>JAJVSH010000176.1:124309-139535 GCA_021460005.1 Tetramorium alpestre | reverse complement strand
AGTATTATTTTTTTTAACACCTTGTATATATATATATATACAAGGTGTTAAAAAAAATAATACTAGGAGTATACAGTATACAGTATTCATGAAAATAAACCAAAAAGTCTTAATAAGCAGTATTCCAAAAAATTATTTATTCTCGAATTGAAATATTTTCTGATGCATTAATTCGTTCATTTTGAGTATACAACATATTTACACGACCGTTCGTATATCTGTTCTTCACAAGCTTCTGAGATCGACGAATAATGTATATTGTCGACGTTTAGTACGCGTGTTTTATAAATACATATTTATTGACAATTTGAAAAACTTTGTTCATTCACAAATACCCCTGTATGATTATTATCATTGCACATTAATTACTATTGTTTTATTCAGTTTTGAAACGATTAATTGCAGTTAACAGTATCTGATTTTATGTTGTTTTGTTGTTTATGTTGTTGAGAAATGACTAATCGTTACACAAATTCTGAAATGATAGACATTTCATGTATGACCGGGCAAACAGTAATGCTGCAAATCCAATCCAGTTGCATGGTTACCTTGTTCATTAGATTTAACAATAAGTCCGTTAAACTTTTATTTATGAGGACATTTATGAAGATATTTGGAGAGCTTGGTGTATATCATATCAGTTGACATATTGAACTGACACAGAAAATTATAAATTATTGTCAACAAATACGAAATAAATCTATAATCTTTGAATGTGTTCGACCTTCAACGAAAAAGCGTGCCGAATGTGTTAAAATGAATGGCACATCAAAGATTTTTGAAAGAAATTTATTTTTTATTTATTATAATGGAAAATTTATACTGAAAAATAAATGATTTTTAAAGTATTATTTATTAAGACTTCTATTATCACGAGTATTCCATAGTATTCTTAAAATTTAATATCATTTTTTTCAGCACTCTGTATATAATAATTATTGTACACATATATATTGTAATTCTTTTAAATGAGTAATTTCTGAAACTTTTATAAAACGTAAACTTGTAGTACTTATACGTAGAAATTTATTATTAAAATTTTATATAAATATTAAAGATTATACAAGTAATAAATAAATAAAATTTATAAGGAATCGAGATTGATCAAATTATTATTGAAAAAAATATCCATACATGAAACTGAGAAGTACCTAATGTGAGGAATCTAAAATCAGAACCGATCTATATACAAACTGCAGAATGATTGACTAACGACGCTTTTTTTATTTAACTTACTGCAGCCTGCGAAGCGTAAACCATCTAGTGACCCATTTTCGAAGGAAATACTCGTAAAATAATTTCGCAAACTCTACATCCGCCTGTTATTTGTACATTATATACGAACGGTGTATCCTTCGAAAAATTTTGGAGGTAGTTTCAAGAAGTATCTCCAGAGTTATTCTCGATTTGTTGCCAACGTATCAATAGTACAATAGTAGCTGGACCTTCCACTGTGCAATCCGCTCGAATCTGATCAAACTTTTAGCCGAAGGTAGAAGCTCGGTTGTACATTTCTCGCTTCCTTCCTTTATCCTTTACCGGACGAAATAGAAACAGAAGTGGATAGTTACATTCCCGCTAGCGATCGGAATCCATGACTCCGATATATCGTGATAAGATCGATCGTCGGACGGTCCCCGTACGTTTGCGCTTCGCTTTATTCTACAACATGTCGCCAACTTTCACAAGTCGCCTTCCAATATCTTGGAAGCGAACAGTGCTTTTTGAAATACAACATTAGAGCAACTAGATACTGTCGCAATCATTGTCACTGTTAACAGTGACGACGGGGCCTTTGACTATAATTGTCGGATATCTGAGCGACACATAAACTTGATTTTAATCAATTATTTATTGTCTTGAAAATATAAATGTTAGAATTCATTATTTCTAATATATTGGAATTGATTGTGACACAAAATACCTTTTGACACATCAATCGAATAAAGGAGATGAGAAAAAAGTTTAATTCAGAAAATAAAATAATGAAACGCACATATATCATACAGAATAGATGATGATTAAAAAATATAATTTTTTTCAGGTTTTTATAGCCCGAAAAATAATTTCAACACTTACAAGTAATCCTACCTTTGTGTGACTCGCCGATTTTAATGAAACTCAGTATATCTGTAGATTAACTAAAAATAATAGACACATATTTTTTCATATCGGCAATGATGCAACTTTAAGAGTGAAAACTACTCCTTATATTCATAAGCACAATTAATTCATTATTGATTCATTGCATTTAAGCTTACGGTATTGAAACTATTTCTGAGTTTTGGAAATAATACAAACAATTTTCGTTGCTGAAAGCAAATCCAATGTAAAATTATAGAATTCAAAATGGCAGATCAATATGGCACCACTATATTACAACAATCTCACTCTTTGCTAAACTCAGGATTAACCGAGTTTTGTATTTTTTGTTTTATTATTTTTTACTTTTTTATTTTTATTTACGTTTTTATTGATTTTTTTATTTCTTTGGTTATGAATATAAGAGGTAATTTTTTTAGTTAAATTACACCATTGCCGATATAAAAAAATATGTGTCTATTATTTTTGGCTAATCTACAAATATACTGACAAGGAAATCGTCGGAAGTGTCCCTTACTGATTTCAATGAGCTTTGGATATGTTGTAGCATAAAAAAATATTAGACCCCTATTTTTTTAGCTGCGTAACTCAATATTTAGGGGTTAAAACACTCCTCGAAAATAACGGATTTTTTCATTTTTTACGAATATCTTTGAAAAGATAAAGTATATGAAAATATCTTATATAAAAGTTTTATACTCTTTACAACTGTATATTTATATTTTTCAAAAATGTCATATTTTAATTTACCCCCGTTATTTTCGAGGGGTTGTTTCAATTTCTAAACGTTGAGATACGCTGCTAAAGAAATAGAGTCTAATATTTTTTGATGTTCTACAACATATCCAAAGTTTATTGATATCGGTGAGGGACACTTTCGACGAAGTTGTGAGTTTCATTAAAATCAGCGAGTCACACAAAGGTAGAGTTACTTATTAGAATAAAAAGTTTGTTTACTAATAATACTTGTGCATTAAATTTAAATGTTTATAATGAAGTGCGGGAGATATGATGTTTTAATTTATTTATACAATTTCTTAGTCTTTTAATAAATATCTGTATTTGCATTAAATATCAAGTTTGTTACAGAGACCTATTTATACATTTGCAAAGCAAATTTACAAAGTAAGCAGTACGAGAAGCTTGAATAAATTTCTAGGCATCTCAAACTAATTGCACCTTATGTGAATATTTGTTTAATATAATTTTAAATAAATTAAGTAAATACAGAGTGTTAATAACAAAAACATATGCATATTTTGAGAATAAATAGTATTGATAAAAACAAGAAAATGAACATGGGTCCTACAATTAATATTTTCAAAGATACAAGTTATCTTCATATTTGAGTTCTTTATTCTTTTCTCATTAGTCTTGTCTCTACAATGCAGTAAAGAAAATAGTATTTACTAGTTTTGCAATCTGCAAACATGACTAGTAAACATTATGTTTGTAGGCAACACCTAACATTTTGTAGGCAACATCTAAACATTTAATGGGCAATAAATTGATCGAGGAGATTTAGTAATGTGGCCTGTTCGATCCCCTTTTTAAAGGATTTTTGGCTTTTTTTATGTCGGGGAAATCCTCTGAAGACATTCCCCTGAGAGGCAGCCGGGGGTAATGTGAGATTACTCACTAAAATCCCCATGATGGATTATCTCTGGCACGATGGGGGAAGATCCCGGGAACTCGACGAAAACATGCCATAAAATTTACAATTAGTCATACATATTATGTTGATTTATTTGATTTACTTTATTCAATACTTGATCTGTCGAATTCCAGAGCGTAAGTACAAATCGAAAATGCGCACCCAGTTGTTGTATTCGGCAAATGTTCTTTATCACCGTTAATTTGCTCTAAAATGTACAATATAACTTTCAATCATTAATTTTTTCTTTTTTCACGGTCTCACACGCTAATCGATCAATGAGATTTGTGACCTGATAAATTAAAAACAAATAAATTCGCATTATTTGATTTGTTTTTTTAACACATATAAGCTTTTTAAATGTTATTTATATTTTTAGAATTATTTATTTTTTACTCATACAATGTCATAATACGTCGCGTAATACATTTAACACAAAATTCTCATTTTAAATAAATCTATTTTTTTTCCTTTTTAATTACATTTTATTTTTCCGCTACATCATCCGCTATGTATTTTGATCGAATATCGTAAGCACGAGCAATTTAAACATATCAACATAAACAAAATTTTTCGTTCATTTTTCACTATCGCTCTTTCATAGCTGCAGTTGGAAAGCTGCAGCTATGAAAGAGCGATAGAGAAAATGAGGTAAAAATTCGATTTCGATGGATTAATCCTTACTTTTTCCCAGAGCCATTTATTTATGCAATCAAGTAAATAGAAGATGTGCCAATACGGTCGGACTACTGTCTTTTGTAATTAACAATATTGTTCGTCTAAATTTACATATGTATATTTTCCGCTTAATAAAATTATGCGCTGTTATTACAAGACAAGAAATGCAGTCAAAAATTAAACTAATACCGTGACTTAATTAAATTAGTAATCAATTTAAATAATATCTGTTGTCAGGTTTTAAGGTACAAAAAATTGTTTTGTTGTTAGATATAATTTTTCAGTATTTGACAATTTGTATCGATGAAACGGTGCGTTAAATAAAAAAATTATTTGAGGCAAAACTTATTTGTTTCTTTATAAAAGCTATTCTATAATACATCTTACACGACCCATTTTCTGTTTCCAAAGTTTGTATCATTATCACTTCAAACCTAATGGATAAACATGAATTGAAAGGATAGGATTGTGAGGGATTGTTAAGTATAGAATAGAATAGAATGGGATACAAGGGATAGAAACTTCTTCTTTTTTATCCATGCTTGGAACTTTGGCATTACAGTACCAAAATACTAGCATAGCGAAAGTAGAGTTAAAAATTAGGTCAAATTACTGCAAAACTAGTAAGTACTCTTTTGTTTATTATATTGTGACACAAACAATGAAAACAGGATAAAATGTTCAAATAGAAAGATAGCCTGTATCTTTAAAGATATTAATTAGAAGAATCCATGTTTAGTAGACTTTTTTGTTTCTTGTTTTAATCAATACTATTAATACTGCTCTCAAAATATATAATTTTTTAGATACCCCGTATTTAAATTCGTAAATATATCGTGTCAAAAAGTTCCAGGAACTCTGCTGCTACAGAAATCGTATAAGTGGCACTGTCTATATGCGACAAGTGGCACTACATAGTACACACCTTCCTTCAAACATAAAATTTTATTTCATTCACTTTCAATAAGTTCTGACTTGTTTATAGACGTTCGCGTAAAGTACGTTTTGTAGTAGGGGAAGTATGGACAAAACGACATAAGGTTTTGTTTTTATAACATTACTTTTTAATTTATAAAGATAGGAACTTTAACATTACATGTAATTTTTCTTGGATATGTTCTTTAAAAACAAAAATAATTACTTTTTAATGAAACTAAAAAATAACAAAGATATAATTTTTTAAACAAACATCAACGAAAATTCATTTTGTCCATACTATATGGACAAAATGACATAGTATATTTATATAGTATATTTTAATTACAGAATTTGCAAATAAATATTCTGGTTTTTTTTTACTTACTAGTACAAGTCGCGTGAGCCCATTTCCCACATTTTACGCATCGAAGCCAACATTCTTCGGGCTTGGATTCAGAATATAAGTCGTTGCAATAAAGACAAGGACAATCGTCGTCGTCCGCTTCTTTACAATTTAAATTGTTCTCTTCGTTTTTTGTAGACAATTCCTTTCGCTCTGTTTTCTTCCTTTTTTTGGCTGGTTCTTTCAGTGCTGATTTTTTTTTAATTTCATCTACATTAGGACTTGAAGTTAAAACTAAATTTAACTGTCTCTTTCTAACTCTTCGTTTTCCTTGGTCACTAATAAACTTTCCTCTTGGAATAGGCGACAAAATATCCAGTGGAACTCTTAAAATGTTAAGATTGAAGGGGCCTAGAGTTTCTTTATTAGAATTGTTAGCTTCTGTTTGCAAAGTTGATGGCATTGTTTTAATGTTGTCAACTTGAATAAGAGTTTTAGGTGCTGGAACGTTTGCTGATTCTACTAGTATCTCACTTCCATCTTCCATAGGAATGTTAGTTACTTCAGCAGGTTCGTATGCATGATCAGGAAAAATATCGGAATTAACAGGCCAAAGATCAGTATTTTTAAATCCACTGCAGGCATTGTGGACAGTTGCTGCTTTGCCATACGCTTGATTAAATAAAAAACTTATCTGATAATGTGTTACTACACGTCCTGGATGGGCTTTCAGTCAATGAGAAATTTCCTGATTAAAATACGTTTTTAGAGGCCCAAAAAAACTAACATCTAAAGGCTGAATACGATGGGTGCAGTGTGATGGTAAGCAAANTAACACAATGCCATTTGCTTTGGCAAATTCCAAGCATTCTAAACCCTTATGACTTGCGTGCCCGTCCACTATCAAAAGAACTTTTTGCTCTTGACTTGCATTCACATGTGATTGGAAGTGTTTCAACCATTTAAGAAAAACATCAGTGGTCATCCAGCCTGATTCTTGTGCAACGCCAAGCGAGCCTGTAGGTGCATCATCGAGGAGTTCGTTCTTCATGTTTTTACGAGGAAATATAAGACAAGGAGGCACAAAAAATCCAATGGCGTTCATACAGCATACAACTGTAACGTTAGAGCCTCGTTCTGCACTTGTAAGCGCACCCACCTGTTTTCTGCCGGTTGTGGCGAATATTTTTTGTGGCCTTTGGACAGTAGATAGACCAGACTCGTCAACATTTTTTCTGGGAGGATTTTGTGCTTGTTTAAAACCTCTTGATAAATTTTGAAAAAATTTTTGATTTATGGTCTATTAAAAGCCTGAACTCTGGCTGCAGATGTTGGTTCCGGTTTCCGTAGGGATATGTCTCTGTGCCTATTAATAAAANTTGTTAACCATTCCTGTCCAGCTCTTTGCTTGTCCTTATTAAATGAATGTGCAAAGCCATTTTTTTCTGCGAGTTGAAAAGCTAGCTTTTGGATCAGCGCGAGTTAACCCAAATAAACGAGTTTCAAGTAATTTTATGTGCTGAAGAAGTTGCGCTTCGATTTCTGGAGGAANTGTTAATTTAAATCTTCCTAAACCTTTGCTGCCGGGGCTCAACATTTTGTTTGAATTTAATACGTGTCTATGCAATATTGCTTGCGGTACACCAAAAGTTTTAGAGGCAGCCAGCCACCCCATTTTCTTTTCTTCAATTGCCTCTATAGTCTTCTTCATGCTATCTTCATTCCAAGATTGTCGATCGGAAGTCCGTTTATAATTTCGCGGCATAGTGAAAACGACCTATTAAAAATAAAATGAAATATATATATTTTATACGTGACTACGGACAAAATGACATAGTATGTGCATAGTATGTCATTTTGTCCATTCAGGCTGTGTCATTTTGTCCATAATTGCACTACATATTTGTTATAACCTAAATAATATCATAAAAGCAAAACTGTATTGTAGTAACTGTTTATTTTGTATATTAATACAACAATTTATCTGATAAATAATATCATAAAAGCAAAACTGTATTGTAGTAACTGTTTATTTTGTATATTAATATAACAATTTATCTGATAAAAATAAAGAATACAGGAAAATACTTCGTTAAATTTACCTGAGACTCAAGAGATTCTTCGATACCTTAATATTTTGCTCAAGCAAAAATTTTGTAATGCATATCCCGCCTAAACCACTGGGACGTGACAGATGGTGCTTCGGTAGGTCGAAGCACGATACTAGGGCTATAAAATGCGATTTTTCCTATCACCGTACTATGTATCGTACTTGAGATATCACTAGTATGTCATTTTACCCGTATATGTTATTTTGTCCGTATTTCCCCTACTTGTCATTGTTTAAAAATGAAGCGGCAAACTAACATCAAATTTTGTTTTAATCCTCGGTTGTCACACTGGGTCCAGTGAACCCATACATCAACTTAAAAGTAAATATCTTTTACTTGAACTGACTTTTTGGCACTACTAACACAATCTGTTGATAGACTGAAATGTACTCTATGGTCCGTATTCAGAACGCGCTTCTAAAGATATTAGCGCTATTTTTATGTCTTTCTATCTTTATTTTACATTTACTGAATGATAAAGCTATAATAGAATGACATAAAAACGCACTAACATCTTTAGAAACATGTTCTGAATACGGGCCTATGATGTTAAGCTATCCCGAAGCCGAGTAAGTCATCAATTTTATTTTGGCAACCGTCGAAAGCAAATGTAGAGTCTATTGGACCCACTGTGACAAAGGTATCGTTTTTTTGAATATCGGAATGAATTCCTATTTTCAGTGATTTTATCATAAAAGAGGTAAATATAATGCATGATATCTACCAATTTTTTTTCCTCGCTAGTTTTTTCCGTATTAGTGATGAAATTTTAATTCATTGAATTTATATCATTCTTACAAATTAATTGGATTTCTTTTTAAATAAAAATTGTGGAGTAAATAAATAGAAATAAATACATAAATAAATGAGTAAATTTATAAATAAATGAATGAGTATATAATCGTATAAATAAATAAATAAATAAATTCAATTATAATTTATTTAACAAGAATATATGTATATAATTTATTTAATTTTTTCTAAGATTTTGAATTTGGATAATAGTGTTGTTACGGACAAGTAGCGCCCATTTGCAGAAAAAAAAGCTCGTTGTGCTATCTGCAAAGCTTCCAAAGATTGGAAGACAACGCAGAATCCGTCGTGCTTGCGACCCATGTGCGACGACCATATTTATGCACTAATTGCGGTTTAATTAAGTGATTGCTGTTTTTCTTTTTTTGTCATCATAAAAACTTATATAATGCATATTATGTTATAAACAATTAATTATATGCATAAAAATCGATATGTTTTCATTCAAAATAACTCATGTTCCACTATCAAAATAAATTTTTTCACGATCTCTCGCCACTATATTTTTTTTCTAAAAGTACTACATTTAGTTAGTTATCACATCAACATTTAAGTCAAAGTTTCAAAAATTAAAAAAGTTACGATTTTTTTCGTAAAAAGCCTTTTTTTGCGGTACTAACATTTTTCAAAAATTTTTTTCTATATGAAAATGGCTAAATTCCAATTTCATAAATATAAAAATATATTTCATAAATCTTAAAGTTTTTTGTGATTTTTTTGTTTGGATATAATTATTACTTCCGGAACAGTAACCATCTAAATCTTGAGCTGAGTCCGCTGGACCCAGTATGACAACCATGCGACTGGGCAGAAGTGTGACAACAGAGGGTTAAATTGGGCAAAACTGCCAGAAACTTACAAAATGATAAAGAAGGTGTATGGTAAGAAGGCTATGTCTCGTTCACGAGTTTTTGAATGGTTTGCGCGTTTTAAAGCCGGAAGAGAAGTACTAGAAGATGATGAAAGGTTAGGTCGTTCTTGTTCGAGTCGAACGGACGAAAATGTGGAGCGTGTGCAAACGCTGTTCTGTGGCTGTTTTGCCCAATTTTAACATCAAATTTAAACAGCAGTGGAAGCCTGGAAATTTTGACTACACGGTGTAATATACCACTTATCTTATAATGCTGTTGCTATTGCTGCTGCCACAGCTTTTGTTGTTGTCGTTGCGATCATCATCATTATCTATCGTTGCAACCGCAATAATTACTGCAACAACAATTTTTTCTATCGTAAGCTCTTCTTCCTCTTCTTCGTCATCAGTTTCATTCCAGGATGAACCCGTAGGATGGATGCAGAGAGCATCCTTAAAAAACAGCTACATGTGATATATACATATATATATATATATATATACGCTTTTCCTTAATATAAGAGCCTCTTAATCGTACATATATCGTTTTTTCAATGACAATAATAATGATGATATTTCTTAAATACAGTGATAGATTCGAGACATGCCAAGATAAACATCCGACATTTTTGTCTTGTCTTGACTTTTTAAAATCAAGAATTATTATGTCTTGATCTCGACGGTCAATTTCTTGTTTTGATTTTTTATTCTTTTTACTTTTATAATATCTATAAATTATGCTACGTGTTCTCGTCCGGATAGAGTACTATGTAATCGTGCCTCTGGCCACGCACGCATCAACAGATTTAGATTCTGAATTCCCGCGAAAGCAAAGAACGCGGGACAGTGCCTCGTCCGGCGCGGCACGCGCCTCGCTTGGCACGGTGCGCGCTCTTCTTGTCGTTGTGTTTCTGTTGCGCTCAATATCAACACGCAGTATTACGTCGCAGTTTTCTTCGTGTATCCGGACATTAACGACGCCGATATTGTGCTGAAAATGACGAAACGCAAGTAAGAAGTCATTCGCACAAAGGGAGGCATAAATATAGCAGGAGATCGTGAGAAGCTTCGAGAGAGGTTACATCGGACGAGTCATCGCGGGACGACGAATCGCCCGACGAGACACCTTATCCCTCAAAATTACATCGAGGGGAATTAATAGGCGCATTGAAAAATATAGTCAACCTGCTCGAACAAGAAAGCGGCCAGCCTATAAGAGGATCCTCGAAAGCGCACGCCTCGCGGCATACCCAGGAGAATAATTTTCTTATATTCTTAATAAGTCTTTGTGACGAGCAGACGGTTCTCGAGAACCGGGGCGTTGAACCAGGTGTGTCCCCCGCCTGCCAGGAAACAAAGGGGGACACAACCGACTGCTCAACCGCGACCTCCGTTGCTGTCACAGCAACGGGCCAGGCATCTTTGCCAGGGCCTCGAGTGGCTTTTTCGGAACTTCTCACAACATCGTGGTGGATACACTGTTTGGAGAGAAACAACCATTGGCGTCAGATAACCCGTGGGACCCGAGGATCCTAACCTCAATTCAATCGGAAATTCAATCTGGTCTGAAAGAAAAGATACGCCTTAACCTATTAAAGAAATATGAACCAAAGGGGGTTCTCACATTTTTACATCCTCCAAAGATCAACAAAGAATTAATAGCCGCTCTGTCAAAGCGCCAAAGCGCTTATTAAAGAGAGACGAATACCAGGTAAAATCGCAAGCGCAGGTGGCTGCCTGCATCATTGCCCTAGGCTCGGGCATATCCAATCTTTTGCAACTTTGACCCGACCTACTAGCTGACGACGACGCCAAAAAACCACTCACAGAATTAGCAGAATGCATCTCCTGGCAGATTACCATTATCGGGCCTCTCTTGCCAGATAGGCGTTTATTAAATCATGCCTGACATTCGTCGGCAAGACGGCAGCAGACGGCTCCTTCGTGGACACCTAGCTCTTCGGTTCGAGCTTCGCGGAAGAACTCAAATCCGCCCAAGCCTGCGAGAAAGCAGGCCGTGATCTCTCAAAGATTATACCAGCCCAGACAGCAGAGCAAAAACTTACAGGGAATTCGACAGCAACCTCTCCAACAAGCAACTCGGAAGGCGGGAAACTGCAGCCTCGACTTCACGCTCACAGACGACGGCTCGCCAGTCGAGGTCCACACACAGATCGAGCCGCCACCAAGCAATACGTTACCGATCGAGATCCCGAGGTCGCCGATAAATTAAGTAAGCACCGCAGGGCGATTGACCTTTTATTATCAAAATTGGAGAAAGCTAACGTCCGATCGCGACGTTCTCCGCGTTGTAAAAGGTTACTACATTCCTTTCGTCTCGCTCCCTCCTCCTCGTGTATTCTTAAAAGAGCCAAAGCTCTCACCGATCATGGCAGAGAGCTTGAGCAGAACATGTGACAGAGAGGTTGAGCGTCTATTATCCAAAAGGGCGATACAAATATCAACCCCCTCGGAGAATCAATTTTTATCTCCTTTTTTTAGCCCAAAAATCTTCAGGAGAAGTCCACTTCATATTAAATTTGAAAGCTTTGAATCGTTATCTCTCCCCCCCTCATTTCCAGTTGGAGGACTGGCGCACTGTTGTCCAACTCATGACACCGAATTCATAAATGACAACTGTCGACCTTGAAGATGCTTACCTGTTTGTACCGATTGCACAGGAAGATAGGCACTATCTACGATTCCAATGGCGAGGGATCATACGGGAGGATACGAGTTTGCAGCACTATCATTTGGTCTTTTCATAGCGCCGTATATATTCACAAAAATCATTCGATAAGTAGTACCTGCCTACGAAAGGAGGGTCATCTGTCAGTCGTATATCTAGACGACTTCTTCTTTATTGGAACATCTAGGGAAGAATGTTCAGCCAACCTAAACGCATCCCTCAAACTATTGACATCGCTTGGCTTTCTAGTAAACTATGCCAAATCACAATTTGAGCCGACACAAGAATGTAAATTTTTAGGCTTCCAATTTAATTCGGTGAACCAAACTATTGCGATTCCGGCCGAAAGACGTAAGAATCTTCCTAATTTCAGTCTTCACACAAAAATCAAAATGTAAAATTCAAGAGTTCGCAAGTCTAATTGAATCTTTAGTTTCAGTCTGCCCAGCAGTCGAGTACGGCTTATTGTATACCAAGAAATTCGAAAGATTAAAATTTATCATGTTAGAGAAGTCCAAAGGAAATTATGGAGCCATGGATCTCCTCTCAAGCCTGAATTCGGACTTCCAATGGTGGAAAAAGATTCTATCGAATTTTAGATAAGCCAGAATCATTCGTTCCGGTCCACCTGTTCATGAAATCTTTTCCGATGCCTCCCTATCTGGCTGGGGAGTATATTGTGAGGGACGCAACACCCATGGATAGTGAACGAAGGTAGAAAAATTGAAGCATATAAATTTTTTAAAGCTTAAAGCAGCCTACTATGCATTATCATGTTTCGTAGCAGACTTGGAAAATTTTATCATCCTTCTTAGAATAGACAATACAACGGCTATAGCCTATATAAACCGATTTGGCTCAGTTCAGTATCCGCACTTAACAGATATAGCGAAACAAATATGGTGCTGGTGTGAAGAACGTAACAATTTTATTATCGCTTCCTACATAGCCTCCATTGACAATACGATAGCAGACAGAGAATCTAGAAGAGTCAGCGAAGACACAGAATGGTCCTTATCATCGACTTCCTTTGCCCGTTTATCGGCAAGATTTGGCACACCTGACATTGATCTTTTCGCATCCATAATTAACGCGAAATGTTCTCTTTATGTTTCCTGGATTCCGGATCCAGGTTCTATAGCTATCGACGCCTTTACATTCTCATGGACTGAGCTGAATTTTTACGCCTTCCTTCCGTTTATCCTTTTATCGCGAGTCTTAAGAAAAATCCTGTCTGACGAAGCAGAGGGAATTGTAGTGGTGCCCTGATGGCCTTCACAGTTGTGGTTTCCATTATTTCACCATCTCCTGGTCGGAGAATCATTAATATTCTCACCAGCTTACAATCTGCTATCTTCTCCTTTTAGGGACTGCCACCCAGCATGGAGGACTCTTTCCCTGGCGGTAGGGAAATTATCCGGCAAAGATAAGTCACTTTAGCCTCACTAGCGGATTCAACCATTAAGCAGTACTCCAAAGCCTTATACAACTGGTGGTCCTTCTGTCGGAGCTCGGCGACTCCTCTGTTTACATCGAATCCACAGAACTTTCTATCGTTTCTTGCCCAGGAGTGGGAAAAAACAAAATCCTATTCATCAATCAACATGACCAGATCAGCAATATCTCTGATTTCACACAACGAAATCGGAAACCACACGCTAATTAAGGGGATCCTGGAGCCGTCCGCGGTATTAAAAATTTTTGTCATAGGTTAACTTTTTATTGCCTGCATTGATTGGAAAATCCTTTTACAGAGTTAAAGTATAGGCATTAATACGTAATTGTGTGGTAAGATGCTGAAAACAACAAAATTTTTTAATAATTTGTCAACTCATAACAATATGTTCTTGACATAAGATCTCTGCAATCCGTATTTGCGAAATACCACCACACAATTACATAGATAACATTAAAAAATAATATAGAATTTGGTAAATTCCATTACGNCACATAATTAAAAAGAAAACTTATGACAAAAATTATTCTGAAAAATATTCTGCTGAGTGCATTTTATTCGGTGTAGTCGATGATGCAGAGAGCAATTTTAGTTCCGGAGGAATCTGTCAGATAGAGACCTGAGCAGAGGGATATTCGCAACTTTTTCCGTGATCGTGAACGTAAGTCGGAGTGTCAACGTACAAAGATTTGGTGTAATCGTAGACCATCACGTTTATCGTGGCACGACGTGTTATATCGTGCGTTTCAGAGGTTCTCTAATTACTTATGCTTGAAAAAGCGACGACTATTCTTCTGCTCAAACTCTTATCCTTGTCATCATGCAAGAATATATACACAGGTATACATGGCTTTCTTTTAGTGTGTGTGTATGTATGTGTGTGTATGTGTGCTATCTATATGTGCAGTCACATGATCGCAGTTCGTTTAATCACATTATTGATGTTCGTTTAATTGTGACAAGATTTATACTGTGACATGTTAGTGACATAACCTGTATTATATACATAGTGTGAAATATATATTAAAATATATGTATATACATGTATGTACATATATTTGAATATACAGGGTGTCTGATTTAAGGTTGCCAACCCGAAAACTGGAGGTAGATTGAGTCAAATCGAGAAGAAAAGTTATGTACCATTTTGCAAAATTCGCAATAGTTATTGAGTTATTAATGATTAAAAATCGCCGTATTAGCCCGGCCTACCGCCGAATACAAGCGCGCGGAGAGATACGACCGCCCAGCGTCATTGTTAGAGGCGTTTATCGTGAGCTGACTAGTTTAAATAAAATACCAGAGGCGTTCATCGTGGGCTGGCTAGTTTTAAATAAAATGCCAAAGGCATTTTTTNAATACTTATTAATTCCAGAGGCGATTATCGTGGGCTGGCTAGTTTTAAGTAGTCAGAGGCGTTTATCGTGAGCTGACTAGTTTAAATAAAATACCAGAGGTGTTCATCATGGGCTGGCTAGTTTTAAATAAAATGCCAGAGGCATTTATTGTGTGCTGGTTATTAAAAAATCCGGAGGCATTCATTGTGTGCTGGTTATTAATTATTAAAATAATAAAATTATTTTAAAAAGGCGTTAATTATTGCCTTTTTCA
>JAJVSH010000176.1:99999-113176 GCA_021460005.1 Tetramorium alpestre | reverse complement strand
TGTATTATATATACTACTCAAAAAAAAAATAGGGAACACTTTTCAAATGCTAAAAAAATGGGTTATCTTCAAACTGCTGTAACTCGGCGACAAATTATTGTAGGCACAAAATCCAAAAAGCATTTTAAAACTTGAACCTTCTTCTATCAAATTCTTTTTGCGGATTCTAATTATCTCCTTCCTTTATCTCCTTCCTTTATAAAACGGCAGAATAATAAAAGCTTGGTCCGTCAAAATAAAAATTTTTAACACGATTTTGCTGCGTTGAGAATTTATGTTATATCTGCATCTTATAGCAGGATCTCTCCCCTTTAATTTGAGTGGTTGCTGTGTAATATTTTTTGACCGAGTTATCGTGGTTTGAAAAAGAAATAGTCATTTTAACTTTGATCATTTATTACTCGTAAACAAATCAACATACAGTACTCCATGAAAAAGCATTAAAAAACTGAAAGTCAGCTTTTTTAAAAGCTGTTATTGTTTTCGTCTTAGTCTTACTTTTTCTAACAAAAAATTAAGTTCAAATTTTATGTAAAAAAATCACATATTTAAGTTTCTTCTTTAATTTAATATATTGTCATGAAAAAAGATCCAATCAAATCACTAAAACAAAGTTTTATAGTTCAAGTATACCACAATAAAAAACAATAACGTTTATCAGCTAAAAGATTTTTATTCCATGTGTCTATCGTTCTTGAAATTGTCTAAATGGCTAAAAACTAAAAAAAACTATCGATATTGCGTTAAAGTTAAAACTTTAAGCTTAAAAATGTATGTTTAATTTCTTGAGACATGTTCTATTCATTTACTATGGTAAAATAGATCGATTCTCTTGGTTTTCAACAATTTAGATTAGATCAGCGATTAAAGTCAAAATGACCATTTCTTCTTCAAACCTCAATAACTCAATAACTCGGTCAAAAAACCTACTTGTACTCATGCGCACCGCGATCAGTAAACACACAAATTAAATTAATTACGTCAGGTAACAGAGACAAAAATTTTTTAAAACCAGATTTTTAATAATTAATAACTCGTCAACTATTGCGAAAATTGCAAAATAGTAGAGGACTTTTCGAGTTTAGTCCACTCTACCTGCACACGACCGTCGTGTCAATAATTATCAAACATCCTGTATATAAATCTAATTTAATATTATATAGATAAAAATTCATTGTATAAAACTGATAAAGATAGACAAAATAATAATACATTTTTACTTACGTTTGGAAAGGAACTGTCGGAATCGACAGTTCTCTTTTGAAAGGGAGAAACGAAGAAAACAAAAATAGCAAAGAAATTAATACACGAATCAGCGAGCAGCTCTTGCGCAATAGTCGACACTGAAAGTTTCTTTGTTAACAAAGATGAACGCGGTGATGCGAACGACGGGATGTGACGTTTTGAAAAAGGACGAAAGGACTGTGCGCGTCGTTGACATAAACACGCGAACAAGCGACGCTGTTTTTCTGAGCTCACGGGAATTACGAGATAACGATCGGTCGCGCAGATTCCCGCTGTTCGTTCATCGGCGAGGGTTTCCTTGAAACACGATGTTTCTCAGTGCTTACGATCTCCCGGCTTGATCCTCGCGAAGCAAATAATTGACTTCTCTTGGCCGGGTTTCCCGAGAAACGCCGGAGAAAAGCCATTACCGGAACGATTCGATTTTCATAGACCGATAAGTTGATATCGATCTGCGGCTCGCTACCGGTCTCTGCCCGTCTCACTCATCGATATCTTTCCGGATTAATGCGATTGAATCCCATCGCGGTTTCTTATGGAACTCAAATTGACATTGTAATACGAGAGCTCGTGCTTTCGTCTTCTTATTGCTATGATCGAGTTAAGTCAAGTATTGATCAAGTCGAGTACTTACTTAAGTCTTATCGATTGTTTGAAAAAGTAAGAACAATTGTTATGAGAATAATTATTACGATGTATATTTTCCCATATTCCCTCTAGTTCGCACCAGAAAATCAGATAAAAAATATAATAACGCCGTTTCCAATTATAATGTCATAACTTTGTATGAAAAAGGAAAATTTCTTTTAAAATAATAGTGAAGAAAGATTTATGCTGCAATTCTAAGGAAATTTATGAATCAATCGTAAAATTATAAAGTCGTAGCTTACGAAGCGATCGTAAAAAGCTGAGCATAGAGTATGACATACAGTAAGCATAGAATTGAAGATCTACTTAGAAGTTTTTACGAATCTTACGAAAACAGGTTTTTGTTTAAAATTGCATTAAGATTTTTAAATGATAATTGTATTAAATTAAATAAAAATTAAAATGTTTTATACAGGAAGTCTCACTTATATTGTTTATCACGAATAACTCTATAATTTAGTGTTATACATATATTATAATAAAATTGTTTAAATTATTTTGGATTGGAAGTGTAAAAATTCAGGATTCAGAATTTAAACATTAAAGACCGCAATGTGAATTACTGTAATAATAAAATGTGATTTTTTGAAAGAGCAATATATATTTTTAATTAAATATTCAAAGCTCTTTAAAATAAATTAAAAAACATAACGTAAGTTGCTTTTTATTTCACTCATTTCTCTTTTTCTTTATAACAAATTTATTTTTTCTTATACATATATCAATAAAGCATACATAAACAGTTATATATGCCGCACATTTTTAACTCGTCTTGATACAATAAAATGAAATATTTAATAAAAAATATAGTATATTGGTTAAAAAATATTACTATTTATAAATGACTATTTATAAATGATACTACGATTACCTTGATAATGAATTAAGGTACAAAGAAGATCATTATAAAATTAAAAAGTCTTTTTTAAGCAAAATATTTTTGTTTAAACAATTAATTTTGTATAGAGTATTAAGTAACAGAGTTATTTATGACAATCATGAGACAATTTATATATAATAAAGCATGAATATTGTCATCTGAAATTTTTCATTAACATTTACATTATTAAAAAATATTCGATATATTAAATTAATATTAAAAATTTTTAAGAATGAAATTATCATTATTGCCTCATTTTGCATACAATTAATTACACTACATAAACGGTAGAGTTTATCCGTTAAACGATTCATTATTTATTATGTATTTAATTATATTTATTTGTTTACGAATCACTATTAAAGGTAAACAAATTCTTCTTTTATTTGTAATATTTATAATTGTGTGAACCAACGTTTTTCGCGCACTTGTCACGCTGTTAAATATTAAAGGATTAAATTTAAATTCCTTAAGTTAGGTAAAAATGAATAATATTTTGTTATTTTTAATTGATATATACAGGGTATCCCAGAATTGTTGTACAAAATTTCATGAGCCGGTAGAGTGAACGAAACTGAGTAGAAAAGTCCTCTACCATTTTGCAATTTTTGCAATAGTTAACGAGATATTAATGATTAAAAATAGCCGTATTAGACCGGCCTTCCGTCGAATACAAGCGTCGTCATTGTTAGGCACCCGAGAAATTGTTTACTACATGCGGCAACCGCCTAAGAGAGGCGGTTTTGAGATGCGATTGTCCCCCTGTTTTTTGCCATTTATAGAAAACAACACTTGGGAACAATGACATTGGGCGGTCGTATCTCGCCGCGCGCTTGTATTCGGCGGAGGGCCGGACTAGTATGGCGATTTTTAATCATTAATATCTCGTTAATTATTGCAAAAATTGCAAAATGATAGAGGACTTTTCTATTCAGTTTCGTCCGCTCTATCGGCTCACGAAATTTTGTACAACAATTCTGGAATACCCTGTATATCGAAATTAACACAAAATATGTAATTAACACGTTGTTATTTAATTTCATTGTTCTAGTGAAATCAACGACATATTTAGTAAAATTAGTGGCGACCTAAGGAGAGATTCAAATTGAATATAATTTCATATTACGAATTTAACAATGCANAAACTGAGTAGAAAAGTCCTCTACCATTTTGCAATTTTTGCAATAGTTAACGAGATATTAATGATTAAAAATAGCCGTATTAGACCGGCCTTCCGTCGAATACAAGCGTCGTCATTGTTAGGCACCCGAGAAATTGTTTACTACATGCGGCAACCGCCTAAGAGAGGCGGTTTTGAGATGCGATTGTCCCCCTGTTTTTTGCCATTTATAGAAAACAACACTTGGGAACAATGACATTGGGCGGTCGTATCTCGCCGCGCGCTTGTATTCGGCGGAGGGCCGGACTAGTATGGCGATTTTTAATCATTAATATCTCGTTAATTATTGCAAAAATTGCAAAATGATAGAGGACTTTTCTATTCAGTTTCGTCCGCTCTATCGGCTCACGAAATTTTGTACAACAATTCTGGAATACCCTGTATATCGAAATTAACACAAAATATGTAATTAACACGTTGTTATTTAATTTCATTGTTCTAGTGAAATCAACGACATATTTAGTAAAATTAGTGGCGACCTAAGGAGAGATTCAAATTGAATATAATTTCATATTACGAATTTAACAATGCAGTAGTACGATTCTTCGATTTCTCCAACATTTTCAGCAGAATAAGTTGATAAAAGAAGAAATACTGAGAACAGTACAAATAAATTTCTACAAGTCTATCCTATCAATATAAGTTCAGTACTGTGAGTTAAATAAAAATCCTTGAATTTACATATAAAATAAATCTTCCCTTTGTTGTTAGTAGCACAAGTCAATGATTTATTGAAATCAAACATTTATTAGTTGTATGTATATTTGTATTAATTTTGCTAGAAAAAGAAAGTTTGAATGTTTATACATCTATAATATAATATTCAATATATAAATATGCAATTTTAACATTACCTTGCATTTATGTAAATATTCTCTTTGTATATATTATTATTGGTAAATCATGAGATCAAAATCATTTATATTTTAACTAGATATGTGCGCAAGATATCATATATGTATATTTATATAACATATTTATGTACAGGGTGCCTTGCACTAAATATTCTCTCTGTATATATTATTATCGATAAATCATAAGATCAAATTCATTTATATTTTAATTAGATGTGTGCGCACAATATCATATATGTATATTTATATAATATATATTTATATACAGGGTGCTCCCACGTTAAGTAGCCAAGCTTTAATTATGAATTTAGGACCTCAAAATAAAACAAATTTTTCTCTTGAAGTATGTTCATTTCGTTTAAGAGATATCTTCTTAAGTTGTAGGACTATAGGAATGAATAACTAATAATAATAAAAGTAATTTAGGTTTATCTTTTTTATTGTTTCATAGAATTGATATATATGTATACATATTAAAAGAAAATTAATAAAACAAATATTAAGAACTACTACTAGAGTCAAAAAGTTCCCGGAATGAATTTTTAAAAATTTATTTATTGAAGTTATACAAATTTAAGCTACATTGCCTTCAAAGTACTTACTCTCCTCCTGCATTTTACACACTTGCCCCAACGTTTGTACAGTTGTTGAAAACATTCCTCGAACCCAATATTTGAAAGTGCCATCAGCTGTCTCGTCGCATTTTGAATAACTTCCTCAGAATTCGAGAAACGTTGCCCCTTCAATTTTTTTTAACATTTAGCCTTGAAAACAGGTAAAAATCGGCGGGTGCGAGGTCGGGTGAGTACGGTGGTTGTTCAAGAGCGGTAACATTATTCTTGGCAAGGTAATTTTTTTAACCATTAGTGACCGATGTGCAGGACATTATCATACAGGAAAATCCACTTGTTTCTTATTCATTTTTCAGGGCATTCCCCTCTTTTTTTGATTTTTACCTGTTTTTGAGACTAAGAATGAAATTGAAGGGACAAGGGTCACATTTCTCGAATTCTCATTCAAAATGCGACGAGACAGCTGGTAGCACTTTCAAATATTGGGTTCGAGGAATGTTTTCAACAACCATACGAATGTTGAGGCAAGTGTGTAAAATGCAGGAGGAGAGTACTTTGAAAGCAGTTAAATTTATATAACTGTAATAAATACAATAAATTTTTAAAAATTCATTCCGGGAACTTTTTGACTCTAGTAATATAATAGTATTCACGCTACATTTTCAACAAATTTGAATTGTATTACAGTCGTAATTATAAGGAGGGAAATAGGGAACAATATCTCATTGGTAATGACAATGTGAATTTAGTTAACTGATTGTGGGGGTTATAGAAGATCCTATCGCACTTGTGGTAGGTTAATGGTAGCGACGCTCATCATTATTCATAATTCATCTATCCTTATCATTCGGCTTATCTTGTTGCAGGAAGCTGCTTCAGGCAACAGTAAGGGCCAATCGCACGGGCCATTTCATGTGGGTGGGTAGTGATTCGTGGGGCGCCAAAGTTCACCCCGTCCGGGATCAGGAGTTCGCAGCCGAAGGTGCTATCACCATCCTGCCCTATAGGAACGCACTCAAAGGTAAAAAAACCATCGTTACTTTCTTTACAATTCATATATAATTTTATTGGAAGAATACTTACTTTAAGTTACTTAAAGTAATATTTTTTATTAAGAATGAACAATAAAACGGGAATTAAAATCACTAAGAAAAGTTAAGACGTTAAAACAAATATTTTTCGAAATATAAAGATGCTTGGTGCATTTTATTTCCATCATGCATAATGAAAAATTTATGTAAACATAATTATAGCAGCACCTGCGGATAGAATTATAGACACAGTGTAACTTTTACAGTGTCGAATTAGAGAATAACCGTTTTAATGTTTTAGATTTTTCATTAAATTTTTAATGTAATTAAATTTTTAATGTAATTAAATTTTTTCATTAAATGTAATAATTATAGTCATTGATTGGTTTCACAAAACAATATTTTCAAATCGATATTAATCATATTTTCAGATTCATTCGTTGTTATTAAATAGACATTATATACGGCCTAATACAGAGCTGTACTGTTATCTCACTTCTCATTTCAGAAAAAATTTATAAGAATTTACATTGTAATATACATACATATAATACATTAAAACATTAAAACATTAAATAACAGTTATTCTTTCAAACAATATTTAAAGAAATAAATAGAAGATTAAATATTTAAAGAAATACACTCCGGAATAAAATTAAGGGAACACCTAATTTTTCCGGAAAAAAAGTGTAAAATTCAAACTGCCATAATTTTGCGAATAATGATCATTGAAAAAAAATACCAAAGAGTAAATTAAAGGGCAAAATGTCTACTTTTCGACGGTTCTGTCACAATTTCAAACTTTTTTAAAGTTCAAAAAAATTTTGAGTAAAAAGAAAAATTGGGAAATTTCAAAATTTTTTCTTCATGTTTGTTTAACTGCATGGGCGAAGATAAATTTTTTTCGTAAATGAAACCAATTGGTCTCAAAAGCTTGGTTCTTAAGCTTTAATTTTGTTTTTTGTACGATCCTCTAAATTTTTTTTTTGACCAAGTTATTGACGTTTTTTGAAAAAATGGCATTTTCAAATTCGAAGGCTTATATCTCGGCAATCAATCATTGTACAGTAACAAAAAAAAGCAAATTAAAGGGCAAACATTCAACTTTAATAATAAATTTTTAGTCTAAAAAAATACTGACTTTTACTGAGTTTTTTTTCATTTTCTCTGTTATAAAAATGCCAAAAAATTTTATATATAGAAAAGAAATCGTAGAACAGGCGGAACGTGGAATCCAGATGGCGCGACTTGGACTTTTACAGTTAACACATTACTCTTTAAAATCCATTTTGTTTTTTTTTTATTTCATTATTTTGGCATCGAGATATTGCACTTTAAATATTGATAAGGCAATTTTATTGTAAATTAATCAATTTTCTTCTAAGAATAAAACTTTTTCGGATATATGGGATACCTTTGCTAAAAAAAACTGTAATCTCGCGATTCGGAAATCCGCGCACAGAAAAATATGTTTAGTGTCGGCATCAGCGTTACCCGATGTGTACCGCGAGGAAGTTGCTTAATCGGATTTTGCATATCATGTGGCCCTAAAAAGGGTCGCGGTTTTTTTTATCAAAGATATTCCATATATCCGAAAAAGTTTCATTCTTAGAAGAAAATTGATTAATTTACAATAAAATTGCCTTATCAATATTTAAAGTGCAATATCTCGATGCCAAAATGACGAAATAAAAAAAAACAAAATGAATTTTAAAGAATAATTTGTTAACTTTAAAAGCCCAAGTCGCGCCATTTGGATTCCACGTTCCGCCTGTTCCACAATCCGTTTTCTATAGGTACATGAAATTTTTTGATACTTTTATGACATAAGAAAATGAAGAAAAAACTCTGTAAAAGTCAGTTTTTTTTAGACTGAAAATTTATTGTTAAAGTTGAATGTTTGCCCTTTAATTTGCTTTTTTTGTTACTGTACGATGATTGGTTGCCGAGATATGAGCCTTCGAATTTGAAAATGCCATTTTTTCGAAAAACGTCAATAACTTGGTTAAAAAAATCGTAGAGGATCGTACAATAAACAAAATTAAAGCTTAAGAATCAAGCTTTTGAGACCAATTGGTTTCATTTACGAAAAAAATTTATCTTCGCCCATGCAGTTAAACAAACATGAAGAAAAAATTTTGAAATTTCCCAATTTTTCTTTTTACTCAAAATTTTTTTGAACTTTAAAAAAGTTTGAAATTGTGACAGAATCGTCGAAAAGTAGACATTTTGCCCTTTAATTTACTCTTTGGTATTTTTTTCAATGATCATTATTCGCAAAATTATGGCAGTTTGAATTTTACACTTTTTTTCCGGAAAAATTAGGTGTTCCCTTAATTTTGTTCAGAAGTTGTAAATAAAAGATTAAATAAATTATTTAATGGTAAATTGAAACACGCATATAACAAAAAGAATAACACTAACGTGGATAATAATAACTTTGACAATAAAAATTTTTCTGTATATTAACAATATCTCCGAAAGAAGTGTATTGGAAGATTGTTCGATAAAGCTAACTATATTATTGGATACAGAAACCTCAATAAACTAAGTAAATTCAATAAATAAAATAAGAGCTCAGAATAAGTAAAGATACAAATCCATTTACACCGAATGACAATACAATATACAGGGTGAATTTTAAGACTCTTGACACCGGTCATAAGAAGATAGAAGGGATTGAGATAAACAAAAATGTCCTATACCATTTTGCGATATTCGCAATAGTTAACAAGATATTAATGATTAAAAATCGTCGTATTAGCGCAGCCTACCGCCGAATACAAGCGCGCGGAGAGATACGACCGCCCAGCGTCATTGTTTCTAAGATCACAAGGAGTTGTTTACTATACGCGGCAATGCCTAAAAGCGGCGGTTTTGAGCTGCGATTGTCCCCTTGTTTGCCATTTGTAGAAAACATCTAAAAAATACAAAATCTAGAAAATTATTTGTAAAACGTTTTATTTTAGGATTGACTTATAATACCTTTAGAACATATTTTTATTTATTTTTTACAGTCGCCATAGATTTGACATAAACAGTGCACTTGATAAGTCTGGAAATTAGTTTCTTGACTCCGACGTTATGAGAATCTCCCACAAAACTCTTTTAACTATTCTATTCTCTCTTAAATATTCTACTCTATTATTCATGAAGTTCGTCGATCATTAAATGCCTATCAGGACAAATTTTTTTTTCAATTTTTTTGAATGAATTTATCAACAATGGCTTTATACTCCTTTCTTTATCATGACTGTCACTTTTTTTAGCTTTAAATTCATGATATTTTGCCATGTTTTGCCTTTTCATAACATCTTCGTCGTAAACAGAATTGATTTTTGAATCTCATGAATAGAGCAGGATAATTAAAAGAGAGAAAAGAAGGATTAAGAGAGCAGGCGAGAGATTTCTATGACGTCGGAATGAAGAAACTAATTAGTTTCCAGACTCTCACCAAGTTCATTAAGATCCATGGCGACAATACTGAAAAATAAATAAAGATATATTCTAAACGTATTATAAGTCAATTGAAAAATAAAATTCTTTACAAATAATTTTCTGGAATAATTGTGTATCTTTATTTTCCAAATACACTTCGCAGTAATATATAATATTAGAAAAAATAAAATATATTATACTACCATATTCTAAGAAGAATATTATATAATGGAATTAATAATGGAATGGTTTTAATAATGGAAGATATCGATTTAACTAAAGTGCTAATTCATTTAATTTATATGATTTCTATATTTATTTGAATTACTTAAACTATTTAATTTCGTTAACTCTTTTAGTCCTTAATGCGTCTGATACGCTTTACCGAGTCACAATTGAAATTCCTTGTTACCGCAGTTGCTTACTGTGCAACTTTGTTACCGCAGTAGCGATATTATTCCAACTTTAGCTGACGTTCATTAATCTCACATGACAAGTGAGTAATATTTTCCGCTTCCGATTATGCTGTATCACTCTCGTTGGTCGACTTGTTGCCAACAGGTTTTAATGAACAAAAAATTTTTTCGTCAAGTGCAATTTTTTAAGATACCTATCATCAACTTATATCGATGAAACGTGATGCATTATATAAAACAAATGTTTGAGATAAAACTTGTTTTTTGGAAGAGCTATATGATATCTCATGAACTACTTTTCCTATGCTGTTTCCAACGTTGGTACCATTATCACTAACTTCCGATTAACAAGTTTGGAAATTGATAATAATATCATTATCGTTTGTACCTCTCAAAATCTTTCAATTTTTGTATGAAACATTTTTTTCATTCGTAGTCATTACCATAGTTTCAAAGATACTGAATTATATTGATTAAAATAGAACACCCTTTATATATAGTATATATAAAATGTACATATTTACAAAATACGAAATTGATTTTTTTTCTTATAAACTCCTAAAGAGATTAGTAACTTGAAAAACACTAATTACCAATTTTTTGTAACACTTTAAAATTTTACACAAAATTATCGCGTATATAATAAATACTGCGAAACTTAGAATTAATCTCACACATTATTATGTTAAAAAAAAGTGATTTATTTGATTTTTACATAATCTATCACTGCGACAAATTGAAAATAAGAGCATCCAATGTTGTGTTCGATAGGAGTTTTGTATCAACGTTAATTTGATCTAGAACAATGTGGCTTCCAATCGTTGCAGATTCTTTTCTTCTTTCATGGCTCCACGCGATTGACCGATGAAACCTGCGACTTGGAAATAAATTTGCACGCTATCCGATTTGTACTTTTTAATGTATATGTTTGTTTTTAGTGTTATTTATATTTTTTGAATTATGACGTAATGTCATAAATCGCGTACATTTAACATAAAATTCTGGTTTTAAATAACAATCTCTTTTTTCCTTTTTAATTATGTTTTATTTTTTCGCTACATACTTATTTCATATTATTCATATTATGTTCAAATATCGTAAGCATAAGCAATTTAAATGTATCAACGTAAACGATAACTTTCGCTCTGCAAGATGCAATTCTGAAAGAGTGATAGCGAAGAATAAGGCAGATATTCGATGGATTAATGTCCTACTTTTCTCCAGAGTCATTTATTTGTACAGTCAAGTAAATAGAAGATATGTCAATATATTGGGTTAGAGCTTTTATAGTAATATTCTTTTTATAAATTTATGTATGTATATATTTTGCTTAGCAAAGCCACGCGCCGTTATCGAATATGAGATCGGACATGAGCATTCTAAAATTAAAGTTAGAATAATATCATCACTTAATTAAATTTATAATTAATTTAAATAATATTGATATTGTATAAATTATACGCTATCAACTAATAGCGCGCGATATATCATTCGAACCATATACGTATCAAAGGTAGAGATAGAATTAAGGAAGGAAGAGGACATTCGACTTTGGACGAACAATAAGTCGTTAGCAACGTGACAACAGTTACATAATGAGTTATAGAAAGTCCTTCCACCTTTTTAATTTCGGAATGCGTAGACACAAGAATGCGTAGACTGTATTAATCAAATGATATTAAATATTTACGTACTTACGAAAAGGCTATTTATCGGATCATATTGAATATGGATATACAAATGTGAATCTGAACTATATGCTATTACACATAACTCCCTGCTTCGTAAATTAACCTCTTGAATGTTGCTTCTTTGTCTGACTGACAAAACTGCTATTATGAAATCTGATGCTGCGAATTGTGCTTCAATCCGGCTCGAAGGACCAAATTTTGTTCCAATCTGCTTTGATTGGGATCTCAATATATTGGGTCGAGTTTTTGATGAAACGATATTTTCTTTATTCTCTTGCGTACATTACTCTTACTATTGCTATTACGTACATCACGAGAGAGGGCTCACGCGCTACATTTTTTATCTGAACTCTCTTTCCTAAACGCGCGCAATACGAAACGGATATATGCCATAATAATTAAAATAACGGATCGTTAACAATAACGATTTAATAAACAAACTGGAAACAATACAATACCTTTAATGTTTATTTAATCTCAACTCTTACTAATATTTTTTATATAAGCAATAGGTTTTAATGGACAAAAAGTTTTTTTTCTTCGTGATTTAATTCGTGATGTAATTTTTCAGTTGTGGACAATTTATGTTGATAAAACAGTGTGTTAAATAAAAAATCTTCTTGATAAGTTTTTTCAAATGAATTAAAATCTTCTAAAAAACTGGAAGAGAAAGTTCCATTCGTTACACGAATTGGTAAACTTTATCTTTTATAAAACCTCACAAGAAAATATCTAAAAGTGTCAAATCCAGGGACCTTGATGGGATGGGATGGGACATTCTATTTCCTCTTTCTATGCAACGACCAAGAAACATATTATTTAGCATTTCAAATTCTGCGGTCATTGTGAGCAAAAGCAGCAGCTGAAACTACATCTGTACTCTGGTGAATAAAACATCTTCCAGAAAGTTAGAAGGTTTAAAAGTTTATTTGAAAGAAGATCATTACCAAGAAGAAGTTATTAAATGATTTTGAATGATCTTGGATCAGCATATTATTGATCAATGAATTCGTCTCGAATGGGCAATGTGCCTAGCTAAAAATATATAGTTCCATTTAAAAAAATGAAAATTATTTTAAAATCTCGGAGGCATTTTCATCCAGACAAGATTTATATATACAGGGTGTCTGATTTAAGGTTGCCAACCCGAAAACTGGAGGTAGATTGAGTCAAATCGAGAAGAAAAGTTATGTACCATTTTGCAAAATTCGCAATAGATATT
>JAJVSH010000176.1:85674-98411 GCA_021460005.1 Tetramorium alpestre | reverse complement strand
CCGTATTAGATTAGCCCTCTGCCGAATACAAGCGCACGGCAAGATACGACCGCTCAGCGTCATTGTTCCCAAGATCGCGAGGAGTTGTTTACTTACACGCGGCAATGCCTAAAAGAGGCGGTTTTAAACTGTGATTGTCTCCCTATTTTTTGCCATTTTTAAAAATAACTCCTCGCGGTCTTGGTAACAATGATGTTGAGTGGTCGCATTTCGCCGCGTGCTTGTATTCGACGGAGGGCCGGTCTAATACGGCGATTTTTAACAATTAATATCTCGTTAACTATTGCGAAAATTGCAAAATGGTAGAGGAGTTTTCGACTCAGTTTGGTCCGCTCTACCTGCTCACAAAAATTGGCGCGACAATTCTGGGACACCCTGTATATTGTATATGTATGTAACAAGGTGTCTTGAAAATATAATAAGTTCTGTTTAAAACATTTTTCAACGAAATACAACGAATAATTCAGAAGATAATTGCGTGGAAAGTTTATACCGGGACTTGTATAAAGAAAGATGCATGTAAAATGTGTCTTGCGTTATTTTACATCGTGTCTCTTGATGTCATACTTTATTTGAAAATTGCGATTGCTACTGCTGCGGCTGTGTTACTATTTATTTTATTACTATTTATTATTTATCTATTTATCAATTGAAACATTTCCTGCAACAGCGATTTTTCTATCGTATACTGAGATAAAAATATAGTTACTTTTGGTATTCAACCATAGTTTTATGATATTTCTAACACGAAATATGATTAACTTAACTATGCATCATTATGTTAACCGTAATTATCGTTAGAAATGTTATAAAATTGTGGTTGAGGCCAAAAGTAACTACATTTTTCTCTCAGTGTAGGTTCTTCTTCCTCTTCTTCATCATCAGTTTCGATCTAATTCCAATTTCGCGAGCCGCGGTTCAATGGTAAAGATGAAGGAGACGCGCATTCTAAGAAAACGCCCTGTACACTTGACACTTTTATATACAGGGCTTTTGCTTACAAGGAACCTCACGGAAGTGTACCCCTCCGATTTGATAACCTTTGAATATGTTGTAGTTTAGATAAAAATAAGAGACACATATTTTTCTATATCCATACGTCCGTTTAGAGGGTGAAACATCTCTTTGAAAGAAATCGGTATTTTTCTTCCGAAGCGAATATTGTGAAAACTATAAGAGATAAAAAAAAATGTTCTGAATAAAAGTTAAAGACGTTTTTATAAAAATTGAAAATTTTGAAAAAAATTAAGTGGTGGGGGAAATATTAAAAAATTTTTCTTTTTTTATTTTTTAAATTAACTATTATGAAGTACCTGCTTGAATGCTTAAAGCAATTTAACTTTTATTCAGAACATTTCATTCTATCTCTTATAGTTTTCACGATAGTCGCTTCGGAAGAAAAATACCGATTTCTTTTAAAGAGATGTTTCACTCTCTAAATGGGCGTATGGGTACATATAAAAAAATATGTGTCTCTTATTTTTATCTAGACTACAACATATTCAAAGCTCATCAAAATCGGAGAGGGACACTTCCGTGGGGTTCCTTGTTAGTAGTTGTAGGCCCCCTAATCGCTTTCTCGGGCGATGACGATAATAATAATAATGACGACGTTTATCTCATGCTGTTATTGTTATTGCGGCTGCTGTTGCTATCATTGCTGCTGCTGCAGCGATTATTACACTGCCGCGTCAGCTGCTACTGCAATAATTTCTACAACGACGATTTTTTTTTAGCACTTTTTCCTCTTCTAAAAGCAAGCACTCTGCCTTACTTATGTTTGAAAAAGATAATTGTTTTTTCTTAATTTACGCATTATTGGTTTCTCTTCCAGGCGAAAAATAAAAACACTTTTATTATAAAATTCGAATTATCAGTCGAACCTACTTAGAACTTGATTAGTTCAGCCATTGTTGAAAACATATCCGATAATCTGAAGATCTCTAAAAAAATTGTTGCGTGAAAATACATAGAATGTATCTTGCATTTCATATTTAGCGGGAGTCACTGCTGTGTCTCTTAATATCGCATTTTATTTGAAAATTGTCTAATTTATTAGAATGCTGCAACATTAAACTAGTGTTCTACTTATTTGCGTTGTCATTATAATCAGACAGTGTTACAAAACGTCAGTTATTAAATGCGACAGTATATTGATTATGTCAAGAAAAATATTCGGAGAAACTATTCTGGATTGAAAAAAGAGGAACATGTGAATCTTTGATAAATTATAAATATTAATATACAGTTTGAGTTATGTTAACAAACAAGTCTTTTTAACTCTGTTTGAAATCAAACTCCATAATAACAAACATAGATTAATTGTGGGATATCAAATCAAAACTCGTTTATTTCACTTTTAGTATTTTGTGGGAAGTTAAAAGAAAACATATTTTTTTATTTGATTTCGAAACTCCAAAATTTTACTGATCCTTTTAATGAAAGTGCAAAATACTCAGATTATTAAATATAACACCTAAAAACTTTTGGGAGTTGTGAAACCAAATAAAAAATGTTTTTTTTTAATTTCCCACAAAATAGTAAAAGTGGAATAATCGAGTTTTGATTTGATATCCCACAATTGTAATATACATGTTTTGCCCATCCATGACAAGCTTATAGGAAAAAATAAGTATAAACTTGTATAAGTTAACTTTTCAAAAATGAATTATAGTAATTAAATTAATCATTATGCAAGATTATAATAACTAAATAAATAATTATAGATTATAATAATTATTATAATAAAAAATGTGACGTGTAATTTTTCATTTGTATTGAAAATATAGAATTAATAACATGATTTTAAAATCAATCTGAGCACACGAAATGTTATTGGACTACATATTAAGATTGAGAATTGTGAATTAAAGATTAGAATTTAATCAATCAGAAGTTCAGAACAAAATGGATTAAAATTAAACTTATCTGATTAGAACTCTAATTCACAATCCTCAATTTCCGTTACATAGTTCAATATAAATTTTATGCAATAATTAACTTTATTCAATTCTAATTTTGAAAAATGACAAATTTAAATTATTAGAACCTGATATATTTAAGTAAATTAAGTTATATATATTTAATTAAAATAATTATTGCGCATCTTTGATATTTACTATATTTTTTAATTTAAAATTTTTTTCTTTAACATCAAAATATGTTTGCATATTAAAAGATGTATCAAGTTGAAGCAATGACATATCGTCGAAAAATAGTAAGCTTAAAGTAATAGGCAGATCAACTAGTCAGACAAGAATAGTAGCTTTACTTTCACAACTCTTAACCACTAACATTTTTTCCCGTACTCTACTAGCCTCATTCTTCTTGAAAAAAATGAGAAGGTAGATACACCTTTTTGTTTCGAAGTGATAACTAGGGGGTCATTTGGCGTCCATAGGGCTTAATATTCATTCTTGTTTAACATTTGCTAAACAATGAAAATATAATGACTCAAAAAGCGTTAAACCACTGTTTTCAAATTACTCAGAAACAAAAATCATTAAAAGGTTCTCCAACGCTTTGGATAAAGAAGAAATCTTTCTCGGAAATAAAAAGTGAAGTTTCATATATTACTATTAGGTATTATAACGCCATATTGGATCCGCCATTTTGAGTTTTAGAATTCTGACTTCAAATTCGTAATCAGCGACCTTGGAAACATTTGAGTAACCATTTGGAAGCCGATTTGAGTAATCATGTGGTATATGGTGAGGTAGTGTTGAGTTGAGTGTTATCCGCTATAGTGGATCCGCCATTTTGAATTACGGAATTCTGATTTATACGGGTGTCCCAGAATAGTGGGTACTATTTTCGTGTGCAGGTAGAGCGGACGAAACTGAGTCGAAAAGTCCTCTACCATTTTGCAATTTTCGCAATAGTTAACGAGATATTAATTGTTAAAAATCGGAAGAAGGGATAGACAGCGCGGTGCGGGAAACACACATTTGGAAACATTAACCTTACGTTTATTCAGAGAATAAGAGTTAATTATTTGATCGATAGAGTATTTATGTAAATTTATCAGGAGACCCATCTTCGTATTTTTCATTAAAATACATGCTTTCATGAATAAAATCGATACAACTTATGTTTTGTAGTAGTAATTGACTACTTTGATGCAACTATTACTTCAATTAATTATTATTTAACATTAATGAAGATATAAATTACAAAAACTGATTGATCTAAAATTTCCTAAATTCTTAACGGTTATGCAAAATTTTTTTTAATTAAATTAGATTTTCTTCTAGACAAATTATGAAAATATTGTTAAAATATATAATTAGAAAGTAAAACAAAAATTTTATCTTTATGGAATATAACATTTAAATGAAAAATATATTTCAATCAAGTTGGCTTTCTGAAATGAAATGTTCTTCCAATCTATCGTGACTGAGAAGATCGAGAAACATCCCCAGCAAAAAAACATGATACATCGAAGTTATCAAAACTTATTGAACGATCTGATTGTAACAAGTATGTTTCAATTCTGATATTATAGATTTCGACGACTACTATTTGAGCTTGCGGCCAAGAATGGACGACGAGTGCAACGGGCAGACAGAGAGCAATGTTCCCCATAAGTCCTTAAAGGGGAAGATGGTAAACTGCCGGAATATCTGGTTCCGAGAGTTCTGGTCGCAACATCACAAGTGCACTTTTAACGTGAACGCATCGAGCAGTATGTCACGCTGTACCGGCGAAGAAGAACTCGTTACGAACGTCGATTACGAACAGGAGGGTCTGGTGCCTTTTGTCGGTATAGACATATTTTTATCGTTATATTGACACTTTCCTCTAAACGCCTATTTTACTTTTATGTCACACAAAGGAAAAAGTATATGATGGCAGCCGATTTACATCAACATACCTTCCCCAAAGAATATGTAAATAAAATATTTAATTTTTTTTTAGAGATATGTAAAAAATATGTAAAAAAATCAATATTAAAAAAACTGTTTTTCAGTATTTTTACCTCTCAGTTCTAAATCTCGAAATTCAATACTTGACTGAAAAAGTAAAATTTTTAATTAAATTTTTGTAAAAAAAACAAAGTATTTTAAACAATGTATTACGAAATTTTTGACGAAAATTTTGACGAAAAAAAATTCAATCTGATTTTCCATTTACTACTATGGTTAAATGTCCTGATAGATAAATTACCTCATCAATTACAATTTTACTGTAATGAATAGAAAAAAATAACGTATGGACTCTTCCTATTCATGCTGTGACGGTTAATTAATTGCGGAAAGTGCGAGTCGGAACACTTTGCAGATAGGGGACACGTCGCGATCGTTTATATCCTGAAGTGTGAAGGAAATGATCGGTGCGGAAGAAAGAGGAGCAAGACGAGCGGAAAGACGGTATCGGTGAGAAGAAGAGTGAAAGGGAGAGGAAGTATTCTCGGCAACCCTCCAACTTTTCGTCACCCTTCGACCATTTTTCTAGCCCGAAAATAGAAACGAGAGAGACTTAGTCGTCTCCGTTCTATCGGAATTCTAACAATATATAACAAAACTTACGCCACACAGTGAGATAATAGCGTGCACCAATCGATTATTTATCACATGAATTCCTTTTGTCCATAGCCGATCTCGCATTTTATAAATTATGCATCCATTTTTCGCCATGTACACTCTCAAACATTAATGCTTATAAGTATGAAGCACATATCAATGCATTTTTCGATCGCGTCCAACTTTCCAACTATTCGTGCATCATTGATTATTCGAGACTATTGATTACACTGTCCGACAAAATTTAACATTTTTTTGTAACACAAGTGTGAATAGTCATTTTCAACGTATTTTTGCTTCCTGAACACAAATCCGTTATCCAAATTTGGTTGTCATGTCACAACTTTGTGAAAAATAGCGTCAAAGTGGCCAAAAATGACGAGAGTTTCCATGACATTATAACGCCAGTACTAAACTTTTTTTCAAATTTTGTTTATGCCATTCAAAAGTATCAACTTTTAGGTTTAAAATGAACTTTGTTTCGTATCAATATAATTTTTACTTTTCGAAATATAATAATTTAAAAATAGCTTTTTCCTATACATGAAAGACACATGCAAAAGATATTTTATTCTATCTTAATACTGCATTATATGCAGAACAAGTGCTTTTAGATTTAAATAATATAATAGATGTGCGTCACCAATGCATTCTTCACTACCATAAACATGCTACTATGTACAATATGTAGTCTGTTTGTTGCATAAAACCCAAATATCTCAATAATAAAACATTATATCAAAACGAAACAAAATGCATTTTAAAGCTGAAAGTTAATACTTTCGAATGGTATAAACAAAATAAAAGAAAAATTTGGTACCGATGCCATAACATCATGAATACTCTCAAAATCGTCATTTTTGGCCACTTTACGCAATTTTTTTCAAAATTGTGATGTGACAGCCAAATTTGGATAACGGATTCGTATTCAGGAGGCAAAAATACGTTGAAGATGACGATTCATATTCATTTTCCAAAATGGTGTTGGACAGTGTTACTCGTGACTATTGATTATTCGAGAAACGACAATCAATCAATCAATCAATGAACAGTCACAACACACGAATAGTTAGAAAGTTGCATGTATTCCGAAAGTGCCCCAATACATGACCAACTTCATACTTGTAGGCATTAATTTTGGAGAGTGTACGTACACGTGCAGTCGACAAACACGGTCCAATTAACACATTCGCATTTCATTGTTCACAAATCATAAGAGAATTTAGAAAATATAATACTTTAAAGAGCAACTATACATATATAGTATACAGGGTAGTATATAGTATACATATCTCTTAAATATCGCCTACTAATTATACAGTGTTATTGTTTATTAAAAATTGAGTCGAAAAGTCTTGAACCATTTTTTTCTATAATACTTAATAAAGCAATTATTGAGTAAAGTTAATCCAATCAGCATCGTTCTTTAGACAGACATGTGAACCGAGTATTTGATAGCATGCGTGGCAAATTTAATAGCAAAGCGTATGTACATGCGGCATCAGAAATGTCTAACCATATGAAGTTGGCCACATCAGAGAGTCTGTTGTGACAGTTAATTAGAAGAGTCAATTTAAAAAAATCACGTTTTTTATTGACTGCCGCAACAGACCCACTATATAATTAACTTCATATGGCTAGGCATTTCTGATGCCGCACTACCAAGTGAGTGGCTCACTGACACCCTGTTTATACTGTCTTATTTTTGTGTCAGAGAAACCTTGATACCGCTCATGTGATGATAGAACGGATTGAGTGACCAAAAAAAATTCCGTACAATTTCACGATATTCTCAATAATAATCGAGATATTAATTAATAAATTCGCGAATCAGCATGCGCCCGCACAATTCGAAGAGAAAAAATAGCCTAACACGCGACGAAGCTTTGGGAAGCATTGGGTAAACAACTACGACAATGCACAGTAACGCGTGACGCGTCTTCGTGCGTTTAGCGATGATAAACGCTGAGCTCTCTTCACGCTGAATCACGCAGATATAGGCTGATTCGCGAATTTTTATTAATTAATAACTCTATTAATTATTACAAATATCGCATGAACTTTTTTTGTTCACTTCAATCTATTCCACCACTCAAGCAGTGTCGATTAATATAATATTCATAAATAATCGATTAATATAAAAAACACGAAGAATTAGATTTAAAAATTTTATTGCATTTTTTAATTGCATTGATAGGTTTTGCAAAATTCCATATCTAAAAGTTAATACTATTAATTGATAACTTTTATTATTCTACTTTATTATTAAAAAATATTAAAGTAAAATCATCGAAAGCGAATACTTTATGAGACACTTCATATTTTATATTAAAAAGTGTCATGACAAAATTTAAAATATCTCGAAAAGTTCTTAACAAAAATATATTTAATTATGATGTTTTAAAAAGCTTTTGAAATAAGCTACAAGAATATGCAATAAAAAATATAGAGTTAAAAAAATGAAGGTAACCTTCACATAACCTTCGAATAATTATACAAGGTCAAACCAATGGCACCATCTTATGTCCCTCTCAAAACAGTACAACTTTCATATAAAACATTTTTCTCTAAAATTCTTTCTTAAAAAGTTATTTCATTATTAATTAAAATGGTCCACCTTGTATATTATAGAGCTACTTCATTCGTTAACTGTAATTGTTTCTAATTCAAAAACTATTATAGTACTTAATTATAGTATTGGTTAATACCAAAATTTGGTTATAAATCTTAATAGATTTTTGTCTTAAAATGATTTCAAGAATTTATTCTTAAGTGTCGTTACGGTCCTTACGGAATATCTTGTATAGGTATATAGAGTGTTTGATAATAAGCTCTACCTATCATCTGGCTTGAATAAGAAGAGCAGATTAAACTGAACAAGAAGGAAATCTCGCAAACCCGAAAAATTCAGATTTTAATGAAACTTGAATAAATATAGGGGATGGGGAGGAAGTAAATATATGAACTTAGAAATTTTCAGTTGGGGCTCAAAACCGGTTTAAAAGGGTAAAACCATTCTTCAAAGATAAAAGGGCTATATATTTTCAAAGCTTACAACTCGCAAACTAAATGAAATATTTAATCTATCTCTAGGAGGATTCAATTCAAGATAAACATATTCCATAAACTAAACGAAATATTAAAAAATATTTTATACTAAAATTTTATAATAAGAATATCTCTATTTAACTACGTCATTTATTTTTTGAAAAAAATTTTTTTTTCAAGAATCCATTCTTTGCGTTTCTTATAAAGAAGATATCTGTAAAGTAATAATACTATAAAGTTAATATATTTTTTCATGTGTCCATATAATTATACAATATGATCATATTATTATCATAGTTTATATTAAAAATATTCAGATATTCTTCTGTACGGGGAATGCATTTTGAATAGATTTTTGAAAATAATATTTTTTTAATGAATGGCATAGTTAAATAAAAAATTTTTATTAAAACTTTGGTATAAAACATTTTTCAATATTTCAATATTTCAATTAGTTTACGAGATATATCGAAGAAAAGCGACAATCATTTTGCGCGACTTTACCTTTGAAGGATGATTTTATCTCTGCAAATCGTTTTTTAGTCGCAACTGAAATTTTCTAAATTCATATATTTACTTCTCTACATTTATACCAAGTTTCATTAGAATCTGAATTTTTGCACTTATAAAGTTCTCAAGTGAATAAAAAAGTCCTTTATTGTTTCGCAATTATAAAATATAAAATAAATAAAGAATTATTAATGTTACGAATTTAGATTATGTAAGTTATGTATTGAGGAAATATGTCTTTATTAACATTTTTACTTATTAATAATCATAATAATTAAGATATTAATTGAAAAAGGTAAGGGACTTTTCTACTAAATTTAATCCGCTTTACTTACCCATCCATGATGAGTGATACACCTTATGATCAAACACTTTGTATTTTTAATCATTTTATAATATTTTTATTCAAGGATTATTTGAACAAAATAGTGAAATAAAATATTGAATAAAATATGGAAAAAAAATTGAATTTACACCAGATTTAAGGATAACGTTTCACACATAAATAACACTAATTAACAAAGGGAAGAAGTGGAACTCTAAAGAGAAACATAAATTTCATACAATTAATCCCAAGTCGCTATCTAGTCTATGTCCGTAAGCATTCGTCAGTGTACCCAATTAACTGCAGCTGACTGTACTCCGTGATCCATTAGATTGCATATTTTTCGACGGATGAGATCGAATAAACTTTGCGACAAACTTCCGCGAACGTAGTAAAGCCACGACAAATGGAAAGGAAGGACACCGTAGCAAACCCAGCGAAGCAATTTTCCCCGACGATGGTTTTTGCGTTAACAAACAACGTCCGGTGGCGCGTGAAAAGTTGCATGAAATCAACCGTCACGTTTTCGCAGATCTCGTTTATGCTCTTTCCTCCCGCTTTCCTTTCTTATGCTCCATCCCCCCGTGAGATAAATGACGGAGGTCTTGTCGAGAGCGAAGCGATCGAAAACTCTTCTCACGTTCGAGTGCATCACGATAGTAGATAAATCTTGTAAATCGTCTTATTAAGTACGACAGGACAGCTTTTCCGCAAACTTGCGTTTGACGTTTTTCTTTACCTACAAATAAATAAATAATAGTGGTATTCACACTATCGCATAACGTAAAAAATCTTCCAGCTGAATCGAACAATAAGACTTACTTGATTGTATAAGGTGTCTCATAAATAACAATAGACAAAGACTCAAGTCATATATCATGATGAATGACATAAATAAGATTGTAGAAGTAGGATAAATATTGTATCTTATTTAATGTGTTAAGTTTTTTTTATGCTTTATAATGACTTTGTAGTTTTTTTAAACACTCTTTGATAATTTACCAAAATAAATTTCCTTCTTTAGAAACAAATTAAATTATGATACAAAATATCTATTAATTAGATATTATATATAAGTATTAGATATTAGATATCAGATAAAAGCGAAAAATATAATACATATATAAATATCTTATTTAATATTTAAAAAAATAATTCCCTCTATTTTTTCAAAATCTTTAACATAAACGAGAAATTGTATGTTTTCTTGTGCTAAGTTTCTTTTTTTATGCTTTATAGCATTGTAAATTTTTTAACACTCTTGGATTATTTACAAAACAACAAACATTACAAAATATTACAAAAATTAATTTCTTTCTTTAAAAACAAATGTATTCAATTATGAGAGACACGAGATATCTATTTACTTAGAAAGTTCTTAATAAATCAGGTAAATAGTATGCGTTTATTAGAACATTGCTGGATATTTTCATATTATTTGCAGTGGATGCAGTTTACGCCATGGCACACGGTGTTCATAACGTTATCGAGGAAGAGTGCGTAAATAATTTTGGTACGTCGCATTACCTCTGCGAGACGCTTAGACCAGCACCGGACGGCCCACGTCTCCTCCAACACATTCGCAATGTCAGTTTCATTGGTGAGTACTTGGAAAGTTATTTTTAATTTAACGTTTAATTTAATTTTCACGTAAAGTTTCAAAGTCGCGTGAATGTGTAACGCATGAATGTGTAATTTCACTTGAAACTTACAAGTTTTATGTCGCATTATAGCACTTGAGGGGGAGGAGCGATTTAAAATAATTAAGTTTAGGAATATTTTACGGGTTTTATATAGCGTTGATTAATTAATTAAATACTTGTTAGCGCTTCCCACATGCCGAATGCGAGAAAAAAGCCCGTTAAATTGAGAGGCTCGGACAAATCGATCAATTATACCCGCGAGAATTCCGCATACGCCGAACAACAACGTCATCCTCACGCGAGGCGATCTATCAGTGACGTCAGAGGGTGGCAATCTCGATGACTCATCGATATTGCAATTAAAACACTTTCCCCGATTTAACGGGGGAACGTAACACTTTCACGTCGACGTGGACTCTGCGACGCAATTAAGACTGTCCCCTCGTTACTGGCGTACTATCAAATGGCAATGCGATTATCCTAACCATCGGCCGTCACCCCGCGATCGCGTATCAGCCGAGATTTATCGTGACAATATTGCATAACGTTCAAATTTACTTTCCTTCCTACCCTTCTTCCTTTCCCCCTGCCGGCTTTTCCAATAATTTTACAACATCGCCAACTCATCTTTCAATCCCGCGCTCTTACGCCTTTGTCCGCGTTTAATCCCCGGGGCATTTGTGCGCTATCGGAATGTTACTTCGTATCAGAATATCTTACTTCAAATAGCCCCCATTTATCAATATTAGCAATATAAATGGAGGATTATCTTTAAGTTAAACTGCAGAATACCCAAAACCCATGTACATCGGGCACTAAACGTTCATTCTTTGCTTAATCCATGTTCAATATTTTTTACGCAAAGCTTTAATTCGACTTGTACAAATGCTAGATTCCTTGAAATAAGAAAAAGAATTGGTTAAGAGTTGTATTTGACAAATACATACATAGCCAAGGAAAATCTCCCTCTTGATTATTCAATTGCGAGCATCATAGTTTTGATTTAAAAATGTTATTATAACGCTTAACTATTAAAAACGAATATAATGTAGCAATCTTCAATTTTTTAATTCTATGTAAATTTCATAAAGAATGTTCTCTGATAATAACTTTTTAATACATATATCTTACATATTTAATACATATATCTGAATTGATAATATATATATGTACACGTACATATATGTATGTATAAAATATATGCAGAAATTTATTTATCTGTTCTGTAAACATTTTTCCAATCCTATTGAACAACTCTTCTGATATGCGGAAAAATATTTTTCAGTACATTAAGAAGATTTAATTTCATTTGTTTATATCAATAGAAAATTAATCTGCGGACAAAGTGCAGAATAACAGAAATAAAAATATCAATTATGGCGGAATTATTAGCTGAAATGGCTTTGTTTGATAGTACTTAATTATTTGATACTTTTTCTATTTGCTTTTATTGCGCGGTATGCGATATATGAATCCAATGTGCAACAAATACCACGCGTACCAGCCGCAAATAAAGACAATGAACTCTGTATTTACGTTTGTAGATTGTTTTCAATAATTGGGTTTCGCGAAAGGAAACTTTATAGCCGCTACTGTAAGCTCTGTAAAGAGTTTGGTTTAAACTTTGGCATTATTTGACTCTCTCTCTCTCTCTCTCTCTCTCTCTCTCTCTCTCTCTCTCTCTCTCTC
>JAJVSH010000176.1:34473-73697 GCA_021460005.1 Tetramorium alpestre | reverse complement strand
CGCAATAGTTATTGAGTTATTAATGGTTAAAAATCGCCGTATTAGCCCGGCCTATCGCCGAATACAAGCGCGCGGAGAGATACGACCGCCCAGCGTCATTGTTACCAAGATGTTTACTAAANGCGGCAATGCCTAAAAGCGGCGGTTTTGAGTTGCGATTGTCCCCCTGTTTTTTGCCAAACAACTCCTCTCGATCTTGGTAACAATGACGCTGGGCGGTCGTATCTTTTCGAGCGCTTGTATTCGGTGGTAGGCCGGGCTAATACAGCGATTTTNAATCATTAATAACTNAATATCTATTGCGAATTTTGCAAAATGGTACATAACTTTTCTTCTCGATTTGACTCAATCTACCTCCAGTTTTCGGGTTGGCAACCTTAAATCAGACACCCTGTATATGTATATGTATAATATATATCACAGATTTACAAAATATGTTTTTCAATAATTAAAAATCATAAAGCTATATGTAATGTTCTTAAATATTTATAAATGCATTCAAGCTTATATATTAATGTTTCTTTTATTATATTATTATATTATTATATATAAAAATTGAAATTTGCATATTTATTTTTCTCTCTTTCTGTTTTAGATAATATGTTTGAAGTAATTTTTAATCCATATATTTTTGCAGCATTAAAATTAAGTTTCTTGAATTTATTGTATTATTAGTTTTATTTTAATATCTAATTTAATTAATTCCGAAACAGTAAATCTGTGTTAGCAGAATATATATTAAACTGTATTTGTGAAGCTGCGGCGCCTTCAGCCGCTTAAATCTTCTGGGACGTAACTCATTTAGTTCACATGATTGGGATACATTCCTAAATGTGACTCATAAATGTTTAAAGTGTCTCGCTTAATGTTTCATCACCGTGAGTTAATGACATACGCATCAAACTTTCTTCAGATCGACGACAGTTTGTCCCTAAAACTCCATAACGCCGATAATTATTTGCTCCCCTTAGTTGATATTTAGCAAACAAGAAATATTCGATACCGCGGCGAATTTCCACAGCCAAAGGCATTATTGAGCGTCTCATTACAATCACGGCAACTAATTGGCCTCGAGTTCCTTTAAGAAAAACGTAAAAAAGAAGAATTTACGAAGTTTTTCTTCTCGATCATTCCCATTATAAAATCTGATGTATAATCTTTACTAATACAAGAAATAAAACTATTATTTATATATGCCATTTATGAAGGTGTAAATATCCGAAATGGTTTTAAAATAATAGCATATTTAATATTTATTAATTCATCCTTTTTTTGTTTTTTGTTTTGTAAATATTTTTTTATTTTTTGTGGCATTATTTTTGCTTTCTTTAGCATTGTGAGATAAAAACTTTAGATATTTCCTTTCATAGAGAAAATCATATAAAATTTTTTAAATATCACTAAAATATGATTTGATGACTTTTGAATTATTTCCACGTTTATATGCATCACATAATTGTATACTTTTTTACTCAAGTATTATCGTAGTATCTGTTACAAATATTATTTTGTAGAACTTTAACTTCGAAAAAAATCAACAACTCCAATTATCCTCGTTTGTATTTCTCGAAGTAAGTGCTTCTTTCAAGGAATGAAAACGAAAGCGTTCACTTCACCTTGTTCGTCTGCCCCTCCTCCCCGACCCGGTTACTTTTAAACTTTGATTTTGCTTGTAGATAACAGGAATTTTCTGCAAGTTTAACTTACATTTCCTTTAATCTTAATCTAACCCCCCGAAATTTCCTTCTTTCTCTCTCGCAGCCGGCTTGGCCTTATCATTTTTGTGCAATTTGCTTCTGGATTTCAAGACGATCATCCGTGACCTTAATCGATGAACCATATGCTCGTCCGTATTATTTGCGTCTCTTCTTTCCATATTTTTTACATTATCAATCTGCACACACATGTCGCAGGATTTTCGACGTTGTCATTATTTTCAAGCTTTCTTTCGCAGATACCGGATAACGTTTTTTTCTGATTCCAGCTTGAATTTTATTCAGGATTTAAGAGGAGAATTTAAAGTCTTAAATTTTCCTAAATTTCGTCTTCCGCTATCTGTTCATCGTCTTTCATCGCAATTACTTTCGTTTTATCACTTTTCCGCATTCGCCCCCGGAAATTCATGCGAGATTTAAACCTCAATCATCATATCCATGTCTGATCGACGATTGATGACGAGAGAAAGCTCGTTAATAATAAAACTTTTATTCGGTTCCCTACTTTTGATATTTCGCGTTACTTTTTATTAGCAAAAACTGTCAAAAGTTCACGCTTCTTAACGAAAATATCACACACAATTTTATGCTAGAAGTTAGTAAACTTTTGAGTAAGCAAAATGTTAGCAAAGTATGCCAGCAGTTTGCAAATTCGAGACAACATAAGATTGCAGCAGATTGGCGGCAACTTGGCAGAACTCAAGTATGCTTACATTAAACTTGAGTCCTAACAGCAGAGTTTACCGACAACAGATTGTCAGCAGAAGTCTGTCAAAATTTCGTAATCGTTTAAATAGAATGTATCGTTTATTTAGTTACAAAATGGCCGATTTTTATAATCATTTGTGGCAAACACTTTACAAAATCTATTTCCATCAAATTTGACTTATTTGATCTCATATTGTATTGCAAAACCGATGATTGCTTGATAAATATCTTTTAATTTAACAAATAAACCTAATGAAATGTCCAACTATGATGAAAGAGATACAATACGGTGAAATGTGGCTATTAATCGATTCACGATCAGTTTCAAACAAAAATTATAGAAACAATTTGCATATTATTTAATTATCTAAATTTTTATTATTTTATTACATCTCAAGTATACTTAAAATTTCATATAAAATAATAGTGTTTAATAAATTGCAATGAAACGCCAATAAATATATATACTGGATTTAATTTCTACCCTTTTAAATTGCAATATCAATTTTATTTTGCTCTATTAATTTCAAACAATTTAACTTTTATGCTTTTACATTTATAGAAAGTTAAATATTTATAAAATTTAAAGAAAAAATACATAATAACTGAGTGCATGAAATGATAATAAAAGGAACGGTTAAAAAATATTGTCGATGCAATAAAAAGATATCCTATTACACATTTAGGTTTTATAATTATGAATTAATGATGCTTAATTGCTTTACATACATGTATGTAAATTAACTATGATCTCAATTAATCTCAATTAATTAATTTATGGTATAGAATAGACTATTATAGATAATTAAGTGAGGAGAACAATAATCGACATAATAGCCTATTATTAAATATTAATCCGTCTATAATGTGAAATATATGCAGACTTCATTATATTTACGAAAATTCTATTATACAAAATTTCAAGCAGATCAGAATATGCAAAATTATTTCATTAATTAGCGGATTTAAACGAATGTTGTACGCTCGCATAATGAATTCCGAATACAATCTGCATTTTTCGCGTCAGCCTTCGTATTACGCAAGCAAAAAAGGAGCTGCAAACAAACGCTCATAGGTGCAATTTGTTAGGCGTGACTTAATTAAATAATTAATTAACTACGCTAGAAGTGTGTTTAACGGGTGTGCGCGTTTCGCGTTACAAACTAGTTGCATGTACTATCCGATTGAACTGCGCACTCTGACGGATGCCTATAAATGAGTGTTGTTGTTGATGTGACGACAATTAAAAGCGATAACTGTCGCCACGTTCGCCCATTTCTGCGTAATTACACGCAATTTGATCTGTCGCGCGAATAATGTCCGTAATCATTATAATAATTACAAGAGTTTTCATTGCGGCAGTACTAATGGCAATAATGGAAATTATTAGCCATTAGCAGTATTATTAGCAGTTAGAAATTATGTGTGAGGCCTTATAAATCAATATCGGTCAACGATAGCTTAATAATAGCAGGCTTGATTGAAACGCGCGGGATTATTAATTACTGTCAATTCATACAATTCCCATGCGATACGCATGATGTATGTACATATATACAGAAAGCTTCCGCAATATACACATCAGTACGTCAGGTTGCCCATCTGCAGGGGCATGCTTTAATGCGCTTGCAGAATAAAATCAAATAAAATGCAAGTTTGGCGAGAAGTGAAGAAAGGGAAATAGGCACTCTGATATAGTAGTGTACAGTTATAAAATATAATAAATCGCTGAACCTGCGTGTTGACTTTATTTTGCGAGCACAGTAAAGCATGCCCCTGCCGATAGGCAACCCATATACGTTGATGTATACGTTGCGGTAGCACCTCGTGCGAGCTTTATGAAGTTACGCGTTTATACAAGGTTCCTCACAGTTACGAAATATCTTCTTGCTAGTCATATCCCCGTACTTTTACCTCCCGTTATTGTTACTTATGGATACATTACTTGGGCGAGTACTAACTTCAAGTACTTCTGAACTACGATGAACCATCAGTTTTACCCGTAGCATGGGCCATTTATTATTCCACAGTATAACACGGAGTGATCAGACGCTAATAAAGGTGGGAAAAGAGAGTCATTTGTTGCGTCAGGGAACAAATTTATTTTTCCATGCAGATTCTGATCCGTCTGTTTGTCCGTTATTTCAAACAAACATCAATGAAGATCTCATCGATCGGTATTTTTTCAGCAATTGCATGAAAAAAAATATAAATTCTCCCTGAATACCATTGGACGTCGTTGTACACCGCGTTGGAATTTTATGTCACTCGTTTTTCCAATCGTTTAGACAACGATAGTTATAGATACTGACAAACCGTCACTTCTTGTCCAAGAAAATCCGCTTGTTCAGAAGCATAAGCTCACAGTATGTATCCTGTATGTACAGTCCAAAGTAAATCCTGTGCGTGTGCGTGTGCGTGTGTGTGTGTGTGTGTGTGTCTTCGTTGCTCAACTTGCTCGTTTAGCTTCGCTAAAATCTCTGCCGTTATTAAAATCCCATTTACTCGTGATTTATATCAATACGATGGCGGATTGCTTAAGCTCTGATGTTAAACTTTATTTAATTTTACGCGCTCAATTTAGTAACTCGATGGATACAAAATATGGCGTACAGAATTTAATCCCTAGATGTACAACATGTCGCGTCGATAAATCAATGGAATGCACAGGGATTATTATAAAATCGTTGCATTAGTTATGATCATTAAATTGTTACCAATTGATTATTAATAATAATGATTAATAATAGTTGACGGCCCGCTGCGGCCGCCAGTTTCGTTATTCATTATTGATTCAAGACAAGCGGTTAATTGTTAATTGTTCGTTCTCGTACGCCTTTCAATCGATGATACGTGTTATAAAATAGAAACTCGACAATTTCCAGGAACCCTGCTGTTGGAGCTGCGTCGCCTGCCGCGAGGACGCCTACGTGTACAATGACACATGCAAGAAGTGCACTCCCGGGTATGCGCCGAATTCCACGATGACGGGCTGCATTAAGCTCACCGCCGAGGTCATACCCTGGACGAGTCCGTGGGCGCTGGTACCGCTGATATTCGCGTCCATCGGTATCCTCAGCACCCTCTTCACCACCGTCGTTTTCATACGGTGAGAAACGTTTTGCTCCTTCATTGCTTCTTGTGCGAAGTGTCCCTCCGTCACGCTGTGCGATAATAATCGATTCTCTAGCAAATCCCAAATAAGTCCAAGTGGATCTTACTTTGATGAAATTTTAATTTTGGATTTCATTATAGTATATGGAAAAACTGCAATAATTCCTTGATTTTTCTTGATATTAAGGAGAAATTGTTCTTAAATTCGCCTTTAAAAATTGTATCACTAATATCGACGACGTAGAGCTGTGGAATTTTGATATTGCAATCTGCTGACAATACAGAACCGTTGTGCAAATTTCAACGTTACGATCCAGCAACACCACACAGCCGTCAAAGTGTTAGAATATTACTCTTATCGACATATTTACATACATCTTATATTATACAAGCGTCGTAAATAAAAATTTAAGTGAAATGCTTGGCAACCTTAAAACAATTGTAAACGTCGTAATTTAACAGCGAAATAAGATTATTGTTTCAAAACATATCATACAAAGAAGAAATGCAGTTATGGACAAAATTGTTAGACATCTTCCCATTAAGATAAAGTTTCTTAAAAAAATAACAATAACAATATATTACAACTTGCATAATCGATCATATCGTTGATAGAGCAAAATTTTAACTTTAAGAATCTATTTTATAAATTACTATACGATAATTTTTAACAAAGTTATAAACAATTAAAATCAAAACGTCTATTTTAACAATTTTTTCTTTAATCCTTGATAACTTAGAAATAAAAAAACATAGAGAACTTTTATCAGAAAAAAGAATTGTAAAGAAAACCTCAATCTTTCACATAGACTTAAAAATTTTCTCAATTTTTTTGTTGTGCTTATGTCACGCCTAAAAGTGACAAAAAAATTTTTCGTTTTGTCCAGCTCGTCATTTTTGGTATGTAAAAATTAGCAAAATTTTAAAAACTTAAATACTTCAATTTAAAAAAAAAACTATCATACAAATTATTCGAAAGTGAAAACTTTAAAGTTTAAAATCTTTTTCTTAAATTTAAATTTAAAAAACTTTTGACAAAGTTATAGTTGAATTTTTGCTATAGCTTATTTTTTGTAAAAGTGTCAAGTATTCCCTTAATAATTGAAAATAGATTTTTAAAAAATCTGAGAAACTCTTGAACTATTCCATGTGAAAAAATAAAGTTTTCTTTTCTCTGATAAAATTACTCTATGCTTTCTTATTTCCAAATTATCAAGGGTTAAAGAAAAAATTGTTAAAATAGACATCTTGATTTTTATTGTTCATAATTTCGTTAAAAATTGTCATACAACAATTTGTAAAATAAAATCTTAAAGTTGAAACTTTGCTGTATCAAACGGTATAATCAATGTATTCTTATTGTTATTGAAATATTATTTTTAAAGAAACTTAATGTGGTGTGCCTAATAATTTTGTCCATGGCTGTAATTTAAATAATATTTAAAATAAAATTTACATAATCTGTTTCATTTTAGGAATCTTAAAAACTAATTTATTATCTCAAAGATTCAATAACGTCTGATTTTTCTTGATTAGAAATAAATTGTTATTTTTAACTTTACGTTACTCGCATGGAGTGTAAAATACTTAGAATTCTACCAAATTCTAGAAAATGAAACTTTTTTATCGACTGAATGCTCTCCTTTTTTTCTCTCTTTCTGCACAAATTGTTTCACAATTAAAGAACTTTTGCACTTATCTTTAAAAGGGAAAATATTTAATTGTAAATCAATAAAGAGAACAATAAAAATTAAGATTTAATATCGGGATGTAAAATACATCACATACGAGTAGTCGTGTTAAAAAATTAGTTATATTATAAAACAACGCGAGTAATGTACGGTTAACTGAGAAATCTGAGAAAATAAAAGCAAACGCAAACTGTTAAAAGCAAAGCAACTTAAAACTTATTGCGTCTATTGACAAGAAAAGTGTGAACTTTACATTAAAAAAGAAACAAAATACTTTAGCTTTATAGACGCCTTTGACATTTGTTTGCGATCAAAAATATACGGTTCAGCTCGTATCATAGCTATATTTTGTTTTTGTGTCAAATGTTGCTACATATTAATACAGACTGTAGATTATTAATAAATAATACGATTAGGCCTTTAAAACTTTTATTACATTAAATAAACATATAATTCATACAAAAAGACTTTTCTGAATTTATTGTAAAATTGTCATGCAAGAGTGACGAATAAATTTGACATTCAACGTCTTCTTTTTCAATAAAAATATAACAAGATTGAACGAATATTAACATCGAAAAAGAGTGCTTAGAAAGATTTAAAGTCAATGCTTTCGAAGCGAAAATTTAATCGAAAGCTTAATTAGTGACCTATTAAACTTACTTAATTAAAGGGCTAAAAGGTTTTCTGCATTTCATTATACATAAATGTACAAAAAGGAGTAAAACTTTTGAGCTAGGTTAGTGTTTTTTTTTTTTTTTTTTAGTTTTCACTGAACTTAAATGAGTAACACATAATTATCAAATCCGTACAACTTCTTGTGTAAATTATAATTACTTAAATTGCTTGTCATACGACATCTACAGTTCTTAAAAGCTAATAGATTTTGAGTCTAAGCGCCTCTCTCTTTCTCTCTCTCTCTCTTTCTCAAAATTATTAATCAGTGAAATTAAAAGAAATTTTGCTTTTCTCTCAGATATTTAAAAGATCGAAGCACTGAAAATAATGCATAAATAAATAAATAAATATAAGCAAATAGAAAAGATCAAGTTGCATATGCAAAAATATTTATATTTTAAAATGTTTAATTTACTTGACACACAAAATTAATGAATGGTATTTCAGCAAATATCGAAAAAAATTAAATAAGTTTTTCGTCTGATCTTACTATGAATATCCTGTATTTGAACTGCAGATTCAATCGCACTCCGGTAATCATGGCATCGGGACGCGAGCTATGTTACGTTCTGTTGGTGGGAATTCTCTCGTGCTACGGCATGAGCTTCGTCATACTGAGCAAGCCGACCACGTGGAATTGCACATACCTCAGGATCGGCCTCGGCCTCTGTCTCAGTATATGTTACAGCGCGATCCTCACGAAAACCAATCGTATATCGCGGATATTCAACCAGGGCACGAAGAAGATCAAGAGGCTCTCCTATACATCGCCCAAGAGCCAAGTGGTAATCGCTATCGGTGAGTACGAGCTGCACTCACCTCGGTAAACACGTCGACAACCCGTGGCATCGAGAGGATAATTGCACGCCGATGCTTGACGCAACGTGGAATAAAAGTGTTCGATCGAAGAAAGAAAATGATGCTGCGTGCCTTACAATAAGATTTCGCGTCGGTATTTCTTTTTAGGAGTAGATACTATAAATTTACATTATATAATTGATGCGACCCTTACTTATTGCAGTTTCGATTAAAACTAAATGACTCACATTCTATAACGCTATTTTCTTTTTAATTAATATTTCTAAAAATACTTGAAAATTGAAATACTAATTATTGTTTTTTTCTCTTTTTCCTGTCTTAAAAAATTTTGCAAGTTGTATAAATTATTATTTTTTATTACATTTCGGAATTTGGAAAGTTATAAATTCCAATCGAGTAATGTTAATCGCACCTTTTTTAGCTATAAATTCTCATAAATACACTCCCGGCCAAAAGTTTGGAGACAGTAGTAAATGTATAAGAAATCTCAGTGAGACTTTTATTTTTCTTTTACTATATGTCGGCAGGAATAACTTTTATTATATAAAGTGATTGTAGCATTCTGTTTTTTAATACTAATTTCCATATGTTTATTTTGTCTGTTCAGAACACGATTATTTATTAAAAACATAGTTTTTAATAAATTTTGAAAACATAGTTGCGAATGATGTTGATGTCGTTCACAATATGCATTTATATTATTCAATCAATGTATACTATTTATTGAAAGTTACAGAACCTATTAACAATATATTAAAAAATAAGAGAATAACAGAAAACCAAAGTAACCTTGAGTCATCTGAAGTTTGCGACTCAATATTTTATCAAGTAAAGTAGCCAACCTTTACAACTCCTTGTGTATCTTTTTGTTATAGGCCTCAAACTTTCGATAGATATTATTGTATATAATGAGTTTACTGATTCATTACTAACAAAAAATCCCTTTCTGAGCCATTAGATTCCTAGTAAAGACAATAAAATAAAATATTTAAATATATACTGATGTATCCAAACTTTGGTCGGGAGTGTATATACAAATAATTCTATTTTTTTAGTCAAATAACGTACAATTCTGTTTATATAAAGAGGAAATTATTTGGAGAAATGTACGGGATATTGTAGATTTTCCTCCCTCAAATTTCCATTCGTTATTCGATTAACAATGTAAACAGTAACTTCCAAAGTACGTGGAGCCTGATCCTGGATTACGTGATTCCCATTTATGCAGGGATCACCGCAGTGCAACTGATCGGCACTATCGTGTGGCTGATGATCGAGCCGCCGGACACCACGGAAATCCATCCGTATCCGCTGTCTGCGGTGCTTACATGCCGCGTGTCCACGTTCTCGCTGATGATGTCCCTGGTCTACAACATGTTCCTGATCCTCATGTGCACCCTGTACGCGTTCAAGACCCGCAAGATACCGGAGGACTTCAATGAGGCCAAGTACATCGGTTTCACCATGTACTCGACGTGCATCGTCTGGCTGGCCTTCGTGCCCATCTACTTCGGCACCAACAACGACTACAAGGTCTGTGCCACGCAGATCGCGCGGCCACGGGCGCGATTCGCGCGCGCACGTCTTCGCGCATTACACACATACACGAGCCTCATGGCGCGTTTTTCTGTGTTTTAACATGTAAAGACGAGCGGACGGCTGCCTACGTTGCAGGTTCAGATCGCGAGTATGTGCATGTGCATCAACATCTCCGCCTCGGTCGCCCTCGGCTGCCTCTTCACGCCCAAAGTCTACCTGGTGCTGTTCCAGCCTTACAAGAATGTCCGCCCCGGTCACCCTAACGTATGTACATTGCTAATTTTTTTTTGTTCCAACTTGAAATTGAAATCCATGAAACCAAGTAAATGGACTGTCTCAGAATTCTCAGAAATTAAACAGCTCGATTCCAAATCTTACAGTAGATAATCTCCGATCTTTTTTATCGATTCTGGAATAACTTGTATGTTATTTTAAATTTGTTGGCGATTTCAAGGTGTACCTGTTTTTTGGAGCGAGAACGTCATCGAGAACTCAATTTAGACTTTACAGTCGGTATATCTATATTTGTTCAAACTATCGCTTTCTTCTCTCTCCCCTCGCAAATAAACAGATTTTGGACAAACTTTAATCTAATGCTATAATATGTATAGTAAATTACGTATTGATCTTCGCTATTATAAACGATTTATTGATTAGAAACCATAAATGGTGCAAATTCCTGATTCATTTCTCTAGGATGAACATATTTCTTTTCTAAATCCCTTCGTTTATTAACATTGGTCGACTAATTTCTGGGCATTATTCATAATTTTCATTATGAAATCAAAACAAATCCCATTATCAAAGCTATTTGTTTTGGTTCCCACCATGAGAATAAGCATTTAAAGTTGAGCATTATCCTTCGAAAACAAGAAAGGAAACCATTGAAATCTAATAAGGAAACCCACGGAAGTGTCCCCATCTAATATTGAGCTTTTAATGTATTGTACTCTAAATCAAAATAAGAGACACGTATTTTTTTATGCGTGCCCTTTTAGGTTTAGGAGATCTGATTTTACGTTTAGGAGATTACAGATCGATCTGTTGAAAAAAATCGATATTTTTCTTTCAAAGCTAATATCATGAAAACTATAAGAGATAGAAAAAAATATTCTGAATAACAGCTTTTAATGTGTTGTACTCTAAATCAAAATAAGAGACACGTATTTTTTTTATGTGTGCCCTTTTGCACGTTTAGGAGGACACTCTTTTGAAAAAAATCGATATTTTTCTTTTCATTAAATAGCTTGAAGAGTAGTTTATAATAGTAATTTTAGAAAATTATAAAATTTTTAATATTTTTCTCCCACCACTTAATTTTATTAAATTTTGAATTTTTCTAAAGACGAAATCAAAAGTTATTTTTATTACGAATCCAATCATATATATGATAAAGTCCCCAATAACCAAGTCTGTTAAAATCAGATCTTGCCAGGTATCTGCTACAAATTCTGTCAACAGAAAGGCTACAGTTTGAATACAGGCTTTGGTATATCACATGATGTCAAAAGGAGTATAACAAAGCTTGCTAACCTAATTAGATAGCAGATTGACGACAAAAATTTAGAAGGTTCTGTTGATATAACTTTTTGACAGATTAGTGGCAGAGACCAAGCAGACTCTGCTTCAATATAATTTGATCACAGATTGGCGACAGAAATAGTAAAAGTCATGATTTGATCAATTGAAAGGTATACATTATAAGCTTCCTTATATAATCCATCGAACGAATTTTACTTACGCGAAAACGTATAATCCTTGCGACTCCTAGCGGCGTGAGCGCAACTTATGCGAATTTGCAAATATTTAACCTCACTACAAAATCTGCTCCATTTCTGTTGCCAATTGTCGACAGGATATGTCAGCAGATCCTGCTCGATTTCTACCGCCAATCTGTCTACTAGTTATGTTAGCAGATCCTGCTCGATTTCTGCTGCCAATCTATCGACAGGCTATGTCAGCAGACCCTGCTCGATTACTGCCGCCAATCTGCTATCTGATTATACTAGCAGATTCTGCCGGCAGAACATAAGCTGAATGAGGACGCAGTTGATGTCAGTCTGCTGTTATTGTCTGGTTATATCTGTTGCCTATCTGCTGACACACTGTCATCATTTTGCTATTGGGGGTTATTTTCCGACATATCATTTTAAAAAATAATTATACACATACAAATGATTATACAGGGTGACCCCGAACGTTCCGGCCAGACTTTGTAATCTGATAGGAAATTTAATTCTGAAGAAAAAGTTTCATATAAACATGAGTCGAAAAATTCTTAAAAAATTAGCGCCTTTTCTTAAAAAGTCTGAAATTATAGTTTTTTTGTACTTTCTTACATATATCTAAGAAAGAAATGCATTTTTTAACAAAAAGTATCGTAACAAAAATTGAAGAGAATTAAAATTAAAATGAGATTGTAATCCAAAGAGTTTGAGATAATCAATTACAAAAGTACAAAAAAGTTTTTGTAATTATCAACGATAGAATTTTTACTTTTTATTTATGCTGTTATAACCTTAATCAATTTTTAATATTTATCTTGCCATTTCATGTTCTTTTCACTTTCTGTGATAAGATTGGTTTAAACAATGCAGAAAACTAAAATTTTTCTTGTGGCATAACCTATAGGCAAGATAAACATTGAAAATTAGCTGATACCATAAATGAAGAATATTTTCGAAACACTCTATCATTGATAGTCGAAAAAACACTTTTTTGTACATTTAAAATTATCTCAAAATCTATGAAACGTATTACAATCATTTTGGTATCATTTGAAAGATAATTTAATTCTGTACAATTTTTGTTTCTACTTTTTGTTAACAAATGGATATTTTCCCAGATACTTGTAAAAATGTACAAAATAACCGTAATTTTAGACTTTTTGGACGCTAACTTTTTAAAGGAAGCATTTTTCGACTCATGTTTATAGGACATTTTTGTTCAGAATTAAATTTCTTAATAGATCACAAAGTCTGTCCAAAACGTTCGGGACCACCCTGTACATGTATGTAATTACAAAGGGATGTTTCATTCACCAAATGTGCGAAAGGGCACGTATAAAAAAGTGTCCCTTATTTTGATTTAACGAATACAACGTTTTTAAAAGCTCGCAAAATCGGAGAGAGACACTTCCGTGGGTTTCCTTGTAAGTTAATTGTAGCCTATTATTATAGCACATGTTTATATGATAAAATTTCTTTAAAAAATTTATCTCTCAAAATTAAAACACAATTAAAATTATTTTATTTAGTAAAAATTTTAATCACAAAATATAAGCTTAGAAAATTGCATCAAAATAACAATCTCTCTCGCTTCTATTTTTTTCATTCTTAAATTATCAAAAATTGAGATTCAGCATCGTGGAAATTTGTGCTTTTTAAACGAATAATGTTCACCGTTAAACCGTAAAAAAAAATAATCGTAATACGCTCCATTGAAGTACAATTACGAAAAGGATTCGAATCTCTCTAATTTATAATATACCTCCAGATAGGAAAGCATGCGCGAGTCAGGCACAGACCGATGAACGTGGACACTGTGTCCAAACATTGCAGAATTAATTGTGAACGTTCCGTCGAATTCGACTGGACGCACCGGTGCGCACGAAGGTCCATAAAGGTCCGGGACTGAAATTGATGTAAAGGCGTATGCTAACACTAACAATTCGATCAATTTGATGCTCAGCGTAAGTTATCGTACTATTTGCGGAGTTTATGCCGAGCAACGAATTTCCATTCTGTTGATCGAGACGCTTACGTGCGCTCGATAAATCCGCGTGTGACGACGCACCCCTTTCCCGAGATGCATCGGTATGCATTATAGAAACACAGCTCGGGGGAGAATTCGCTATTAGACTAAAACCCCCTTTCCCTCTTCCTCTTGTTTTCCAAACCGGCTGTCGACTAACGACAATGTCTAAAATCCATTCGGGGCCTCCGCAGACGGGCGGCCTGCAGAGCGGCAATCGTGCAGCGTACAGCATGCGCTTCGCCGGGGGCCGCAGCCAGACGATGCAGAGCGTGACCTCGGGGTCGCGCAGCAGTCCCCCGCTGCCGCGCGCGGGCGCGGGACGTGCGGACGAGCGAAAGCACGCGAACGGTGAGACCCAGGCGCTGGCGAGTCCGTCGGTCGAGGAGACTTCCGTTAGCTAGGTCGCTCTCATACACCTCCCTCCCTGTCCAGAGCATCGGGCGAGGATGCGCGAGACCGAGGCGGAGGTGTATGTTAACGGCGATCGCGGTGGCAGCAGTGGTGGCGGCGGAGGCAACGACAGCGGCGACGACGATGACGAAGAGGAGCGTAAGCTGTCGACCGTTCAGGAGCTTCCGGAGCTTACCGCCAGCCCGCCGATTAGCTTGGCGATGTATCGAGCGCGCGAGAGGAGTCAGGGCGAGCCGCGCCGCGACTCCGAGCAGGTGACGGATTTTCCTCGCCCTCGATAGAGAATTGTCTCTCTGCGGGGAGAGGTGTCAACAGGTTGAGCGGTTTTTTAAAATGCATGACAATGAGAGCTGATCGACCTGACTCATTAGCTTACAAAAGCTTAGTCCGCAAGAAATCATTTCTTCTTTATATAAATGGCCAAGATTTATCTGGAGTTTTAGCCTTGCTTAACTTGAGGAATTGATTTGTGAATTGACAAGTAATTGTGAATTGATTTGTGAATTGACAAGTAATTAATTGTGAAGTTTGTAATCATGCATGTGGCAATTGTTCATTTAGTTGCACTTTTCTTTTTCGGTTTGTTTTTGAAAAGGAATATGTTATAAAAGTATGATTTTTGCCCCCCCCCCCCCCCGCGGAATTTTAGGTAACAGTAAAATGTTATTTGGGACCTGCATGAACAAGAAAAAAAACAGTCTACATCCCAAAAATGCGGGGAACATTGACTTCTCCTGCCACTTTAAACTTTCTATTTGCATAACGGATACGTAATCAATGATCCTGTAGATTGATATATACATTTTTTGTTACATAATGTGTATAACAATATGTCATTGTATTCCGGTACTTACAATTAGACTGCCATTAGACTACAATTAGACTTGGATCCGTCAGTTTGAATGTCAAAATTATAAAGATTCTAAATGGTAGATTTTGAATTTTTCTAATTTTGAATTTTTTCTTGTATAAATAAATGAATTATTTGAATTTTATTCGAGTACAAATATTTTGGATCGGCCATCTTAAATTTTTTCATTTACTCAACGAATTGAATTCGTAATCAGCATGTCTTAAGAAGCCGACTCAGATTCATTTTGATAAAATATTTTAATAATGCTACGTACGAAACTGCAAGGACACCATTCTTGATTCACCATTTTTACATTTTGTCATTTGAATAACAGATTCATGATCAATGACTTTAAGAATATTTAGATATCAATTATAATAAAAAAAAACTTTGCAGTGCATCCGATTCATGAAAAATTTTAGTGTGATATCCGAATATTTGACTTTTATAAAGAAATTCAATATAACCTCAAAAATCGAACTTTTTTTCACATCCTCCTTTACTATCAAAAAGATAAGGGCTAACAAACAAAACACTAGATGTACGTGCAAAAAAATTAATTATATTATAATTAAGCAATAGTGGGGACACAGACGTTTTATTTCTCTTCGCATGATCAATTTCGTCCGCTACATGATTAAAGTGCATGTACGTATATTATAGATTTTCAATATTAAAATAAATATCGAAATGTACGCGAATTATGCGCTTAGTTGTGCTTCTTCTTACGTTTATTGCATTTTGGTCACACTTTTGTACTTCTATAAAATCATAAAATTCATAAAAATGATTTTAAAAAATTGTTCTAGCTTTATCATTATTGTTATGCTTCTGTTTATCACCAAAATGTAATATATATCGATTATATTAACAAAGTCATTCATATGATACCGCTAGAATTCAAAGTTGCGATGTGTCGAGCACCTGGACGTTACCATGTTGGAGTCTCGCTAAATGTACTGATAAATGTGCCTCGAGGATTAGAATACGATAACATTTATCGCCACATCTAAGGCACATTTATTGGCACATTTATCGATAAAAGTGAGCTGAGAATACGAGCTAAAAAACTCTAGAGTCTCTTGATGATTCAAAAAGTGATTCAAAATGATAGTTTCAGGCTAATTGATAATAAAACAGTCAAGTTTCGAATAAGTGATAATAATAAATTAAAGATTTATTATTTTTGAGTTAATGGTTAAAAATACAAGATAAAAAAACTAAGAAAGAATTATCAATTAAGGAATAAAGAATGGACAATAAACAAATAAATAAATAAATTTAAGGAAGGATGAAGAAGGAACAAAATTAAAAATCTGTAAGTGAACTGAAAATAGTCGAAAAGTAAAATCAATAATAAAATAGTGTCATATTTGAATTAACATCCCTGGTGGTAGCATCAGTAAGGATATGTTAGAATGAATGAGAAGGAAAGGAGCTATAAATCCAAAAAATCAGGAAAGACAGGGAGGGTGGAGTGAAAATGTTATGTGGGGAAGCTAAGAAAGGAGCGAAGAGAAAATTAAGAAAGAGATAATCTATCAAGAATCAAGAAAAGGTATACATCTCGAAGAAATTCGATGTCGTGCTGTCGGTTTAAATCAAGATTATATATATTTTTTATATGAACCGTCTCAGAGATGAGTCTTCTGTTATAAGATACTCATGATCTAAAATATGCATATGATCCCAATCAAATTCATGTTCTGTCTCAAGATGATGACGATATCGATCACAGACAAATTTCCACTTCATTTATTTAAATTAGCTGTATGTTCTTTTATTCTCGTTTTCTAATTGTTTTTTTGTATGCTTCACAATTACAGCGACTTATTTTATAAACAATATCACAATGTGACAATTTATTAACAAGATTGTCTTTACCGGTTATTATGCATTTTAATATTTTGGGTATTTTTTTGTCCCGATTCCACAAAAAGAATCTCAATACTGTGATTGAGATGTTAGATAATGGTTATCCATTCGATTTTATTTTCCAAACAATTATACTTTTACTAAACAATTTTTCCAAACAATTATACAATTATACAAAAATAGAATTAAACATTTAACTTACAATAATACACATTTTAATAACAGAAACTCAATTGTCAGCAAAAAAATATCATTTTTTGTAATCCCCTACATACGAAAAACATCAGAAAAGTTTATATTAATAGTCAAAAAATATGATAGTAAGATAGAAAAATATCCAAATAATTGAGATAGTAAGAGAGAAAAATACTTTTATAAAATACCCAAAACATTAAAATGCGTAATAAAAATCGGTAAAAGCAATCTTGATAAATTGTCACACGGTGACGTTGTTTATAAAATAATATTCTAATTGTGAAGCCTTATACGTGGGACAGATAAAAAAACAATTAAAAGCGAGAATAAGGAAACATGCAGCTGATTTAAATCAAAGATGTGGAAACTTGTCCGTGATCTCTTATCTCTGCCTTGAGACGGGTCATGAATTTGATTGGGATCACACGCATATTTTAGATCATGAGTATCTTATAACAGAAAACTCATCTATGAGATAGTTTATATAAAAAAAAGTATAATCTCGATTTAAACCGACAGAATGACATCGAAATTCTCCCAGATGTATATCTTCCCATTCTTGATAGATTACCTCCTACTTAATTTTTTCTTACCTCCTTTCCTAGTTTCCTCTCCATAACATTCCCACTCCACCTTCCCTGTCTTTCCTGATTTTTCAGACTTCAGCTCCTTTCCTTTTCACTCATTCCAACACATCTTTACTGATGTACCATCAGGGATGTTATGGGGATGCTGGAGTCATTCTATTTTGCTAACAAAATATGTAATTTTTGCAGACATGACAAAATGCTTTTAATTTTTTTAGCTTTACAGAATTAAAAATCCTCTTTCAGAATTAAAGTACACACTGAAATAAAGTCGGGAGAACAAATTTTATATTGAAAAAAAAGGAAAATTATAAAAACATGCTTCTTTACCTACAAGATTGAAGATTAGAATTGCTGACTTGTATACTTGAATACAACAGCTTTGTATAAAGATTTTGTAGCTTTTAGGCACAAAACAACTATCATCCCGACTTTTTTAAATGTCGACTTTAATCGACTTTTAAACGTGTAAAAGAGTTTTTTTAATTCTATAAAGCCGAAAAAAATTGTCATGCTTGCAAAAATTTCGAGTCACTCAGATTTCGGTATTACAAAGTAAGGAAAGCAGCAAATTTAATTCCGCTATATCGCGGAATTTTTTAATTCTGTAAAGCCAAATAAAATTGTCATAACTGCAAAAATTATATATTTCTGTCGATAAAATAGAACGTCACCAGCATTTCCCCTTAACTTCAAATATGAGACTATTTTACTATTGATTTTACTTTTTGACTATTTTCAATCTACTTACAGATTCTTAATTTTCTTCCTTTATCATCCTTTCTTAAATTTTTTATGTATTTATTTATTTATTGTCTCTTCTTTAGTCCCTTTAATAAATTTATAATTCTTTCTTTATAGTTTGTCATATAGTATGTCATCTTGCATTTTTAAACATTGACTCAAGAATAATAAATCTTTAATTTACTATTAGTTATTCGAAATTTGACTATTTGTTTAAACATATACAATATTTATGGTTTTATTAGATCAATCAGTCTAAAACTATCATCCTGAATCACTTTTGTGTCATCAACTTTAGAATTTTCGTATCTATTGCGAGACAGTAATTGCGTAACTGTTATATCTTTTGCATATCGGATCGATTACTATTTGTTTGAAATATTTATTTTAAATTCGAAATGTAACTCTATCTCAACTTATCTGCGCACACTGAAGATAACCTATAGGTCGAAACATTTGTGTTCCCAATATTGTTTATAAGATAATTTATTTTTCTGCTTGTACATTTAATGTGATTTGTTAATCCTTATTTTTTTAATTATAAACTGCTTAACAAAATTATCGTGTAGATAAATTTATGTCAAAATTTTGCATAATTTCAAACACGCATAACATTACGAAATATCATTACATTTTAATTTTTCAAAAAGCATTTTATAGCTTGAAACCTCTTCTTCCAAATGCTTTTTGGCAATTTCAATTATCTTTTTTCATGAAACAGCACAATAATAAAGCTTGATCCGTCAAAATAAAAATTTTTTAATGCAACTTTGCTGCATTACACCTGCTGCGGAAAAGATCGAGAAAACTTTCTGTTACTTGCAAGATTTTTTTCCCTTTAATTTAAAACGTTGTGGGGTATTGTGCGATTTTTTTAACCGAGTTCTCGAGGTTTGAATAAAAAGTGTCATTTTGATTTTGATCATTAACTCGTGAAAAAATCGACGTACAACATTCCACAAAAAACCATTAAAAAGCTGAAAGTTAACCCTATCAAACACTGTTATTGTTTTCTTTTTATGTTACTCTATGTCAAAAAATCAAGAACAATATGTAGAAAACGTGTTACATCTTTAAAAAAAAATTGCATAATGTAATTGTAATTTTCTGAACTGGAAAAATTTTTTCGCAAGTCTTATAATAATTATTGTAAAATATAGACCTTTCTTTACTAATTGAAACAAAAATTGTTATATTTATAACAATTTTTCTCGCGATGTCATGACGTCTCAAAGTTACCTATACATTTTCATCAGTTACCGTCAGCATTAGCAATACCTGGGGACATACACGGGGAGGTTGCTGGTCGCATTTTTCATATCGTGCGTGTGCATGTGCGCGCGCGCGTGTGTGTGTGTGTGCGTGCGTGCGTGCGTGCGTGCGTGCGTGCGTGCGTGCGTGCGTGCGTGCGTGCGTGCGTGCGTGTGTGTGTGTGTGTGTATGTCAGGGAGAGAAAGGAGGATTATTGATAAAATCAAAGTGATCATTTTTTATTCAAACCTCGAGAACTCAAAAATCAAAAAATCGGCCAATCTCTTAAATTAAAAGAAAAAAAATCTCACAATTACAAGATGCAAGTAATAGAAAATCTTCTCGATTTTTTCCACAATAAGTATAATGCAGCAAAGTTGCATTGAAAATTTAATTTTGATGGATGAAGCTTTATCATTGTGCCGTTTCGTAAAAAAAAAAAGATAATCAAAAGTGCCAAAAAGCTTTCAAAAGAAAAGGTTCCAAGCTTTAAAATGCTTTTTGAAAAATTACAATGCAATGATTTTTCGCAGTGTTATACTTGTTTAAAATTATGTAAAATTTTGCATAAATTTATCTGTGCGATAATTTTGTTGAGCAATGTATATCGAACCTTAACAATTTTGCATCTTCTTTACTATACCATTTACGTTATTTTGTAGCGCTTCTTATTATTTTGCCACGCTTTATAACATTCGTTACAGCTTTATATGATCACGAGACGCGATTCCTAATCCTAATGTACTCTTCTGTTTCCTTCTCGAGCCGAGCGCGAGCAATGAAGCCGCGATCAGCAGCATCTCCGAGAGAGTAGAGGCGCGCGCAAGGAAAGAGGGATCGTGCTCGAACGAGGAGCAGATTCTAAGCTACAGCAACTCACCGACCTTCTCTGAGTTCTCCTCGTAGTATTCGAACGATCGTCTCGAATCACGACAACGTCTCCCTGCAGCATCCTTCACGGAGTTTCCGACCAGCACGAGTAAAAATGCTGTCGAGTACGGCCTCGTCTATCGTGCTATTCGACAGCATTTTATAAGCGTCATACGTTTTATATATTCCCACGAGATGTAAGTGATCTGACAACACTTGTTCAACTCTTTGTACTCCCGTGGCTATACATTGAGTTATACAGCATGTTTCTTGACATACATTCCAATAGGAATTGACTTTTGAGGTCATTTTATGAAGAACTATTTATACGAACATATGGTCTCAAAAACCACACTTCAGAGATATATGGTGTTAAAGATTAATAAATTTTTTTTTCTTAATAGCTTCTGAACAATGAAGTTTCTTTTTCAAGACACATTACCTTCATTTTTTTTATCTATAGTCATCGTTTTGTAAAACAATAACAACTATAGAAACAGATTTTACATTATATAGATTTTTTCATTAGATTATTTCATTAAAGTGTGGTATCGCTAAAAACTCTAAAAAATAATAACAAAATAAAACAATTTTATAGAATTTTTTAATATCTTTTTTAATGTCTCTGAAATGAAATTTTCAACATCATATATTTATATAAACTTTTCCTCGTAAAATATTGGAGTATTTAAGAAACACCCTGTATAATTAAATCTGAGGGACATTCTTATTATAAATTAAATAATATAAGTTTGAACTGTGACAAATAAATCTAAATTGAAATCGAAGACGCTTCCATCGATGGAATTTCTATTTCTGAAGTGTCTTTTCTCAAGACAGATTCATTGACAATATCAGAAAATTATCAGAATAATTTCAATTGCAAAAGGTGATTTGAAACCGTAGGCGCATACTCGACGGTCGCCATTTGGTCGACTGAAAAATTGTCCTTTTACCGATTACGATTTTGTATAGTTATTCATATCGGAAATCTTCGTGCTTTGTTTGTTCTCGGCGCATGAGCGCCACGCTCTCGCCAGCATTCAGCAAGTTTCCAGCATTACGTGGGTGAGTTTTAGAGGTTCATTCATCTCTCGCGGACAAAGACCTTTTTCCTACGTGTATACCTATAACACAGTGGAGTTTATACGAGTTTCGGATTGACCGGAACTTGACAAATACCAAGTATTTCGACACGAAAACAACGGACGGGATATGGTACATTGTATTTTATTCACGTTACTTCATATTAATTCATATTAAGAGAGTATATTTTACACACAAGAGGATTTGTATAAATAAAACATTCGATATTTCTCATAATTATTATTTTGCGCCAGAGAAATAGTAAAATTTCTTATTTGTTATTTGCAATGCGATAAAAGCATGTTGTTATATGTAGTAACGAGAAATTACTCGAAATTACGCGAAGGAGGTTTTTAAAATCCATCCCAGTGATTTTGGGATACTGTGTATATACGTTAATTAATAATGAACGTGACATGAGTGTGTTAGGATATATGCGAAAATAGAAATATATTAAAATTCGATAATCAAATTAGCCGAAGTAATTATCTCGTCCTATCGCTCGAAGACGAATCAACGGATTCGAATGTTAGCGATAGCATTAATCTCAGTCGTAGTAGATAAACAAGAATATTAATTATATAATCCCAACAGCGATTGTGCATAGAAATGTCAGTTGCCAAATATTCGAAATAGGAATTTGGTCGTGGTGATCTGGTCGTTTTCTTAAAAGACTCATCACGTTTGTTCTTCAATTCGGCTTTAAAGTATAAAAAAATTCGTCTTACATAATGAAATTCATGCAAGGGAGGCTGAAATTGGAAACGCTGAAGTACAAATCTAATTCGCATTTTAGTCCCCTTTCGTTTCCAGCGTAGAAACTTTTATCGCATAATTTCAGATAAAAATCACTCGCATCAAGCTGGAGAACAGATCCTCTCAAAAAACGGAACGTTAATCTTAGCATGTAATTCGAGACACAGTGAACGCGCTAGGATTTGAGACAACGATGAATTTGATTTCTAACACTACACGTCTCAACGCAATTTGTTACATCGAGAGTACGCCTAATGATAAACTACTTTGACGAGGAGGAAAGAGATCACACCGACCCCACAAGTAATGCATTCCTACAAAGAAGCCAAAAATCAAAACGATTTTACTTGCAGCACGATAAGAATTGCTAGATAAGAGAAACTCGACGAAGCGTTTTTCGGCGACAATTATATTATATTAATGTTGTTATAGCCATCGTAAACGTAGAGCGTAAACGAAGGCAAAGTCTATCGACTTGTTAGGACTATTATTATCATTTCCAGAAAATATCGAAAAAGATATAAATGTCTTGCTGATTCGATTTCTATGTTGCTACTCCGCGCGTTGCATATACGATACGCCTAAGACACTGTTAATTATTTGCCGTAATGTCTCTACATTGATATTATTTAAAATGAATGTTTATATGGCATACGTATCGTCGAAAATGAATTTGGATGCAGCCATTAACACTTTAACTATCCCATCATCATCCATGGCAGTGGGTGATGATTTTATTTAGTTGTAAAGAATAATTTTATTAAATATTCATTAAGACTTATTAGAAAAGAACAATAAAGTATAAAAATGTTATACTAGATTTGTTGAAAACCGAATTATTCATTATTTTATTTTTCTACTTGTATCTATTGTAGTTCAATTATAAAAAGCTCTATCGTTTTAGTTTGTAAATGATATTTATTTACTCCATTTGAAATTATATTATTAAATATATAATGATAAATATAGTATATACATATAATGTATAATATATAATACATATTAATATAAAAATACGTTTCTATATTTATTTATTTCTTATTTTTATATATATATTTTTTTAATCTGAATCTACATATTTTATAAATGCCCGTGCACTTTTTGACTTTGCGAAATCAGATTGGCGATCAAAATGTTAAATAATTTTCTTCGCAGATAGATACGATCTAATTTCATCTTTTTTCTTCTTCTCTTCGTTTTCATAAAACACGAACGTTTGTTCGATTCAATTAATATTTAAGAAGCGCGAATTTCAATCTCTATTCCGCGTAGATTTCAATCTCTATTCCGCCGAATATTTATTAAATTACTTTAATTAGCGATTAGTTAATATCTCTAATAGCTGAGTGTCTATAAAGACACAAATGATTATGATTGCGAAATCTCGCTTCACTGAGAAATGAAACGTTTCTCAATTAATTATAATATTTTGATTGTGTACAAAATATTATATAGCGTTAAAAGCTAAAGAGACATCGTTGATACTGCGTGCATGTACTATATAATAGCTGTTATACGTGTGTACTTATGTGCCTAGCATCATGAACTACTTTCCATGACTGTATATCGATGTCTTCATGATTAAGTCGAGTAACGATAAAAATTATCCCAAAGACTTTCGCAACAAACAATAGTAAAATAATATAATTTTATTTCATTAAGGTTTAAGCATTTTATTTAAGGGATTACATCTGTTTGATCTGTCCTAAAATATGACTTTTTTGGAAATTTTTTTAGACTCTACTAATAAAGCGATGAAAATACGGTTTGGAGGGGTTATTATTACACATGTCATAAGGTATACAAAAAATTTTTTGTTTTGGAAAAAAATACAAAATGGTGATAGATAGATCGAAAACGCTTCCTTTTTTTTGTGGGCGAAAATATAAGTCACGAACATCAGCACCTAGGACAATATAAAAAATTTTTTCATTAACTGCATTAAATTTGCTAGAGAAGTATACACGATTATTAAAAAATATCAATTTTTCACAAAATGGCAGCAGTTTGTTTCGGTCAAGATTGAAATTTTTTTTTAAACTGCTGCCATTTTGTGAAAAATTGATATTTTTTAATAATCGTGTGTATTTCTCTAGCAAATTTATAGCAGTTAATGAAAAAATTTTTTATATTGTCCTAGGTGCTGATGTTCGTGACTTATATTTCCGCCCACAAAAAAAGAAAGCGTTTTCGGTCTACCTACCACTGGGACGCCATTTTGTATTTATTTCCAAAACAAAAAATTTTTTTGTATACCTTATGACATGTGTAACCCCTCCAAACTATATTTTTATCGCTTTATTAATAGAGTCTAAAAAAATTCCCAAACAAAAGCCTCATTTTAGAACAGGTCAAACAGATGAAACCACTTAATGAATTTGAATTTATTGTCATAATTAACTTTAATGTAAATCTTCATTTAGCAATAACATACAATTGAAAAAACTTATCCTATATCTTATAAAAATAATAGAATAATGAATTTTTTATCGCCGTTTGTATTAACGCCGGATTTTCTGTCTTCTCCTTATATTTTTTTTATCACAACTAAACAAATGCGCTAATATTTGTAAATAAAAAAGATATCGATGAATAATCGTTATCCGACTTAATAGAATACTGCGTAGTAGAGATGCACGAAAACGATTATTAAATACGTTAATTGGACGTACGACGAAAAGCTACATATTGAACTGTCGGCCCGAAGGGTGCGTAAGTAACTTCATAAATATACAACTGCCTGCGATAATAAGCCGATTAATGAATGACAACATTAATGGATTTTATATATATAACAGTGCTATAGTCTAAGGAGAGACCTGTTTGCACGAGTCTAAGTTGCAATGTCCGGTTTGAGTGTAAGCCTTTGCAATTTCTCACTCTAAATCTCCAGATGAATGGACGGAAGTTTTAACCTTTCCCTAATTAAAAGTTCTCCGATCCTATCGGATCGAATCATATCTCTCATCGTCGTCGAGAACTTCCCTTAAATGGTGTAACACAAGATTTCAAGAAACGATAGCTGTTATGTACAGACTTGTTTTAAAAACCATTATTTAAACCAGATATATTATTCCAGAAAAAAAAGGTCAAAATTATATGTGTCGTTAGTGTTTACGAACAAGTGTGGAAATGTATTCGAATATATCAAACACGTATCTTAGAACAATTAATTAACGAATTGCCGCTGCGCGGTACAATCAAGAGCGGAGTTCCACAGACTCGTGTAGCCATCAATGCATACAGGTGATTTAGAATATTTACACTGTTCGACAAAAAGTGACTTTTTTCGAACACCGAAAACGAGAATAATCATTTCCCATAATTTTTTAGACGTCGAATACGAATCTGTTTGGCAAATTGCCCCATTATGTCACAATTTTGAGAAATTTGCAGTTAAAGTTGCAAAAATGAGCTATTTTCACGTATTTTATCATATTACAACTATGATATGTGACATGATAAAAAAATTTTCTTGCAATCAAAATTAAGTATGTTGCGCTCAAAAAGAATTTTTAGTGTTGGCTACGGTTAACAAGTATTCATGGTTGAATATGGAGTCTATTGCGGAAACGTTAGTGAATTAAGGCTCGAAGTTATAATCGAGTCTCAATATTCAATACTCAGCACTTGATACTCAGTTTCCAGATATCAACCAATGGAATGGCTGAAATCTAGAAACTGAGTATCAAGTGCTGATCAGTCTTGAGTATTGAGACGCGACTATAATTTTGAGTCTCTCAGTCATTGACGATTTACCAAATTAGCTTTCAATTATGTTTATATAAACTTAACCTTTTTTAAGTCGCTGAATATGAACTTAATGTTGTATTAAAATCAACCTTGACAAATTCCAAAAAGGTGGATTTAATATGGATGTCAAAACTTAAAAAATTGCATTATTCAACCAGTTAGCGACAATTACAGCACAAAACTTGCAGTTACATTATAACAATATGGCTGCAATCTTGTTGCAACATTGCTACAATGTAACTGCAAGTTTTGTGCTATATAGGAAAGACGCAAATTAGTGTTCCTCACTTATATATGTAACATTCAAATGATTTAGAATAGAAATATATCTTTTACAATCTTTTTCAGATTTTTCAATTGCGATTTCTATATTTCTACATTTAACCTTGAATACTGTATTAACCATAATCAACACTAAAAATTCCTTTTAAGGGCTAAAAGTCCTAACAATATACTAAATTTTGATTGCAAAAAACTAGATTGCAAAAAAATTGCAAGACTTCTCTATCACGTCACATATCGTAGTTATAATATGACAAAATATGTAAAAACAGCCCATTTTTCAACTTTAACTGCAAATTTCTCAAAATTGTGACGTGAAGCGATTTAAAAAACAGATTCATGTTCAGCGTTTAAAAAACTAAAACTAAAACAAGAAATAACTATTTTCGGTCTGGTGTTTTTTTTTGTTATTTATCCTTTAATAGTTTAATAGACATGTTCGTAATCATATTCTGAAACGATTGTTCCTTTGACAAAAATTTGTCCAGGGTTTTTCGAATTATAAGAAATAGAGTATTATGAATCGGATACAGACAGGGACGACGCAATTCACTGGTACATGACAGGACGGCAAACAATCAAATATCTTTTTCAAGTTAAAACATAATTAAAATGAGAATAAAAGAAAAAAAGTTCGACTGCATGTATGTGTGCGTATATTATTGTGTGTGAATTGACCGCAGCAAGCATTTCACGGGTTAAACATCCGTGTGTAACAGTGAATTGTGCCGCCCCTGCCTACCTCTTGTACCCGATTCGTAATTCGTAATATGTTAACCATTTTTTTCTTATAACTTGAAAACTAAGCTTCGGCTAAATTTTTGCCAAATGAAAAATCGTCTCAGAATTATGAATATTCCAGGTAGCAAGCTGACGTTATTTGTCGTCATTTTAACGTCGAAATATCGTCAGAAAGGTCATTTTATCGTCAAAATGATGATAAACGTCAGCTTGCTACCAGGGATGTTTATTAAAGGACAAGTAATTTATATTCTGATTTACTCTGTATATCTACGTATTCGATCGTTCATCATCGCAAATACCGTGTTACAAGCATAACATTCGTTATTTGTACGTCTGCATTTCACTAGATGGAAAGTTGCGCAATTAAATTGACTGTACGCTCAATACAAGGTGGAGATCTTTAGTTAAAGATGTTAAAAGTTATAGGAGAGTTCCCATACAGCACAAAATTTGCAGTTACATTATAGCAATGTTGCAACAAGATTTTAATCTTGCAGCAATATTGCTACAATGTTACTACAAGTTTTGTACTGTACGGGTTATATCGCGCAACAACCAGCGATATTAAATTTCGCTCGTATACGATCTTGTCGTATATTAAGTCGTCGATAGATTAAACGAACTTTTAAACTAATTAACGGGTCTCTCCGCGGAAGTGCGAATTTTTTTATAAGCGTCGCGCGACGTGAAGAACGCGCAACGTGAACATCATACGTCAATTAATAAATAACTTAAGTTGATGAAAATATTCGCGACAATTTGTGGTGTTATCGGAGCCTGCAACACGCTGGTCGTCCGTATTAAATGTTTACAGGAATTCCCGGAACTGTTTCTGATTACGGCTTCAAAATAATTATGACAATTTAAATGTCGCTGTCGAAACATTCCGTTTGTTAACTAGATGTTAATCTCTTAAGAGATTCGCTTCAATGTTATTCCTTACTGGCTAGAATAATAACAGATAAATTTTTAAATATCTCTTTTTTTCACTTGTAAAGTACCTTTTTTTACGAAAATGGAAAATCATTCTGTAAGTAGATAATAAATATTGTTTTATTCATTTAATAACTTTATATGGTAAAAACTTTAAAACTTGAAAATTCCAAAAGGTAAATTTGTAATATAACGCTCTTCGTTTTGAAATTTTTAAAATTTACTTATCTTAATGCATAAATGTATTTTAATTTCGATTATTAAACTGAAGATAATAAGTTGCGCATGCACAAAAAATTCCATTGCTTCAAATTTCAATTAAATTATTTTATTATTACAACATTAATTCATTTTTTCTATGTTATAATCTTTAATAACAATAAATATTTTGTTTTACATTAAAAGTACAAACTGTTCTCTTATATATATATATATATATAGTTTAAATTATAGCAGAGAATAGTTTGCAGTTTCGATTAAAGCAGAAAATAACAAATATTTTTTACTTTACCCAAGAGCAAGCCAAAGATTATTAATTTATTCGACTGAATATCCCATTTTCCATTTAATTTATAAATGATAAATGAACAAGCATAAACTATTTCTTGCTAATTTAAGTCTTACAAGAGAGTTTGTGTTTTTAAGTAAAACATATTTGAAAAAGATAAATTAATGTTGGTGTCAATAAAATAATTTAATTGAAATTAAGAGCAATAGATTTTTGCACGGATAATCTTTGTGTTTAATAATAAAATATAATTGTTTCCATTCTTCTACTTGTCAATATATAAAATTAAATTAAAATATTTTTTAAAGCGATACATTAGCAATAAATTTTGTTCTCAGCATATATTTCACGTATTAAAAAACACAAATTTTAAAAATAAAAATCTGAAGTGAGAGTGTTATACTGCAGATTTACCCTTCAAAAAATGACTCGCTCTAATCGCTGTTTCTTCTACAATCAATTTGATAGGATAAAGTCACCTAATATCGCTTACTAAAATTAAAATTATTCTGAATTGAAGAGTAATTAATATATTTCTGATTATTTTTAAATAAAAGAGAAATTATTTGCTTCATGTAATACATGTTAGAACGGTTGAATTCTAAAGACTTTCAATCCAGATTGAATAAAAACTAAAAAGACGAAAATCGGAATTTTTGAAAAAAGCACATAATATCGCCTTATACATTGTCATTAATAATTTTTTAAATTTTTTATCTTTAAAAACTTTTTAAAAGTTATATGTATATACCCAGATAGCCAAATGCTAGCAGTATGCCAGCAACGTGTCAGCAAAAATCATGATTTCACAGCAAATTCCAATCTGCTTCCTCATTAAGCTTAGTTTCTAACATAAAAGCGATAGAAACGTAAAAGAAGATCGAGCATTTTCTGCTATCATGCATAACAGCAAATATTTAGCAAATATTAAGCAATGTCTGCAATATCAAATATTTAAATGCTGATTGATTTTTTCTAGCATAATATCATAGTAGCATAACTTTATATTGCGTGCTCTTTGCAGGATTAGGCTATCTGGGTAGATATACATATATATGTATATATTTATTAGAGTCCCAGATGCGCACAGTGTAAAGCGGACACCACCAATCAAATTATATAAATTTATCCTAACCCTACCTAACTAAAGAATCTGATTGGTAGTGTCCGTTTTACACTGTGCGCATCTGGGACGTTCCCATTTAATTATTCTTTACGATACAATATTTTGGAAGCCTTTTTGTAAAATTTTTTAAATTAAAAATGTTAAAAAATTATAAAACTTTAAACAAAATACAATTTTAAAGTATTTTTTATCATAAAAATTAACAAACTATTTATCTCAACGTATTAATTATTAAGTATTACACAGTATTGTACATATTTCTGGTAGGTGGTATTGAGCGCAACTTTTTATTTACAGAAGATACTAAAAAGACCGTTATAAAAATAGCAATATTGAAATCTGATCAAGTATGTAAATAATTATATACCTCTAAATATTCAAGCTTTAAAAGAATTTTTTTAAATTATATTCTCATTATGAGATATCAAATTTCACTTTTTAATAATATTTCGGTTATCATAATTCACTTAAATGTGTCTCAAATGTTTCCATTAACCCTGCAGTCATAATATATTTTCTTATACATGTTTAGCTATTCAGTATATTTTTAACAAATGTCAGTATTGTTTCTACGAAATATTATGAGTAGCGATTATATGTTGTGCGATATTATTCAACTTTATCCTACATTTTAAATTATTTTTAAAGCTTTAAAATAATTAAAAAAACAGTAATTTCGGAAATATTTTTTCTTTTAATTTATTTACTTGGAAGTAACACTGTTTGTAAAAAAATCACAAATCTTTTTCAATTTTGTAATAAAATAAAATTATTTTGTATGTTTTTGTATGCTCACGCACGTACGTGCGTGCGTGCCGGAGCGTGTGTACGTGTGTATGTGTGTGTGTGTGTGTGTGTGTGTGTGTGTGTGTGTGTGTGTGTGTGTGTGTGTGTGTGTGTGTGTGTGTGTGTGTGTGTGTGTGTGTATGAAAACATATTCATTAAACGTATTTCAATTAAATTGGCGAGGATTAATGCTATCAGTTATTGCCATTCATCGATTTCACAATAATGATAGTTATTTCACTTGGTCATAATTATTATTTTCTTGTTAGACAAGTATCATTTACCCAGATAACAAAATGCGCCAAATTTGCCAGCAAATTGGCAACAGATTTCCACAAAAGTTGTCAGCAAATTGACATCTGTTATTTCCGCAATAGGCTTACGATTTGCTAGCATATCCTGTTCACAGAATCTGACAGCAGATTGATGGTAGAAACCGAGCAGGATCTGATAACCTAGACGTCAGGTTGTCGGCAGATACCGAGCAGGATCTGCGCGCGAGCAATCTGACGGCAGTATCTGCTCGATTTTTTGTACCAATTTGATAACTTAATCGGTAATAACAACTTTTGTGCCAAATTTGTGTGTGAGTTTTTGTTGACAGCAATTGATATCAGACACTTGGTATTATCTGCTTTCGGCAGACTTGGCTATCTGGGTAGTATTCCTCTCTTAGTATACCTCTCTCAATATCATTCTACATTGTTATATTATATATGCGTTTATTTACGTTGTAGTACAATTTATTATATGTTTAACATATTCTCTAATAAATGTTGTCAACAAATTATTTTCATCGTATAATCAGCATTAAATGCGGCTTGAGCTTACAATCCTTTCCTGTTAACATGTTACATAAAACATGTTACATAAAAATTCCAGAAATAATATTGTAAAATTTATGAATTAGATAAGTATTAATACTTAGGCTATATTCCGATATTCACTGTCAATACTGAAAATCTATGGTATGACATAAACTATAAATTTTCAGTACAGGCAATAAATCGGAACGTAGCCTTATAATTTTAGAATAATTGATAGACAAATGTTTGTAACTTTCGTAGCTTTTGTTTTGGCCAAAAAATTTAATACATCATTTGCCTTTTTCTTGCAACACAAGCAACAGAGAATGAGAGTAAATAAAATAAACTATCTTTGCATACATAAAAATAATTTACAATAATCGCAAGGTGTAGGAATGCTATAAAAATACGATTTATACATTAAGCACGCACATACACATATGCATTCACATCGCTTGACAAAATAATTAGATCATTAACTATACAAGTTGCAAAAATATACATATACACATGTTATAATGTACATATATACATTTCACGTCAACAGAAAATTATGTACAATTATATTACGGCTTATTATATCGAACTCGCTGCCGATCCTGATGACCGTAATACTCATTACAAATAAGCTTACATAGAAATAAATGGAACACAATTATCAGGAAACATATGCTAACCCAGAATAATGTGGGCAAGCCTCCGAGCTGATGTCCATGCTTGTGCAAAGCCATCACTTGATGATCGTGTGCCGGCGCTGAAAAAAAAATACATAGATTGATACTTTGATTTGATGCTAATGATTTTCCATGTTAAAAATATTAACTTATTAATTTTAAATAAAATATATTCTTGAGATTCGATAATATAAATCAAAACATTAAGAAAGAAAGGGCTAACAAACCACGTTAAATGTTTGTGCTAATTACTTTGTATATATTTAAAATAAATAATAAATTAAATTTCGTTATAAAAATAGACAAAGACAGTTTAGACAAGCTTACACATTGTGATGTAGTCTATAAAATTAATTGCTTCACGTGTGAAACGTCATATGTGGTACAGACTGAAAGACTCTTAAAAACCAGATTGAGGAAACACATATGTAATATTAATAAAAAAAAATGAAAATTTGACTGTAGTATCGTGTCACAGCCTTGAAACTGGACATGATTTCGAATCATGTCTGGATTTTAGATCATAAACCAACCTATAACAAAAGACTTATTTCCGAAATACCATATATATAAAAAAATAAAATAAAAAACAAATCACTAAACTGACATAATAACATGGAACTTCTACCGGATATATACCTCCCTATCCTAAATAAATTAACTCATTTCTGATCTTTATTCCTCTTCCTCTATCCTCCCTCACTCCCTTTTCCTTTTCTTGTTCTTCTTGATAATAAGTCTCATCTCCCAATTTCTCACACTCATCCAACACGAGCCTACCTACCGGATAATCGTCATTTTTCAGGTACGATCGACAATTAGTATTTAAATTTATTTTATTAAATAATTATGTTATCTTATTTAATTTTTTATTCTTTTATTTATTTTTTAATCCTCTTACCTCAATTATCTAATTTATTTATTCCACTAAGTTAGTTTGTTTTTTCCTTGTTTCAGATTTAATTTCAATATTCTTCTAATATCCTAAATATTTATAATTATGATGATATTACTAGGTCGATCAACCTGAAAAAATCCCATATACTTTTCTGGATCATCTGGATCATCTGGGACTCTCTCTAACTATTGCATCTTTGCTAATCGAGAAAGAACATCCACCATAATAATTTTAGGATTAATTTTGCGTATCGGATTAGAGATACGTAAAGAAAATTTGCAAGAAACGATAAAAAATTGTAACCCGATACACTAAAGTTCATTAGGTCGAAACGTTTATATTTTTAATTTATTATTTATATTAAATATATACAAAGTAATTAGCACGAACATCTAACATGATTCGTTAGCCTTTTCCTTCTTAATGTTTTTATCACTTTTTAATTTTATTGCAAGAAAAAGAACGAAAGAATTTTTTCGTAAAAAAATCTCAAGTTTTCTCAAAATTTCTGTTCTCAGGATAAAATTCTAAATTAAAATAAATATTTTTTTAAGTTGAATTTTAATCTTAATGATAATGCTTAAATTATATTTTTTAGCGCACCATCGTCCACTTCGTGCACATGTAGAGCATTACGAAGGTCTTGCATGTGCTGATGATCGGACGTTATGTAAAGTATTGCGGTTAACGGTTTCGTTAACTTTACAGGAAAAGTCGTGTAGGTCTGGTCAAGAGGAACTGGCGCATCCAAGCAGCCGCCATCACATCCGTAATAAACACTATCACTTTTATCCAAAGCTACTCCTAATATCGCACGATTGTCTTCACCAACTGTTACGGATATATTTACATGCGTTAAGTTTCCGTAACTTATACGCCTGAAAGAAATCAAAGTTTAATAAATGAATTCATTAATAATAGCATTTAAAATACACACATATAATGATACTTTTATAAAAATAAATATTGTAATTTAAAAGAATGTTTTTTGTTTTGCTAAATTATTTTTTCATAATCACGTTTTTAATTACATTCACTTTATAGTTGATAATAGCAAATGTACCTAAACAAATAATCGCGATGAAGATATTGAGGATCGATATTAAATTCGAGATGCTGATTACTGAATCTCAGGCTACCGAGGCTCAGTACGATTGCCTGCTGTACAGCTGCAGGACCTCCAGTCACTAAATGATGGCAACCTTGTTTCTCCAACGTTATCAACCATGCCTCAACTATTTCGTTTACGGCGTCGATGGTCGAAGTATCTTTCCAAAGGCGAGGCGCGTCCCTAACAAAAAAAGCTATAATTATTCCGTATAAATTATTTTAAATGGCAAACATAATTCTAATCATGCTTACAAGGTATGGTGACCTCGGTAGCAACCTTCATTCATAGCAACGTTTTTCTCAACATCTTGAACACTTCGCGACACTTGAGATAATACATAATACATAGTGGAATTAATCTTGTGACCGTTGATGGCGCCGTCGGCCTTGGAATCGCTTATTCTTAAGCTCGTATGCCAATAACTTTGCCAGAGATTTACATGCTCCTCTCTTAGACCTCGTTGCTGGCGCGCAATCGCTTTTTTCATCATCTACACAACGAAAAATAATGATGAATATCTCTTCTCTCTAGGAAACGATATCCAAGAAATGAAGAATTCAAGAATTTCTTGTTTGCTTACCTCGATAGCTCTCTTCTTAGTCGTGTCGCGTTCCACATGATACTGTTCGGACGAGATCGGATCGCTGTATTGAATGCTTGACAGAAACTCCAACTTGACGGAGCCGCGTGCTTTTACCTGCACGGTTTTAGGTGGAACTTTATAAATTATCGACACAACTATTATTTTGTTGGAGTTAGGCGCTGATACGAATCCAGACACGAAAGAATAATCGTAATTTAGTCCATCAACCTGAATTCTAACATTAAAATGAATGGCGATCATTAAATTAAATGCCGATATATTTAATTACTTAAATACTAATGTTATCGTTTACCTGATGGGCTCTATATGAGAATTACTCCAATGGATGGATTCCTGCGGCTTCAACGGTACTTCTTGAGAGAGTGAAAACGGATTGGAGAGCTTTACAGTTTGCACCAAAATTCCATCGAGACCTCTATGAGCATAGTATTGAAATTCTGTGTAATATCCTTCTCTAAGGCACTGATATTTATAAACAATCCCGTTTGTGAAATGAACAATGGTTGCTTCTCGATAAAAGCTATCTTTGGGTATAGGATGCGAGATCAATGGTTGCCACTGTACGGGAAGCAAAAGTGCTCTCCTGTGCTTAATATACAGCCAAGCTTCCGGAGAAATAGGAACGCCAAAAACACCATTGCCAATATACGGTAAATAAGAATGTTCATTCTCCTTGGATGGATTGTGTAGAATATTTGCATTATGCTCAACAGCATCGAAATAGAAGCTAGCCAATCTCTCATTCATACAATGATCTTCAAACGCTGCAAAAAAAATATATGTATAAGTATTTTTGCAATAATTGCTATAGAAAGATGTAAAGGCAATTCTATATGACAGTAGAATTCAATCAAAATATATTTTGGTTTCAAAATCAATTTAAAAAACTGGAAAGTACTATCCTCTATGTTTAATTTATTTAATTTATGCTTAATTTATCTATATAATTAATGTATTCATTTAAACAAATCACTTGGCAGAATTTAAAACTTGATTATCAATAATTTAATGATATTAATATATAAAAAACAATTTTATATTCAAATCACAAAATAATTTGACTATATTAATTATATTTACTGTTCTAAATAACTAAAGGATAATAGTTATGTTTATATTTCTACATATTTCCAAAAAGGCTTCAGACAGTTAATTCTAATATTTCAAGACCAAAATTAACGAAGGGCTTACCTTCTATGGATTCTCTAGCGGAAGAAAAAAGCCATTGGGCAAAGGATGGGCCAAAGTACAGCAGCAGACCGCCACATACTAGGACGATCAGGAGGATCTTGCGATAGGAGTAATTGCCGTCCAGGACACGACGCACACGCTTGCCGAATTCACGGCCATCCAACATACCGCCGGTCCTCATCGTCGCGAGAGCGTTTACACGCCGATAAATCGCCCGAGTATTATTACTACTCCCGTCGCCCCACTGACGATCGTGGACATAACCTTATCGCCGAAGGAAAGCGCTCGCATGAATCATCAACGCTGGAGACGTTTCCGTCCTGCTGCTTTCGAATCATGCAACTTAACATGAGCTCAGAAAATCAGAGTGCATCGTCAGAAAAATTCCATATTCGCACGGAACATAAACAAACATCGGTGATCAACCACATCAGTCATAGGCTATGTGTTCCAAAACACACAACCATAGGTTTGTCTTTGTAGCTGCACTAGGCCGGTATTCATATAGTCTAGTCAGTTCTTATTTTAAGGAGATCCTGGAGCCGGTACGCGGAACCAAAAATTTTTGTAAAGGTACAACTTTTTATTGCCTTCATTGATTGGAAAATCCTTTTACAGAGTTAAAGTATAGGCATTAATCTGTGTCTGCTCGGTAGTATTGATGCTGAAAACAACAAAAATTTTTTAGTTAGCTGTCAACTCATGACAATATGTGCTTGACATAAAATGTCTGCAATGTCCGTATTTGCGAAATACCATGGAACAGACTGATAGATTACATTAAAGAACAACATAGAATTTTGTAAATTTCATTTCGACACATAATTAAAAAGTTGTACTTTTATAAAAATTATGTGAATTTATAGGTTAGGTTAGGTAAAAAAGAGCGAATATTTTAAATTTTTTTTCGTTTTTGATATGAAGTCAATACTCATGTGGTTCATTTTTGCATGTACTTTAATCCTGCAAAAGGATTTTGTATTTTGTAAAGTCAATTTGATAATTCGTAATATTATAGCCTACCCAGATAGCAAAATGCGCCAAATTTGCCAGCAGATTGGTAACAGATTCCCACAAAAGTTGTCAGCAAATTGGCATCCGTTATTTCTGCAATAGGCTTACGATTTGCTAGCAGATCCTGTTCACAAAATCTGTCAGCAGATTGACAGCAGAAACCGAGCAGGATCTGATAACTTGACTAGACATCAGATTGTCGGCAGAAACCGAGCAGGATCTGCGCGCGCCCAATCTGATGGCAGATTGGCAGCAGAAACCGAGCAGAATCTGCAGTATTTAGCCATTGTAATATGTATGTACATTTAAATGTACATTTAAATAGATTTATAGGGATTTAAAAGGAATTAAAGGCAGATTGGCAGCAGAAATGGAGCAGAATCTTTAGCATTTGACAATTTCCAAGCAGCACACATTCGTTTCACAAATGTGTTAATATTAAAAAAATGTTAATATTAAAAATTATTATTTCATTAACAACATATGTAGATTCTGAGATTTTAATACATTTATTAAATTAGATTATATTAATTTGTGTACTCTGATGTTTTTGTGTAATATGATGTTTTAAATTTAAAACTATATATAATTAAATTAAGACAGTATCCAGAAAAGTTAGATGCTTCAGTGAAATTACATTCAACGTGCATATGCGCGAAGAATCCTCATTGAGAACAACATTGATTATATTTTCAAAATTTAATTCTCGAATCAATTTTGTGATTCAATTAGATTAGACACTAATATTAAGCTTGTATATATATTCAAATCAAACGGATTTTACTTACGCGAAAGTGTATAGCCCTTGCGACTCCTAGCGGCGTAAGTGAAACTGTGGAACTTATACAAGTTTGCGAGTTCATTTAATAGAGATCATTCTGTTCGATTTCTGCTGCCAATCTGCCATCAGATTGCGCGCGCGCNGATCCTGCTCGGTTTCTGCCGACAATCTGACATCAAGTCAGGTTATCAAATCCTGTTCGGTTTTGCCGTCAATCTGCTGTCAGATTCTATGAACAGTATCTGCTCGATTTTTGGTACCAATTTGATAATTTAATCGGTAATAACAACTTTTGTACCAAATTTGTAGAGGTTTTGTTGACAGCAATTGATATCAGACACTTGGCATTATCTGCTTTCGGCAGACTTGGCTATCTGGGAGAATTCCGGTCTACATTATCGACCTCGATCAAGTTCGAGCTTCGCTCCAGGATCCCCTTAAAACCGTCTTAGGCTGCGTTCCGATTCCTCACCTACTGGGTGACCGTCGGGTGGGTAGGTGATGGGGGGAGCCTACCGAGAGAATTATAGAATCTGAACGCACCTCCGCTACAATCTTCCAGCGAGAAAATTGAAAGATAAGCGAGTATTGCAAACATGAACGAGCACCAACGAGCTGTTTTACTTACTGCAATTACTCTCAGTAACAATTTTCTTCATAGCCATGTATTTTTCGATACGGATAGTGAAACCAGTGATTCAGATTTGGACGAAGGAGATATAAGAAAAAAAGTTGAATTACGTGGAATTCAACGAAAACCTCCAAGAGTTAAAGGTTATGTTGAAAGAATTCTTCCAAGATTTAACTCACATCAGTTTAGAAGACATTTTCGCATGATCCCTACAACGTATGAAAATTTAGAGGCAAGGCTCAGTCCTATGTTGTCATACTCTAATAAAAGAAAAGCTGCAGTTTCGGTGAGAAAAGAATTATTAGGAACGTTATGACTATTAGCAACACCTGATTTATATCGGTAAATTTTTGATTTCTGAAAACATTTTCTCTTGTACAATGATGATTTAATTATTATAAATTAATTAGCATAAATTATTTCAGTTCTGTAGGGGAAAGATTTGACCTTGCTAAAAGTTCTTTAAATAATAGTTTTATGACAGTTATTGAATGTTTGAATGATATAGCAAGCGAAGATATTTCATGGTCAAAAGATCAAGAATTAGAAAGAGTTAAAGCAGATTTCAACAATAATTCACCACTACGAGGCATAATTGGGGCCATCGATGGTACTCATATTCTCATAAAGGCACCTAATCCATACAGCACACAAATGTTGAACCAACATCTCAGAAATATTGCTTTGCAATATTGCAATGTTGCATCAACGTTGTTAAATATATAAAATAAATA
>JAJVSH010000176.1:9811-20560 GCA_021460005.1 Tetramorium alpestre | reverse complement strand
GTGTGTGTGTGTGTGTGTGTGTGTGTGTGTGTGTGTGTGTGTGTGTACATATATATACATATATATATATACAGGGTGTATCAGACTACCCGTGCCAGCCGTTTAAAAAGCGTATAAATTTTTTTGATAAAGAATCCTAAAAGTTTTGATAAATCGGGTATGCTCTATCGAATGATGATATTTTCAACTTCCGGTATTGACCGGAAATAGGCTATTCAGACCGGAAGTCGAATTTTTTAAATGGAACATGGTACTTTCTGTTGCAGATTCGGATTACATAAAAAAAGTAAAAAACTTTTGTTTCAAACATTTTTTCTGAAAACGCCTCCATTGACCTTGAAATAATCTTGAAATAATCTTGAAAGAATGCGATGTTAAAGTGAACTATAACTGCTCTTGGCGTTACTTAGGATCAATGACGAGGACATGGTAGCTTTCTGGTCCCGTGCGTGCGTGTGCGTGCGCGGGCATGTGCGTGTGCGTGTGCGCGCGCGTATGTTTGTGTACTAGGGTCGTTTGATAAGGTTGGTAAATTTCTATGATATGACGCTACAATCCATTCGGTGACGTGACACTTTGAAAGATCCACTCTTCGAACCTTCTTAGGTTAAATTTCAGCCAGAAGTGACGCGTAGTTCACGTTCGCTAGTCATTTAAAGCGAGTGGTTTAGCAGTTTTCGCAAAAATTCCGCTCTCTGGGTATTTGGGTACACCCGAGTGGGAAATCGGAACGCAGCCTTAAGTAATGTCTTAAGGGGATGCTGGATACCGACATTACAGGTTCATTTTGTAATGAGCAAGAACCCTCGCGGTTTTTAGTATACGTACAAAATACCATTTTTAAATCGTAATAAAATCCGTAGTAATATAGTATTTTCATAGTATATTTATGCAATTTTTTTACCGGTTCTATACTAAGCATATACTGTATTTACCAAGTTTTTAAATCAGTAAAATATCAGTTTATTGTAAATTTATGCATATGCTACATATTTTTATTTATACAAATTTAAAAAATACTGTATTTATATTCATTTTTTATCATAATAGACTGATGCAAACACTGCATAATATGGATTTAAAAATATGGATTTAAACTAAAAATGTCATTTTTATACTGAATTTTTACAAAAATATTCTGATATATATATACTGTGAAATACAAGAGTAAAAAATAAAAATAAGACCATATTTATACTTGATCTTTTACCGTGATTTGCAAGTGTAAATACCATATAATCCTGGTAAAAAAAATTTGCACAAATATACGATCATTATACGACGCAAATACTGTTGTAATACTTTCATTTGAATTATACCGTATATATACGTCAAATATACGTAAACTGAAATCCGTGAGGGAAATCATCGAATTGGGTTTACGGATAAAAAAAATGCTTTGACAGGTATAAAGTAGGAACGAAAACAAACTCCGCTGTGCACAATTAAAGACCGAAAAAGGCGTAAAATTAAACAATTATATTAATTATCTATTGTGAACAGTACCTTTTGCACTCTTAAGCTGTCAACATACAAAAACATCCACTCATATAAAGGTTATATGAGATTAGGCACATAAACTGAGTCACAGCGAAACTCGGACAGGAATAACGAACACTGTGGTAACGATAAAAATACGAACAGATCTCTAATAAGAGAGATTTATTGACGAGCTTACTTTATTCACGTGCACCTACGCAATGTATATGTGAAACTGTAAGTAGACCTGTGATTACATATGTATAGTGCACGACAATAGTTCCGGGTTCTTCTCGAAGATGGCATTGGCGTGTCGGTGTGACACTTCCTTATGTTAGTAACTTAGCACAAGGAAGATTCACACGTACATACACACTACTACACATAACTCGAGTGCGTGAGGATACGCGCGTAGTCAAAACACGAACGTAAAGAAGTCGGCCGAACTGTCAAAGCGTGTGAATCACGAATTCCTGTTCGCTCCGTGTATTTTAGAGTGTGTAGTCGTACCGTGTCTCACGACAAACGACGAGACAAAGTGAGACGGACAATATCGTGATAATTAGTGATAGTCGTGATGACAAAATTGCATTGCATTGTTATATGGTGCAAAATGTAAAGCATAAAGTCTTATCTCAACAATTAGAATCTTGAAATAACATAATTTCAAAGATTCTCAGTCCAGATTTTTAATGGTATGTACAATCAAAATCAGAATTTTTGACGGTACTGAGTATATAAAATTGATATACAGGGTGTTTGAAACAAAAGGTCTCACACGAAAGTTAATGGTAGATTGGATCAAACCGAGAAGAAAAGTCATGTACCATTTTACAAAATTCGCAATAGTTATTGAGTTATTAATAATTANAAATCGCCGTATTAGCCCGGCCTACCGNCGAATACAAGCGCGCGGANAGATACGACCGCCCAGCGTCATTGTTACCAAGATCGCGAGGAGTTGTTTACTAAACGCGGCAATGCCTAAAAGCGGCGGTTTTTGAGCTGCGATTGTCCCCCTGTTTTTTGCCATTTGTAGAAAACAACTCCTCCCGATCTTGGTAACAATGACGCTGGGCGGTCGTATCTCTCCGCGCGCTTGTATTCGGCGGTAGNCCGGGCTAATACGGCGATTTTTAATCATTAATAACTCAATAACTATTGCGAATTTTGTAAAAAGGTACATGACTTTTCTTCTCGGTTTGACCCGATCTATCACCAACTTTCGTGTGAGACCTTTTGTTTCAAACACCCTGTATATATAACTGCATGGTTATATTATACAGGGTGTCCCAGAATTGTGGCATAAATTTTCGTGAGCTGGTAGAGCGGACGAAACTGAGTCGAAAAGTCCTCTACCATTTTGCAATTTTTGTAAGAGTTAACGAGATATTAATGATTAAAAATCGCCATATTAGCCCAGCACTCCGCCAAATACAAGCGCGCGGCGAGATACGACCGCCCAGCGTCATTGTTCCCAAGATCGCGAGGAGTTGTTTACTACACGCGGTAATGCCTAAAAGCAGCGGTTTTGAGCTGCGATTGTCCCCCTGTTTTTTGCCAAACAACTCCTCGCGGTCTTGGTAACAATGACGCTGGGCGGTCATATTTCGCCGCGTGCTTGTATTCGGCGGTAGGCCGGACTAATACAGCGATTTTTAATCATTAATATCTCGTTAACTATTGCCAAAATTGTAAACTAATAGAGGACTTTTCGACTCAATTTCGTCCGCTCTACCAGCTCACGAAAATTTATGCCACAATTCTGGGACACTTTGTATATAAAAATCAGAAGCGTCTATTTTGACGGTACTGAGTGTATAAAATTAATATATGTAAAATTGCATGATTATATATTATATATAAAATTCAAAAACGTCTATTTTGATGGTACTGAGTGTATAAAATTATATGTAAAATTGCATGATTATATACTATATATATAAAAATCAGAAACGTCTATTTTGATGATACTGAGTGTGTTTACTCAGAGTCGCGAGGAAAGGATCACCTCACAAGAACACAGCAAAAAAAAGGTCACAAGCAGTTTCAGTCACAAAGAAATAAAATGTATTTACAATTAAGCAAATCTACAAATTAAACTCGACTGAGTTGCGCGCGCGGAATTAAGATATGAGACGAGCTATCTCAGTATGCTATATCGTGAACGGAGAGCCGAGGATATCGTGAAACTAGCTACTTCGAACAATTTCACCGAGTTAGAGCAGAGCTCCGAAACCTCTGGGAACTAAAGCGGAAAGAGGCCGAGCGGGGATCACTCGGTGCTTTTATAGCTTCCACTTTATTAACCTTCTCGTCTTTTCGAGAAGGTTCTAGATGAAAAATACGTCACAGTCTATTGTCTAGTCCACGAGTCTAACGGATGACATTGCATGACGATCACGAACATCTGGCAGCTCGACCCGGAGGTATGCACGCAGGTTTCGACTGGCTCGGACGAATGTCCTTCGAAAGTTGCTCCGCTGCAACCGCTGCGCGATGTGATAGTCGGAATTCGGTCAATTTCCGAACATTCCGCCCGCTTCGTTCGATGACGTCGACGACAGATCCCTCATGGCAAATGTCACTGCGTGCGTTAGGTACGTCGTGATGCTGTGAGTCGCTAGCGCTGACCTGCAGGCGGCCCCGAAGCGAGTCTGCTTAATACAAAAAAAACCAGTAGACGTAAATGTAAGAAAAATGCAAATGAGGGCGAGATAGTTTCAAGAGGCAAGCTCAAAGATCGCTTGCGGATTTCTCTCCTTGGTCTTCGTCCATTGGAAGTGATATTAGTTTCACCAACGGTCTGGTGAACTCCGACGTTGCAGTTTTCACGGTGATCACCCTGACATGGCCGTTCTCGCCAGTATGCACCGCTTTAATGCGAGCAAGGGGGGGCCACTTGGTTGGAGCCGTGACCTCGCTTCGTATCAGGCACAGATGTTCGATCCGTGGCGCAGGGGACGTCTTCCACCATTTCGGGCGGGCCGTCAAGCCATGCAAATACTCTCCTGACCACCTGCGCCAAAAATGTTCCCGCATTTGCTGTACCTGTTGCCAGCGAGACAAACGATTGACAGGTAGATGCGACAGTGATGACTCAGGCACAGCCAAAAGTGCACTGCCAACCAAGAAATGGCCCGGGGTGAGCGCTGATACATCCTCCGGGTCGTCAGACAACGGTGAGAGAGGTCGAGAGTTGAGGCAGACCTCAATACCCGCGAGGAGAATGGCCATCTCCTCGAATGTGAGAGTGGCGTCTCCCAGCACCCGACGGAGATGGTGTTTGGTTGACTTGACGGCCGCCTCCCAGAGCCCTCCGAAGTGTGGTGCCGCCGGGGGGTTGAACCGCCACTGTATGCATTCCTTGGACAGGAACTCGCCGATGCACTGGAACTCCCGGCTGCCTTCCGCAAACATAGCTCGTAGTTCGGCCTCTGCTCCTGCAAAATTTGTCGCAGTCGCTGTACAGAGCCTGCGGGAGGCCCCGTCGCGACACGAACCGCCGGAGGGTGGCCAAGAACGCTTCAGCAGTGTAATCTGAGACGACTTCAAGGTGGACCGTTCGAGTGCTGAGACACACAAAGATGGCGACAAAAGCCTTGGTCGTCTTGTGTCCCCGGCCTTTGGAGATGCGCACAGAATTGGCCCAGCGTAGTCGACGCCCGTGTGATTAAAGAGGCGTGATGGCCTGACCTTTGGGCCTGGAAGATTGTCCATGATCTGCTGCGGGGTTGTTGCTCGCCATCGAACGCATCGCATGCATCGGTGGATGCGGCCTTTTACAGCGCGACCCCTCAGTATCCAAAAGCGTTGCCTCAGGAGACCCAGTGTCTGCTGGACGCCGCCATGCAAGACCTTGGCATGGCACGAGTCAACCAGCAGCCGAGTCAGGTGAGAATCCTTGGGCAGGATTATAGGATGTTTCTCGTCACAGGCGTGCTTTATCCTGCCTCCGACACGAAGAACGCCGTAGTCATCGAAGAACGGAGTGAGTTTCGCCAGTGGACTGGTTCTAGGCGTAACACCGTCCGCCAAAATGACCTTAATTTCTCGAGCGAACGATGCAGCTTGCATCACCCGCACTCAAGCCACCAAGCTCCGATCCGTCTCCGTCGCCGTCAATAGCCGTCCATTTGAGGAGTGTTCTTCGTGGTTCGAGTGGTTCTCCGCTCATCTCGCCTCAACCAGCATCTGCACTAGGCGGTCACACGAAGCAACTTACTTAACGAAGAAAAACGAGGGAGTAGTTCAGGTTCTTCGGGAGAGGAGCTCACCGCTGTCGCGTGCGTCTTGACTCTGGCATCGGGCAATTCTGTCTCCTCAAGGTCACCGTCCCGAGATGACGGGCAGCCGTCATTAGTAGAAAGTCACAACGGTTGCCACCACAGTGAATGACTCACCAACTCCGAGGGGGAAAGCCCGCGCGAGGCGCAGTCAGCTGGATTCTCGTTGCCTGGCACATGGTGCCATCTGGGAGGGTAGTCTGGATTTCCGACCCGGTTGGCCACAAAGGTCTTCCATTGCGAGGGGTGGCCTCTGATCCATCCCAAGATTACTGTGGAGTCTGACCACATGTGGACTGGTTGATCTTGTAACGCCAGCTGCTCCTTGGTATGCTCCATTAGTCTGGTCAGCAGCGTGGCGGCACACAACTCCAAGCGTGGCAGTGAAATTTGTTTCAAGGGCGCCACTCTCGTCTTTGCCGTCACTAGCCGTGTCGTCCAGCTGCCGTTTGTAAAGTTCTGCGCTGTCCGCAGGTAAATCACGGCGGCGAAAGCACGTTCAGAGGCGTCTGCGACGCCGTGCAATTCAGCCTCACTGCCAGGAGCATGCCCCAGCCAACGCGGAACTTGCACGCGTCTCAGCTCCGGTAGATCATCCAGGAAGACATTTCAGAAATCCGCGTCCTCGGCATTCATCGGAGTGTCCCAGTCGAGGCCCAGCAGCCACGTGCTCTGAATGAAGATCTTGGCTCTGACCACCACTAGCGCCAGCCACCTCAACGGATCAAATAGCTGCGCTGACTGAAACAGAACAATACGTTTGGTTACTGCTCGCGTTTTCTGCACCTTGACGCCAAAAGCAAAGCGTCTGCTTTTGAACACCACCGCAGTCCGAGAGTGGAGTGGCTCTCGCCCGGTGCCCACGAGCGAACACCTGGCTGCGACAGGTCTCCGGTGGGGATGCTCTGTAGCAGCTCTTCAGCATTTGACGCCCATTTTTTGAGGGGGAACCCGCCTGCCATGCAGAGATCTCTTAGCTGACTGAGTGTTTCGCGAGCCTCCTCCAATGTTGAGGCTCCAGATAGCACGTCGTCCACATAGGCGTCACGTCGCAGCACGTCGGCTCCCAGAGGAAAGCGAGGTCCGTCATCCTGGGCGAGTTGATACAGCGTTCGGATAGCGAAAAGGGCACAGGCGAGACCGTATGTCACTGTGTTGAGTTAATACTTCACCGGGTTCGGGTTGTCGTCGGGCTTCCACAGAATGCGCTGCAAATACCAGTCCAGCGGATGTACCAGGATCTGGTGATACATTTTTTCCACATCGGCGGCGAAGGCGAACTTGTGTCGCCACCTCAGCAAAACGTCCGCCAGCTGCGGAAGTAGATTCGGTCCGGGCATCAGTCTTTGATTCAGCGACTCGCCCCCCGCAGTGGTCGCTGAGCTGTTGAAGACCACCCGGATCTTCGCCGCTTCGCCCTCCCCCTTCATCACACGTGATGAGGCAGATAACAGGCGCGGTCCGAGTTATGTGTGTCGGGAGCTCGAGACATGTGACCGAGTCGCTCGTACTCGACCATGAACTCCACGTACTTCGTCTTCAGCTTCTCATCCCGGATGAACCTCCGCTCCATGTGCCGTAGCATGTGGCTGGCGCCGACACGCGTCGCGGCAAGGTCAGGCAATGGCAATCGCGTGGCAAGGCGCACAATGTATCGGCCATCCGGATTCCGAGCGCACGTGTTGACGAAGAAGTCCTCAGCTGCTTGCTCCTCCGCGGTCCACGCCCTGTTTATCGGCTGCACCTCCTCCTGCTCCCAGAACCTGCGAACAAGAGTGGCTAGCAGGTCATCCACGCATGATGCAGTGACGCGCTGGGTTGCGAAACGACGTGCCCGACGGTCCCTGACACTATCCAGCCAACACTCGTCTCCTGCGCGATGGACTCGTCAACGTTTCTTAGTCTGGTCCCCTTGCCGAGTATCGCGCCGTACACCTTGGCGCTAAGCAGCACGTCGATACGCTCCGCCCCCACGAAGTCTGAATCGGCCAGCTGCAGGTTTTGCAGATGTGATCACTCGCGCGCGACCATGGAAGAAACCCTTGCGTATGCCGTGAGTCACGGAAGCATGAAGGCATGCACCGTCAGCGAGGCCCCTCCGTCTCGAGCCGAAATTTCCAACACAATTTGCCCATTCGACACACCTGTCTATTGCTCGCCCACGCCATAAATCGCGACGGAAGATCTTGCCCGCGGGAGTCTGAGACGCTGGGCTAGCGCCTCGCTGACGATCAAGACTTCGGAGCCCTGATCGATAAGCGCTCTAGCGAGATGCCACTCTCCGGTGCGATCGCGGATGCGAATACGCGCGGTGGCGAGAAGGATAGCCGTGCGACCTTCCGTTTGACGGCGTGCGACATGCGAAGATTCTATGGCCTTTGTCGTCTTATCTTCGGTCGAGCGACATGCGTCGTGCAAGGACGTATGATGTCGCTCTGAGCAGACGTTGCAGCTGCGCTTTGAGTGGCATACACTCACCTTCTGCTTCCCCAAGCAATTGAGGCACCGATTTGATTCATCCACGAAGAGTTTCTTCTCCACGGCCGACTTCTTTCGGTAGACTTCGCACAGCATGAAGAAGTGATCCTTGCGGCAGAGCGGGCACCGCTCTTTCTCCTTGCCGGTAGCGTCCTTTTGAGCATGATGGCTGCGGGCAGCGCGGGAAGCGCCGTCGTTGGCCTTGTTGGCAGCTTCCGGCTTGGCGGGTTGCATCACTTCCAGCGCGTGCATTTGGCGCTCTAAAAACTGCCTGAGATCATCGTATTTGGGCGGTTCCAGAGTACCGGCAATGTTCTTCTCCCACTCGCGTCTTGTGTGTGGGTCGAGCTTCTCCACGGTCAGGAACATAAACAGATTTCGTTAGACGTTTGCTAGACGTGATGGGACGTCCGATGCCCTCCAACAAGCATGCCGTGTTGGTCATTCCATGGAAAAGTTTCCGAAGATCTGCGGCAGATTCTTTCTTCATCTTCGGAAGAGCAGTGAAGGCAGCGTAGTACGACCGTACCAAGAGCCGCTTGTTCTCGTAGAAATCAACGAGAACTTTCCACGTGCGCTCAAAATTTTCCTCGGTAGTTGGCAGATTCCGCACCAACAATTCTGCTTCTCCTTTCAAGCTTGTTTTGAGATGATGCAGCCGTCTGACGTTGGAGATCGTGGAATCTCGAATCACCAGAGAAGCAAACAAATCTCTGTAGGCCGGCCAGTCTTCGTATTTGCCGGAGAATTCCGGCATTTTCACTCGCAGCAAATCAGACTTACTTGAAGCGTCGGATGCATCCACGTTAACGACGGTCGTCTCACCCTTTACCATCCATAGATTTCTCCATCTCCAGGAGAACGAATCGTTGGAGCGCATACATCTCCTCAGCTTGGCCGAAGTAATCGGCGAGATAATAGTCATGGTTCTTCATCTCTTCTCAGTAAGCTGACCGCATCCTGTCGTGATGCTCCTGGAATTTAGCCCACTTTTCATCCAGAAATCTAATAGTGACGAAGGCTCTTGGCGGCGCCAGCCTTCTTCATGTTGTCGAGCGTACTAGCAATACGTCCGAAAAGCTCTTGCTGGGTAGCAATAATTGTCTCCATGATCACAGAACACTTTACTGCACTTGAAGCGTTGCACGGTGATTACCGGTACTCGTAGCGAGATATCCGGCTCGAAGGACCAAAAAATGTTTAATCAGAGTCGCGAGGAAAGGATCACCTCACAAGAACACAGCAAAAAAAAAGGTCACAAGCAGTTTCAGTCACAAAGAAATAAAATGTATTTACAATTGAGCAAATCTACAAATTAAACTCGACTGAGTTGCGCGCGCGGAATTAAGATATGAGACGAGCTATCTCGGTATCCTATACCGCGAACGGAGAGCCGTGAATATCGTGAAGCTAGCTACTTCGAACAATTTCACCGAGTTAGAGCAGAGCTCCGATACCTCTGGGAACTAAAGCGGAAAGAGGCTGAGCGGTGACCGCTCGATGCTTTTATAGCTTCCACTTTATTGACCTTCTAGTCTTTTCGAGAAGGTTCTAGATGAAAAATACGTCACGGTCTGTTGTCTAGTCCACGAGTCTAACGGATGACATTGCATGACGATCACGAACATCTGGCAGCTCGACCCGGAGGTGTGCACGTGGGTTTCGACTGGCTCGGACGAATGACCTTCGGAAGTTGCTCCGCTGCAACCGCCGCGCAATGTGATAGTCGGAATTCGGACAATTTCCGAACAGAGTGTATAAAATTAATATATATAAAATTGCATGATTATATATTATATATAAAAATTAGAAACATCTATTTTGATGATATTGAGTATATAAAATTTATATATCATATATAAAACTGCATGATTATATTATTATACATAAAAATCAGAAGCGTCTATTTTGATGGTACTGAGTGTATAAAATTGATATATATAAAACTGCATGATTATATTATTATATATAAAAATCAGAAGCGTCTATTTTGACGGTACTGAGTGTATAAAATTAAAATATAAAACTGCATGATTATAANATACATATATAAAAATTAGAGGCATCTGTGATCTGATAAAAACCAGAAACATCTCGATTTTAGGATGGTATTGGTTATTAGAAATATTTGTAAATTTTATTCGGAGAGACGAGCAAAATTTATTTGTTGCTTTCTCATGTGAATGGGCGTTGGAGGAGCCCATTCACTGTTCTCAATATTCAAAATTATATTATATTATCTTGAAATAATGTAATATTATTTCAAAGATTTTCAGTCTCAATTTTGAATAATTTAATTAAAATTAGAAGTGTCTGTTTGACGATACTAATGTTAATAAAAACCAGAAGCATCTGATCGTTACTGGTTATTACAAATATTTGTAACTTTGAATCGGAGAGACGAACAAAATTTATTAATTGCGTTCTCATGAGAATGAGCGTTGAAGTAGAGTTCCTCTAGTAAGAGTTAGGCCACCGTCCGCCATTAATGGGGAATCTACAAAAG
>JAJVSH010000175.1:347752-360899 GCA_021460005.1 Tetramorium alpestre | reverse complement strand
TTTTAAAAAGCGTGTGATATTCACACATTCGTTTTAACAGTGCACTCGCGTTAGGAGAAAGCCACCCAGAAAAAACATTAATTTCAAATCAACAATATTATTCTCATATATGTATAAGCAAAAATATAAAATCTCTCTTTAAGATTTTGATACTCTTAAACAGAAATAAAATTTCTTTACGTGAGCAAGTTATTGTCTGTTTAGGATGATCAAAATCTTTAAAGAATATTTTATATTTTTGCTTATGTAATATATGAGAATATTGTTGATTTGAAATTAATGTTTTTTCCGCGCACGCATCATCTCAAATCGAACTCTAAATTGTTTAGATAAAAACCAACTTAATAATCTATATCCTACAAATTTTTTTTATCTCGCAACGCTCAGTAATATTCAATTGCAAAATTGTTTCAATTGCTATTAGTTATTCCTTTTTAAAAAGAGAAAGAGAGAGAGAGAGAGAGAGAGAGAGAAAAATCAGGAAACCAGATTTATCCGCTTTAATTTAACAGCTTCACATTTCGGTTTCACATTTCGCCGAGCTCCACAATAGCATTGTAGAATCTTTTCCAACTTGCAACGGAAACAACGGATCGTACTACAGCAGATCGGCTGTACGTATCGCGTGCAAACTGTTTTATACACGACGAAACGACGGTAATAGTATCACCGTTAATATCATTATCTATTCCGCACGATCTTTTGCTCCGGCCGATGCGACCGACGGTCGACGGTCTGCATTCTCTTTCTCTTTCATCCTGCCATCTTTCGCAACGCGCCGTGACGGCGGCTCACGATGCGGGTACGATGTAATTATCTCAATCATAGCTGCAACAATCGTTACGGCGACAGCCATTAAGATAGGCCCCGCAGATAATCGCTAATAATTTCTTTCGCGCAAAGCACACCGCGCGACGTGTCGTTCTTCCCGATCTCGATTCGACCCCGGATTCGGCATAGCACAACAGATCGCGCATCGTCATCGTAATAAAAGATAGACCTCGGCATATCAGAATTTTTTTAACCGCGAAGCCCGTAGCTACATTTTACAAATAGCCCGCGGAATAAAATACGCGGTAAAAGTGAGAGGTATGTGTATCGAATATAATAAATTAAATGTAACATTTGCAATCGGAATCCGATCGGGTTTCAAGCTCGAATTGGAAATGTCTTCACGCGCGCGTATAAAATTTATTTTTATCGACAACTTGTGGTACGTGTGTGTATGTGCGCGCGCCCGCGCGCGAATAATAAATAAATAGCGTCCGAGTATTTTCCCGCCACTGTTTATAAAAGATTAAGCAATTCTCAGGAATTATAAATACATATTTAACGCCACCGAGATAAAGATTTTCGAGTCAGGTCCGGTTTACACAGCGATAAGGCCTTTCGTCAATTTGACCTATCCACTCTTGTCCGAAACGACGCGGCGGATCCGGCCAGGCTTTTCCGCCTCGTTCCCTCGGCAAACGGCGAGAAATTCCGTCCGTAAGTTTACGTTAGCCGATAGAGCGCCGAGGTTCCCCGCGGGAGAGCTATCTGAGTCTTTTTAGAAACGTTATCGTGAACCTTCGTCGCTCGTCGGGCCACGCATGGGGCCGCGTAGGGCCGCGCACGCAGGACAGAAATAAAACTGTCTCGCCCTTCGCGATGGCCCACGTGGGACCGCCGCGCCGCGATAGCTCGTTAGTCGATCTTTTAAGGCTCGCTCGTTAATTCGTGCCCGCCCCGGAGAGCTCGCGCGGTGACTCCTGCCAGCTCGTCGCGGATAACCGCGGCGCGTATCGCCGAGTTCGATCGGCGCGGATAATGACGGTGGAGGAATAACGGTATGAAGCGAAAAGCTGAGTAAGTACGTAGCGATTAATAAAACGTTGGGAGGAAAGCGCGCAAATGGAATTCTCGTGCGGTACGCGTTGGTTTTTTTTTTTCCCCGCCGATGGTCGCGTAATTGCATTTTCCTTGTACACCCATCCATGATTTGACGTTGATGATCGCGATATTAGCGCGCTGATATGTTAATCATTGTGCAAGGGCTCGTTGCACGTTCGTTGCACCGAACATGCAGGAAGGAGCCACCTTTAATTACAGCTCTTCGCTCCTTCCTTTCCGGCTCTCGTTTGAACGTCGATCTACCGTCTCATCGGAGAACAATGAATGAATAATTTAGCTAATGAGTAATTCGTATGCAAAGTATGGAAGTTGGGAAGTACGTGAAACTTCAATGCATTCTCGTATTTCTAACCGGGCTCTTAACCGGAGATAATATAATACCGCTCGCATTTCTAAGAATGAAGGATATTTTAAATATAGATTACTCGATATTTTATTTTTGTATTCTGGCAATTGATAACAGCCGATAAAATACGAGATTGCACGGCATCGACAATGAAGCCAGATATCGTGCATCCGGCATGCGAATTTATCGCGGACTTTCCCGTGTCTGCACTCGCGCGATCCGTTGCGGTTCCGTTGCGTAAGCGTTGCATATCTCGCGATGTGCGCGCACAACTCCGCGAGATAAAACGAGAGACACGTGTTTCGTGACGGTGTAACGGCGTAGGATTCTTGACCCTTAATAAAAACTTATATTTCGAAACTTCATATCTTTGTCTTTTTCTTTTTTTGCTCTTGAATCTTTAAAATTTTATCTTAAAATAATTGTGCATGAAAAATATTATAAATAGTTTTGCTTTCAGCGTTTATCAATCGTAGGTATCGCTTGTATCGCACAACTACGATTGATAGCTAATTCTTTTAAGCATCTGTGAAAGTCCGAAGATAACTTCCTGCGAAGTTACTTCGCGAAGCAAAGATTTACGGGGAACACTGTAATTCTGCGACCTCGCGCGTTACGAGGAGCCTCGGGCTGTTTGAAAAGAAAATACTTACGCATTAATCCACTTTCTATTAAACATTCAGAATTTATTAACAGCGGAGAAGGAAAAAAAAAGCCTCGCGCGTGCTAATTGCTCAAGATCAAGTAAGTAAACCCCGCCACCGGGTAACTTCGCGAGGATAACTTCGCGTAAATAACTTCATTGAAACAATGAAGGCGGGAAGAATGGCAAAGATTCGTATTACCGACGGTGTGTCGGACAATGCGACTCGACAAAGACGCACACACGCACGCGGAAACGGCACGGGCACTTACCTGGGCCAACCCGGCGCGACTTGTGAGATATCACGCTTTAATTAAATTCACCGGCGCGTATGCGTGTTTCGGCCGCGTGCTGCACGTACACACAAACGCGGCAGCCCAGCATTTTATCATTTCTGTCTCTCGACCGTCCGCCTGTTTCTCTCTTTCTCCTTCTGCATTTTTAAGAGCGCGGCTCACCTGTCGCCGGAATGTAGGTCGCGCGTCTGCCGTCTTACCCGCGCGCGGACATTACCGCCGATTTCTTTTCTCCTCCCCCTCCCCCCGTCGCTCTTTTGTGCCTCCTTTCCTCTCGCTTCCGCTTTGTTTGTTCCTTTCGCGTGCCCTTTGTTCCTTTTGTCATCGCGTTTATCTCCCTGTGATGGCCAGTTTTCTTTTCTTCCCGCTGCCGCTCGCTCTTTTTGTCCCGTCTCTCGTCGTTCTCAAAACTTCCTTCCACTTTGCGAGCTTCGCATATCGCTCTGTAGGATTTTCCTTTTCAATCACACTTGTCGCTATCAATAGGAATAATGCTATTTGTACTACTTGGAATTCCAAAACATCCCGTTAGTTTGTAATGTAATCTTATCCTATATAGTTTCGCATATTTCTTGAGTATTCTCTGATACGTCAATATTTAGATAAATAATCGCCGCAATTATCAGCAGATATTTTCAAAGGTTTTTATCTTCCTTTTCTTCATGTTTTCCTTTGCCCGTCCTGTTTGTTTGTATTTTCGATTTCAACTAATCTTGTTATTGCGGGGACCAAGACCCCGCGTCCATTTGTCATGACATTTTATGGCTCTCGTTTTCATAAATAAAGAAGAATCGTCGAATTTGCTTCTTCAATTCTCGGTGGACAGCTGTTTTCAGGGTCGTGTCGAGCATCTGCGAAGCCTGGGGCACATTCAATAACAAGCGCCTCTCGCCAACGCAGTAGATATCCGCGAAATTGGACCGGAAGAAAACACGTTTGACCACTAGCCGGCCAGATGCATTTTGGGTGTAAAACGGATAAAGAAAGAACGAAACAGATTAATATGAAAATAGAAGCGAAAAGAGAAGAGAGAAAGAAAAAAGAAAAGCATTTATCTTTGTAAGAATAAAATAACCGAGTCAGTCAATAACAGTTCAAGAATTATTTGTTAGTGTTAAATCCAAAGGTCTGTGAAGTCGACATCCCGGAATGGGAATTTTTACAATATCGATATGACATTTGATTGTCCACAATTTGTTTACATATGTCGTTTTTATTTTTGGGAAAAATGTTTTTAGGAGTGCTGATGATGAAAAATTTTTTATTTTTTTTGAAAAATAGACAAAAAGTTATCTATGGCTAAATTGTGGACAAATGTCATATCAATTTTGTAAAAATTCGCATTTTAAAGTGCCAACTTTTTTAAGTGCCAACTTTTTAAAATTCGCATTTTGAAGTGCCAACAGATTTGAAATTGAAATATAAAAAATAGTAACAATTAGCGACAACGGTAACGCGAGCAGCGAGAAATTATGTAATTTGCACTTGAAATATATTACTTCATTTATCTATTATAATTTTCAGTATGATATTGTTTCAATTGCAATTGAATTTAACAGAATTTTCTTTCTGGATTGATAAGTGTCGCAATCGCCGTTTTGTTCGTCGAAACTTTTATTGCTCTTGTATTTTGCTCTTCCTTCTCAATTTCATTCCCTCTTCGCCACAGCTTTCAACACCGAGTCAATAACACGCTCGCAGATTCTGCGCATGCTAACGCGGTCGCGCGTATTTCGCGTTTGTGACTTCCTTTACGAAATTGGAAGGAACATCTAAGGCAGGAGAAAAATCGCTGGTATAATTTAACTTTATTACTTTTTTTTCTGTGAAGTCGGTTTCCACTTCCGACTGCGCTCAACCGAAGGTATTGCCCACAAAATGGGCAAACGGGGGGGAAAACTGAATATTAACAATCGCATTTTGCAGATGTTTATTAATATCTTTAATACCGCTTATTAATATTCACATTATAATTGCGTCGACATTAAAATGAGCATCTGCAAAACACGACTGTAAATGTTGTCCCTTTCGTGTTTGCCTGTATGCATGTTGCGTGCAAATATCTTTTATTTGTAAATTGCCTCGAATATTAATCGAGGGAGATCTCATCGCGCCACCAACGTAAGTTAGATATATTTAATTTATTTCTATTCCGTATCACACACGTTATCACACAGCGCGAGGCATTGTACACGCGTGTCATAGACATATCTCCTGGTTTAATATCGGATTGCAATCGTTGCATCCTGCAACGTTTGTTCGCAGCTAAGCCGTTAGTTGACGACCATTGTAATTGAGAGAGGGACGATTGACAACTCGCCTGTAATGGTCATACCTCTCTGTGTGCCTGACTATTAGTTATACGATGCTCTCGATAGTACTATAAATAGCGCACATTATCAGTCTCGAAAGTGGCCCACGTGAGCGTCTAAGATCACTGGAATTAAAACGTAAAATCTTAAATATAATCATTTAAAACTTTAATATATAGATGTAGAAATTTATAAAAAGAAGTATAAGCTGAGAGAAAAATATAGTTACTTTTGGACCCAACCATAATTTTATATTTCTAACAATAAATATAATTAATTGCACGCATCGTTATGTTAACCATAATTATCGTTAGAAATATTATAAAATTGTGATTGGGTCCAAAAGTAACTAAATTTTTCTCAGTGTAAAAACTCTAACTTTAAAAGGTTCGAGTGTAGAGAAATGTTGCATGTGATAGATAAATTTTTTAAATAACTGTATTCGTCCTGGACGAAACGTGGAAAGGGACCTTTGCGCGTCTCCCTCGGTCCATCGAAATCCGAGCCCGAACAAAATTCCCATTCGACTCCAATTCCCGCCGACTCCCAGCCCGCAGCCCGGAGTTTCCGCGTCGCGATCAAATATTTAGGGCTCGGGCCGTCGAGCCCACACGTAGCGGCGACGAATGTCGCGGGGTGTTTAAAGATGGCGGAGCCGATGTTTACCGCGTCGTGGGCCGGGTGGTGGATCCCTTCTTCCCGTTTCACCTTCTCGTGATCGAGGTGGTGCAGCTTACGTCGTTTTCTACCTGAAGGTAGAGACCCGGCAAACGCGCGTAAACACAAAGAGCAGGCCTCTCGCACACCTACGAGCCTCCACCACCACCACCACCACCATCGCCGCCGCCGCCTCCCACCACCATCACCGTCATCATCGTCACAACCACTATCACGACCACCTATATCCCTGTACGCGCGTCCTGCAAACGGTCGTAGGCACCTAACGCGCCTGTGGTGGTGGTGGCTGCATCAGCTGTCGGCCTTGGTAGGGTGCAATTACCCCGGCAAAGAGCAGCAACGACGACGACGACGACGACGATGACGACGAAGGAGAAGAAGAGAAGGACGACTATGAGTTGACGGAGAGAGGAGAACGAGAGAAAGAGAGAGAGAGGAAGGGAAGGGAAGGGAAATAGAGAGGAGCAGAGAGCGAGGGAGAAAAGGGACGCTCCAATACCGAGACCACGCCGGACTTCGAACTCAGGATGGACCTGACTACTAGTCTATCTATCTTTCTCTCTCTCTCTCTCTCTCTCTCTCTCTCTCTCTCTCTTTCACTCACTCTCACATTCTCCCTGTCCCTCTTCCTGCGCATACAGGCGGCCGACTGAGGAACTCTCCCAGCGTGTGCTTTTCACGCTAGATTCCTGCGGTCGATCCTCGATAGAGCAGAGTCGACGGAAGCCACCGAGCGCGATTCCATCGGCGGAATTTTGCGACCCGTGGCACCCGTCTTCGCGTCTCCCCGTGCACCGGTTTGTGCACCGGTGCGTCCGATGTCGCGGCGCTCTGCACGAAGGAAGAGCTCTGAGTTATGCTTCCTACCAGTAACACGTTCGACTTGTCGCGATCTCTCAGCTGTAGCACGATCGGCGTGTCATTCTGTAACTCTGTAGTAGAAAGGTAAATACATCTGAGAATGCGTGTCTCTTTTTGCTTTCAAGAGCTGCAGCAACGAGATCAGGTTATTCCAGTTCCGAGATATCGGCACGTCGCGCGCGGTTTAACAGTATATCCGATGCCTTTATATTAGAAAACTACATCTCCACGATTAATAAGAGACGGAGGAATTAAATTATTGCTTCCTCGTATTATCATTTTTCTTTTTATTTATCGCTGCGCGGATCGACAATCCGCTAAATACAATTAATCGATAATGACACTTTAATTACATTGTTCGGCAAACGGCAAAAAAATATCGCCACGCGATATCGCGCGGGCTCTGCCGTTATGTAAAACCACGATCGTTAACTTGTAAATTTACATTGCGAAACTGTGCAATTCGACGAGAAAGGCCGGGCGATACGCGTGCGCATTTTTCGTTTCGTCGAAAGCTATCGGGGTATCCTGAGCAGCGTTTTCGCCTACGCCCCCTTTCTATATTTTCCGATCGACGAACTTCGCGGAATACACTCCCGCCGCAACATAGTTGTCTTTCCGCGAGACAGAATTACTTTTACGACAGCATAAATTGCACGTGTGTTTTTGTTTTATTTCGTAATAAAAAAAAAAAAAACTGAAGTCGACCGTGACCATTTCGATATTCTGAGCTGTTTGTGGCATGTTATACTTTATTTATGCAATGAAACTTTTCACTTCTTTCCAATTAAATTTTGTTTATGGAGGAAAAATATCAAGATTTGCGTTACGACAAATGTTACAGTTGAAAGGAAGCAGCGTTAGTTCACTTTCTTAAGAACTTTAATTTTTTATTTAAACTTTTAATTTGCTAGTTTAATAATTCCGAGTTGTTGAAAAAGTGGGTTAGAAAGAGAGAGCGATTAACTAAATCTTCAGGCGTTCTGACTGCGATTCGGTCTTAAGTTTCTCAAACGCATTTTCGCTATTATTCGCAAGTATCAATCATCCTCTGTAATTATTCTCTGACAAGTCGCTGAACGGTATCGGACATTTTTCAACCTGCGTGCCTCCTTTTTCACAGCCCGCGAGCACAGTTTCGTTCTCGCTTCTTAACCTTGGCCAACGTCACCGTGGATCGGCACGGGGTCACGGCGGGATCACCTGGACGCACGCACACACGTACGTACGCTCGCGGGTTAAAGAACCCATGGCGACGAAGTGAGCCTCTACGTTGCCTGTAGCTCGCGCAAACCGCCTCGGCTGGTCTCTGGCATCTATCGGCTCTTACCGCGGGTATACAAGGTGTTTCACACAAGACTATTATGGAATATTCTTTAATGGATTTTTAATTGGCTTCTTCCCGTGAAGAAAGTTTTCAATTAGTCACAATCGTAGGAACTGTTTAACGCGGAAATTGGAGCTTCCTGGAAGAGCTCAAGTTTCATGAATGAAAATGAATGATAGAAATGCACTTCGGATTCATCAATTTATCGCAACGAATTTCGCCCCGAGGGAGAATTCTAATTTCGGGCTTGGCTATCAAGGTTGTTGAATAAGTGAGAACTCGCGAGATCGCTGAAGAAGGACTAACATGGAAACTTAAACATTTACACGGTAAATTAACATGCTTAAGAGGCTTTAGGGGCCAAGTATTAATTAAAAGTCTTAGTCCACTTAGCCGCGGTTTAACTCAACTGCGAGGAAGGCCGGAGCAGATTTTCGCTGGAAAAAATCCAGCTCTTGTGGAACGTTCTGTAGCTCTGCGTAGATTTTTCTCGCCGAGAGAGAGAGAGAAAGGAGGCCTGGGTCCGCCCGATAACATCGACGATGACACCCACACTGAGCACGTAACCCGCACTATTCGTAGGGTTGGACACGCAAGGGTGACCGGCCGTGCGTGTACGCATGCACGCACGCACATATGCGCGCGTCCAGATACTAGGGCGTCCTAAAACAGCAGAACGAACGGCGACAGACCGCTGTTCTGGAAAAAAAAATCTGAAGCTGATACTCTTTGTGCGACGTCTCTTTTAATTATAATCTCCTGTTTCTCTCGGAAACATTTTAACGATTAATACAAGATACTCTATAAGCTGGACATTTTTTTCCCCATTGAATAGTATCGCGTTTCTCGATGCATACGAACTTTGATACACTGAGCAAGATAAAAAGAAAGGAATGTACTAAATAATGCACGTAACTGTAATATGCACATTATCACGCTACAATGATATGAATTATTCGTATAATTTTAATACTCTCTCTCTCTCTCTCTCTTTCTCTGCATTTCTATATTTCTATATTTTATGCGCTACCGCGATCTCCTTCTCTCTCTTTCTCTCTCTCTCTCTCTCTCTCTCTCTCCCTCCGTCTCTCCTTCTCTGACAATGACAAATCGCGCGAAGCCAACAACGGTGAATGCGGACCTGTTACATTTTCTCGCCACACCCCGTATACGCGCATATTACCTCGCGCACGCACAAATTAGTCCCTCGGGAGCAGCGGGAGGAAGAGAGAGAGAGAGAGAGAGAGAGAGAGAGAGAAAGAGAGAGAGAGAAAGAGAAGGAGAGCGTGCCTCGGTCGACGACGTCGATCCGTTGTTGCCTGTTACGACACGCCGCAGGAATTCATCCGACGAAGCGAACTCCCGCGTGTTATTCCCGCTCGATAACGTTCCTCGCGCCGATAGCGAGAGAGCCTTCAGCTCCTCGCTCTCAGGGTCGCTCGCTCTCTCTCTTTCTCTCGGGGCGAGATTAGATGCGGTTCTTGCGCGATAGCCGGTCTCTCTTGTCCCGAGATACGCGTTCGGCATGCCCATCGCGATCTGGAGATGCTCACGATATCCCTCATCGAGATACAGACTATCTGTCGCCTTGGACATTGAATACTTCTTACAATGAGAAAAAATAGCAGCGAGTGGAAAATAAATCGTAAAATTATTAAGTATACTAATAATCACTTTGAGCGATCAAAATATTTTTTTTTTAACGCCATAAATGACGTTCTCTTGCCGTAATGGCAAAAGATAATTCTAATTAAAATAATTATTTGCATCAATTATTTCTCGATAATGCGCCGCTATCGTTCTTCCTGTTACTAATTATAATTATTAATTATTCTCGGTAATACTTGTGTAAGCATCGGATACTCGCGCCGTTTGATGCCGAATGCAAATATATCAATGTCTTATTAAATTTAAGTAACCTGCCTGCAAGCCGCTGCGCCGTGAATCCCTGGATCGACGGATCGATCGTTCGTAACCAGTTTACTGGTCGCTCGCTCGCTCGCAGGCTCGCCGTAATTACTAATTACACGGAACGCACCTCTTCGTTAGGTCCGGTCGGACAGCCTGTTTACGCGCTTTTCGCGAACACGTACGATTCGCTACCGGCTGAAACTGATATTTATGCCGTTATTACGCGGCGCATTATCTCGTTAATTTCAGCGGCTTCCGCGAGCCATTAACGCGCATCTTCTCGCTCCTCGGGATCGAGTTCTACGGTGTCCGCTACGATTCGCGATTATGAGAGGGTGGATAAATTTCGGGCATTGCGAAACAAATTGTGAGTATGTACATCGCGAGATTATCTCGCTTCTTAAATTAACATATCAATGTTGATATATCAATTCCTTCCTGATCTTTCAAATTTATGCAAATGTACATTGCAAATAAATGCAAGCGGACATCAAGATCAGATGACAATATTGTTGTCCATGCCGAGGCTTGATGTTACGTATCTTTTTAGGCTAATGCCGAGCGAGCAGCATGTAAATTCTGGGCACTCCCAGTAGTCGCTGTAGTGTGAAAATTATGATTCCCCCGCTATCCCACGTCTATTAATTAGCGCAGAAATTTAGTCCGCGATAATTTTGCCTGCCGAGCCTTTCCGAACGTGATGTCCGATAGAAACACAAAGCACTGATAACATTACACCGCGAATCCGACTATTTTGTATAAATTTTTAATGTACGCGAGTATCTACGCTCCGTGAAATATTCATTTTTCGTCGCGTTCTTTCACCGACCGGTTCCCTCTTGTGTGTCGAGGGTTCTCTTCCTTCTCCCGTGCTTCTCGCACGACCGTATATCGCCGCCTTCATAATCCTGTGCGTATCCAACTCTAATTTCCTCTTTCGCTCCCCCTCTTTCCCCCTCCCCCTCTCCCGTCCCTTAGTGCCGCGACCCCGTGCGATACATTATTCATATCAGCATCCAGACAGAAGCACGTTTTGTCCCCGCCACGGCTCCCGCGCTCCGGTGTAGGTCGGTCGCACGCAGCACGTCCGTATCGTACCGTGTACTAGAAAAAAGTTCCGCCGGATATAGGGAAAAATCCGCGTATCGGGTTGCGTGTATTTTCTCAATGACCGCAACGCGATTTATGCATCTTCCGTGCAAGGAGGGGAAAAAAAAGAAAGGCGATAACCTCGCTTGACCGATGATTTACGCGCATAATTTTTCGACTTTGGCGATATATTCACCAAAAAAAAAAAAGATTTTTTTTTATACACGTGAAATCCTCTAAATCTCTTACTCTTATATTGACCTCAAAAGGATTCCTCTGAAATCAAGAGAAAAGTAGTATAAACGAGAATATTTAAGGATGTTCTGGCTATACAGTCCTAACCAAAAGTTACTTCAATATGAAATTGATAAAATTCTGTGCTTTTTATTATTTTATTCATATAAAGAGAATAATGCTGTTTTTACATACGAACACATGTAAAAATTAAAAGTACAATAACTAGTGAATCAGTTAGAGAATCGGCTTCAGGTTTTAATCACTTGTTCAGATAATAAATGGAAACAATATATAAAAGTTCTACGGTATTTTCAATGCAACAATATTAGCGCCAGAACATCCTTAAGGCTCCTGATCCCTCGTCGATCATATTGGAAATCGTGACGTCAGAAGCGAGAAATTACACGAAAATTACTTTGCAACGTACTGTCGAATAAAAAGATATTTGGATGAAAACACACTGCAGGTTGCACACTTGTAAAATATACAGGACACTATTCTTAAAAACACTGTATGTAAAATGAACATGATACAGAACGTAGTCACGTACATAATCAAACACACGAATCCACGCGTGATATGACAACTCCGGAAAGAGATAGACCCTGTGTCTTCTAAGTTGTGTAATCTTAGTTTCCTGTATATTTTACACGTATGCCACAGCAATCTACAGTGTGTTTTCATTCAAAAAATATATCTTTTAAAGATTTTCAATGTGTAATTTCTCGCTTCTGACGTCACATTTTCCAATATGGCTGGCGAGGGATCAGGAGCCTTAAGAGAAAAAAATTAATATTTTTCACTTTATTGAAAGAGGAATATGTTTGCCGTAAAACAGTAAGCTTAGAATATGAGATTACTGGAAAAATAACTTTGAACGTAAAATACTTTTTTTTGGGGGGGGTGTTCATCTCGAGGAATATTCCTTCTATTCCGGTAGTGCATTACGTTTAGACAGGTACATTGTATCTCTCGCCGAGTAACAATGCGCGCAGTTTTCGTGTAGGCGATATATACCGTATTGCTATAATGTTCTTATGGAACGTAGATTTATTAGCACTAAATGTCGCGTAGAAACGCGTAGGCGCGCAGTAGGATACTCTATAAAATGGCACTGCGTTTTATTACGATTCCTGCGAGCCATCAAAATTCAATTGATCTGCGTCCTTATCCGCAAACGAAGATTCTTATATATTTATCTGCTATCCGCCCCTTATCACCCGTCTCGTAAATCCCGATAGCACTCACTCGATTAAACTCGGAGTGTCAAGTTTACCTTGTAAGCGAAGTGAATACAAGTTTCAATGTCTCAGATATGATCTGGAAGTTAACTGCTATTTAATGCAAAACGGCAGTTTTAAAATTAGAAAGTCAATAGCGGAATTCCATTAAAGTCCGCGTTATTACTGATAATAATTATTACGCCGAGGCTGTAACGTTATTGTTTAATCAACATCAATCAATACGATTTATTAACGCAAGCTTCATTTCAGTGAAATAATAAAGCCGCGTCGCGTAGGAGTGGAAAGTGCGGAGCCAGGGGAGGGGGGGGGG
>JAJVSH010000175.1:208281-347707 GCA_021460005.1 Tetramorium alpestre | reverse complement strand
AAAAAAAAAAAGAATCGTGCACTGGCGCACCGTATTCGCTTCGGCAACCAAATATATCACAGTGGTTCTCTCTCACGCACGCGCTGCCGCCAGGAACGCACGCATGCATTTTTACTCACGCACACCAGGGAACAACGCGGTGCATAGTCGCAACAAGCGGGACGCGTGGTTCCATGTGTGTGCGTGAGAGCCGATGCCGTACGTTAGTGCGTAGCCGCGTGAATGCGTGTGTGTGTGTGTATGTGTGTGTGTGTGCGGTAGTTCGTTACGAGGGAGTTCCCTGTGTGTGGGTCTAGAATGTGTCCTTGGCCGAAGTGCGTTGACCTTCCGTCGTGGCCGCGCGATGGTGTCCAGACTTCTACTTAGAGCGGGCTAAACCTCCGCCGGGAGAAGTTGGACCTCCCTCGTTCTCCTCGATGGTTTCTGCTTTCCTCCGGTCGGCAGGAAACGCGATTTATACCGAAGGCTCGCGTCAAGGTGGAGCATTTTTTAATTCGGGGCGCGCATTCGCGAAAAATTCTTCGTCACGTCTGTCGAAGCTCGCCCGCGATGGGCGAGCGGCATCTTCTTTCTTAAATTTCTCCCGCTTTGATATTTTCTTATTTTTCTTTATCGAAAATAAATATTTTATAACATAAAAAAATGTGACTTTGATTAATTATATTAAAGAGAAAAAGAAGTTTTATAGACTTATTCGAAGTAACACGAATAATGTATTGTTTAACGATAAATTAATGCTAGTGAAACTGAGTACTAGATACAGATGTCAAATGATACCATAGGAGCGTTAATATTTTAGTAAGGGTACTGTCTACATGATAAGTGCTTTGGAAATGTTGATACTTGCAAATGTCATCGCATTTGCATAACGTGTATTAAAAATTTTAACGATACATGATATATGAGAAAATGCTCGCTTTGAAATAAAATATTACTTATTGATTTATTTATACAAAAATGACGTTTTAATGAACGTTTTAAATTATTCTCTATTCCTTATACATTTCAGAATATTATGCGAGACAGAGTATTTAACAAATAAATCATCGTACAACTTACAATTGATAATTAAGTCAATAAATCGCGTAACTGTGGAGATCTTAGATAACAAAATGCCTAATGCGACGAAGGAAGCAAAAAGTATTTTTCTCGGTGCTGCGTGTGACCAAAAAGAAGTCTTGATATGTTTTGTTCGATCGCGTGCTACGCGCTGATAGCGGGATGTGATATCCGGCGGTGCATTTCGAAGGTCGATAACCGCGTGAGAGTGAAAAACGAAGGAAGAGAACGCGGCTTAACATTCGATCGGCACTATAGACATTCGCGGAACAACTTGTCCCCGCGAACAGAATGCCCTGTCGCCTTGGACTTGAATTAAATCGAAAGTGGTCACGTAACGGGCATCTACCTTGCAGCCGGAGTACCTTCGTTCTCCGTACTTGCGTTGCACCACAAAGTCGGGAACGTCATTTCCGTGAATATTAACGATGCGGAAACGATTCGTACGTAACACGTTGCGAGATTTAGTTTAGCGAGTGTGGAAAAACGAATTTTTTTCTAACGTCAAATATCTTCGATCGAGTATTCAGTCTAATCGAGATTGGATAAATTTAACAAATCAAATTTTTTTATTTAACGAAAGATTATATCGCGTTGAATTTTCTTTTTTTAAGTTAACTTTTTGAAACTTTTAAGCTTTAGAGAGATATATTATCGATTGGAAGACCTATGTATGTGATTCCCGATAATTTGTATCTCGCTCGTTGTTATTTTATAAATCCGGTCGTAAATTGCATCGTACTCGGTGAATAAAAGATGCGTCATTCTTAATTGCATCAGTACAAATTATATAGAGTGGCTGTGTCCGCATTTGATGTCGCGTTAGAAGAGGAGTTAAACGGAAGCCGATTTCCATGACTCGCGAGGATATTTGTCATCTTGCGGTAATTCGCAAATTGTAGAAAAATTCGAATCACGATGATTCAAGCGGGAACGAGATATAAAAATGCGGATTACACGCGCATCAAGGAGGATGTTGCGGTGTGCCATTAAGATGATGTGACATCGTAATTTTTAATTAAGTATATAAATACGATAACATTATGACATTCAGATATCATCTTCTGTTCGCCATTTATTTATGCTGTGGAAAGATAAAGAAACTTTTTAATCATATTTTTGTTGTATTATTTATAGTTGGTTACATGTTATATTATTTGTATTCAAGTACAACAATTAGTTGACTACGTTTTTGTAATTATTAATATTTTCAGATTGTATTCCATTTTTATACCTGCACACTGAAAACAATTCTGGTTAAAAACGAACGAATCAGAAGAATTTTATAGGATTGTTTAAATATATTCTGGTTACTGTAAGTTATAAAATTTTGAGTTCTATTATAATAACCAGAAAATTTGATCGATCCTACAAGATTTTCTGATTTGTCCGTTTTTAACCAGAATATTTTCTTTCAGTGTGGAGATTCTAACACTGAAAAAAATTCTGGTTAAAAACGGACGAATCAGAAGAATTTTATAGGATTGTTTAAATCTTCTGGTTACTGTAAGTTATAAAATTTTGAGTTCTATTATAATAACCAGAAAATTTGATCGATCCTACAAAATTTTCTGATTTGTCCGTTTTTAATCAGAATATTTTCTTTCAGTGTGGAGATTCTAACACTGAAAAAAAATTCTGGTTAAAAACGGACGAATCAGAAGAATTTCATAGGATTGATTAAATATTCTGTTTTATTATGTTAGCGATCTCTCTTCTCAAGGCGGAACCGTTGGGTCGACTCTGTTGTCGCGCTTCATTGTTTGTCCGACTATTTATTTGATGTCTTTACAACCGACTGTCGATCTTGCACGTTCGCAAATCGTGCTTTGCACGTTCCTAAATCGTGGCCCTTTTGCAATTGGCGCGTCACACTTTCGTCGAAGTATATAAACGGCGATCGCTACGGCCGGCGCGCTCTTTTTCCCAAATTGTCATAATAAATACATTATTCTCTCAGTCGTGTCTTGTTCCTCATTTCCCCGCCAACAATTATAAGTTATAAAGTATTGAGTTATAAAGTATTCTATTATAATAACCGGACTATTTGATTAATCTTACAATATTTTCTGATCCGTCCGTTTTTAATCAGAGGTTTTTTTCAGCGTATATATCAATTATCATGTCCCACGACACATTCTTCGGAAATGGTCTTACTGTTGTGCCAATCAGAGCGTCGAGCGACTTGAACCGTAATATTATCAGGGGTTAAGTGCAGGAATGAGTAGGGTTTAAAACACCTTGTTACAGTCGTGAGGTTCCCACTGGTGCTCACGCACACACACACACACGTGCACCTTTGCGCAGGCTAGAAATTCCACGGCGCAATTAACTCTCGCCGGTCTATTAGAAGAGGCGAAACGAAAAACGTGCCGCGCGAGAAACGAGCCGTGTCCGCGATCTCGCGGATCTTTAAAACACGCGTCCGCGTCTCCTAAGTCGCGTCGCGGCCGCAATTGGACGAAGATCGTCGAGATCGAGATCGGGAGGTGTGTACAGCTGCTCGTCGGACGTCTCTCTAAGCTAAGCCGTCGTAAATTTTCCGCGGTCGAGAGGTTGCGCGCGTATTTGCATCCGGCGATGAGGATCGCCGGCCATTAATTCGTTTTGCTACACGCGCATTTCTACGCGCCGAGGTAACGGCATTAAGTTACATAATTTATCGACTCGCGACCGATCGGTCGCGGTTACGCGCCTGCAACGTCGCGTACGATCTCGCGTACGCCGTCGTGACGCGCGAGAGGAGAGAGAGAGAGAGAGAGAAAAAACAAATCCGATCGATCGCCTATTTACAATCGGCGAGAATTAGCGCGGAAGCAATCTCCGTCGATGTGCCGACACGTGCTTAACGATTGCGCGTCTGTACAGGATATTGCGTCCGCTAACGAACGCGAAATTTCAGCGATAAATTTTGCCACCGCCGTCTTTTTCACTGTTTATCACTGGCCGCATCCTGCGGAGGATAAATTCAGTATTGATTGAATTCAAATCTCCCGAGTAATCTGCCATTAAAAGTGTACGCGATAATGGTGGCGTATCGGGTGTAATAACAATGCATTGCGCATAATTATCGCGCATAGAATGAAATTGCTGTGTAATAACGATGAGAGATTTCTTCGTGTTCTCTAAGCGTAATCGAAGACGAGGCTGCATCAGGTCTCCCGCAGATCAATCACGTGGTGTGATTCGTGTTGCAAGAAAATCACGATTATGACAGTGAAATTGAGAACATGTTATTAGTTTACGAAGAGCAGCGGAGGCGAATGTTGGGAATTATATAGTGACTCACGAGAGATTGGCTCATCGCCGATGTACATTGCTATCGCGACTCATCATCGACGTGATAGTCGCGGGAACGAGCTAATTCTATTATTTATTATAAAATCGAGACAAGTGCTGCGGACATCGAAATGTATTGAAATGCGTTAATTGAGAGACGTTTTATTTTGCATTAAGTATCAACTAATATCAATCACTGTAAGAAAAATACAGTTACACTGAAAAAGAATTCTGGTTAAAAACGGGCGAATCAGAGAAATCTTGTAGGATTGAGGAAGTATCCTGGTTATTGTAATTCTAGTTATTATAAGTTATAAAGTATTGAGTTCTATTCTATTCTATGCTTTTGGACTCGGCCACAATTTTATAGTATTTCTAGTGGTAACTATGGTTAACATAATGATGCATATAGTTAAGTTAATCATATTTCGTGTTAAGAAGAAATATTACAAAATTATATTTTTCTCTCAGTGATGTTTTGTATCCTTTCGTTTGCGCAAGTCGATGTTCGATATGACGTAAAGTTCAGTCATTTTCATAACTCGAGTATAACTGCCTCGAAAAGCGACAGTCGTTTCTCCGAAGTCTATGCGTTTCGCGCCGAATAAGTCGGGCTCTTTTGTAATTAGCCTGCGAGCATATAATTATCGGCTTTTAGCGCGGGCAACGAGAAACGGTCGTGCCTAGGCAATATCTTGGAGTTTTAGCATTACGCACTGGTCTCTTGGCTTGTCGTCGTGGCGCACGTCCAAGAGGAGTAACTCGCGAATTTCACGATCCACCCGATGGTGTAAAATTTCTCCGGGAGTGTAATAATTCTGCGAATCGCGCGCCGTTTCACCGTGGTGTATTTAAGAACGCGTTGGATCCGCGATGGTTAAGTGTCTAATGACGAAGGCGGCCAAGTATAGCCGCTCCCGTTGTAAATAATGTATGGCGAGCTTTAAAAGTGGCCGCGTGAAGTGAACTTTCTAATATCACATCGACGTGTACGAGCCGTCAAAAGCCGTCAAAGTGGCCGTCGAATCCTCCTCTCCGCCTTCATTAAATCACGAACGGTGACGTTTATGTCCTTTTATTCGCGCGCGTTTATAGGAAAACCTTGCGAAAGCACGTGTAACGCATGTATTCTCTGTCCTTCGTACGCTTCAACCTACACGAGATGCCATAACGAGCCCGATACCTTGGAACGACGATAACCGGCGTGCAAGCAGAAAATAAGGAAATATTACGCGCGCAAATAGAATGTGAATTATTACTGAGATACCTAAACAGCGTTGGCTGTTCTTAATAAGGTAACAATCGTGCAATTCGCTTTGGTACTTTCTATATTAAATCTCGCTGTGCGTTAATGTCATGTAATATTGCAAAGTGATGAGAAATTTTCACTCTCTCTCTCTCTCTCTCTCTCTCTCTCTCTCTCTCTCTCTCTCTCTCTCTTGCATCTGAATTTTTTACGCGCCGCAGTAAACTACGCTCGCAAAGTATGCAGTACACTGGAAAATGCCGCGGTTGCGACTCGCGGCGTTCTACTATCGGCCGCGGTTACGCAATCGCGGATGGAGCTTACCTACGCTATATGGGCCAGGGACAAGCTCGTTTCACATTGTGTCACGACTCGCGCCGCGCCGCGACTTGCGAGCGAGCGAACGTGCGAGCGTTTCTTCGCGATGAGACGTACTCTTCCATGTACAGATGCGAGACGATGGAAGACGCGAGTGAAACAAGTCGCTCGCGATCACGCGAGAGTGCAGGCTCTGCAATCGTGCTTTGGTTAATCGACACATAGATTTCCTCCACGAAGTTGAAATTGATTTGTTGGCACGTCGATAGAATCAAGTTCATTATCATTAATTAAAATGTATTTCGGTATAGTAAGCCTCCAATCAAATCCAATCTTTTCGAATTCGGATTAATTAAGAAGCAGAATTTTGTTAACGTTTTGTGGAATTCGATTTCTCAATCTAAATAATTTAGATAGTCTGTTCATCAATTTTCCAACGTTATGGAATTCTTTTCTCAAAAATGACAGGCTACTGTCATTTTAATTAAATATCTTGTTTGAACGCTGCTTCGTGTCATCGGATTACCGCGTGTAAATTTTTCGCCTATATTGCTACGGTATATTGCTTCGCTTCCGGCGATAATATCGTCCAAGGGACGGTCACGGGAATTCCATTGTCGCCGGCACTGCGTTAGCTCCTCTCTCTCTGTCTCTTCCAGAGAAGTACACGTCGAATTTACGAGTCGCCGGCGGAAACGAATGACTTCCATATTTTCCAAGGAGCGCGTTAAAGTTCGCGCGTTAATTGTTGGCGATTATTAACGTGGCCTTCTGAAACGCGCCGGCGGCGTCGCGACGATTATTCGCATTATTCGTCGCTTCACGGGACATTTAATGAAATTGTAGCGCGCGTTCTGTGTGTTTTCCGGCCGAAAGCGCCGTTAATGGTAGATATCCAGAATTTTTTTCAATGAGCACACGCACGCGTACCGAAGACGGGAGGCTGCGAGGCGAAAATATTTTAATTGAGAAATTCCCGGTGGAAAACACAGGCATTCGACACATTCTTCCCTTTGGAAAATATTTTATCTTACGCGCCATTAGTCTTTTTTTATGTAAAAAAACCACGCATAAAATGTATGTGGGGATCAAATTGAATATTACGAACCTGCAAGGTTTAACCATAAAGATTAGCCCTCGACGTAAATTCTCGCTCGCGCGAACGTCGCAGGGATAATTCCGTACCTTCTCGAGCGGTCCTGCAAGTATACCGTTCGCAAAGTATGTACAACGGCCCATACTTGTCCCTTTCGAGTCCTGGGACTGCTCCTCTCGTCGCGGTCGTCCGAAGGAAGAAAACTCGTTCAACGAGGGCGCCGTATCGGCGGTCGCGCGACGAGATGGGCAGAGGAAACGACGAGGAACGACGTGAAAAGAAGCGCGGCGCGAGAAAGGCCGGGAGGACCTGTTTCTCCTAGGCGAATAAGCCACGGGGAAGAAGAGAAACGGAACAAACACGGCGTGTTTCGTTCCCCGCCGCCGGTGGCGCGGGACGAAACAATGTTGCATTGTGGCCCTTGACGGGCTGTTAACCCAGGTCAGCGAGTGCACTCGCTCTACACGCGACACATGCGCGTCCCGTCCCTCCGGTTCTTCCTCAATATCTCGATCCGCCGGTGCCGCTTCCTCTTTCGTCGTTCCCCCAAATCCACGGGCGACTTGGCGTATCGATCGCCGCGCGCGGCTTGGAAAGTGTCGGGAGTGGTAGTAACGTCGCGCGCCTGCAGCTAAAAAAAAAAGAAAGAAAAATCCGCAGGATTGCAAGACCGCCGTTCGCGAATCGCCGCTCGAACGGCAATCTGCGCGGAAATCGACAGGCGCGACAAAAACTTTCCCGCGACCTGCAAAAACCTGATTTTTGTTACAACTGCAATCTGCACTGTAAACTCCTACGCAGTAAAAAAATTTTTGTGTTACATTTAACACATTTCACATGTCCCAATTAATCCACTCAAATTATTGTTTAACATATATTATTGTTTAACACATAAAGCAAATGTAACATTTGGACGCTGTCAGAAATTAATGTTTATGTTAAATTGACATATGTATAAATATAATGTTAAACGTAACTAAGATAAAACGTTTTTAACATTTGAGAAAAGTATCTATTTTTGATTTGGATTTTTTTATGATGAATAACGTCAGAATTGCGTCACTTTAACACTGTTCTAAAAAAGAAAACAACACGATTTATCTGTTCACTTTAACATATAAAATATGTTAAGGTGAATTTATGCATTTACGTATAAATTGTGTTATTTTAAACCTTACATATGGTTAATATTAATTTAACATAGAAAAAGTTAAAGTAACAACGACGATATGTTGAATTAACACCCGACATCCTGTTAGAAATTTAACGCAAAACTTTCTGCAGAGGAATATTTTAACACAAACACAAAATGTTTTTTTACTGTGTCTGTTTTGAGTGCCATTGTTCCTACTCAATATTCGGTTAATTTGGCTGAAACAATGAGATAAAATTAGCGACATATTGAACCTTACTCAATACGTTGTTAATTTACCTAATTTGACTTCCATGTTAGTCAAAATTTAACCTTCCTTTTAATCAAAATTAATGAAATATTGAATAGGAGCAATGGCGACCCATGGAATAGTTAAAAATCACTCAAATTGACTATAATTTGACACTACGAGTTCAACAGTGTGGCGATCTCTCTGTAAAATTTTATCGAAGGGAGCGAGAAAAAGGTTCTCGCGGAGGAAACTACTTTTAATTCGTGATTAAGTCAGGTTTTCCGGCACGAGAGGGTTAACACGAGTCGGTTTAACACGCGGAGGCTCTCGCCCTGCGGCGAAGCATGTCGGAAGCGAAGCGGTCCGTCCGGGTTTCCTGTCGGTCTCACGATGCGGAATCGCCGCGCTCCTGCACCTGCATGTCGTGGCTCTGCTCGATACAGAGCCGCCCAACGCTCCAAAACGTTCGCGTTGGTCGCTTCACTCGGGAAATAATAATAGTATTAAACGCAGATACGATTAAATCATTCCAGCGGAAAAATTTTCGCTGAAAGTGATTTTTTTTTTCCAAGTGTACAATTCGGGAAAAACAGGACGTAATACCGGAATCGCGGCGGACTCTGTTGCCCCGATAAGATCATTCACGCCGTTCTTTTTTTCCCCCCGACGCTCGTTATGACTTCCCATTGTTCCGCGCGCGATGCACTTTTTCCACGGTCTCGCACACTCGCGTTCCCTCTCTGACGTGGTTGCGAAAACGCGCGCGCGCGACTCCATTCGCATTAAACGCGCCTCTTGTAACGCATTCAAAGGGTACCGGTGTCGTAATCATTTAAAGCCGTCGCTTGAGTTATGTCCATGGCGTCCACGCGAGCACGCCTAGGCATCCGAGTGTCTTTCTCCCTTTTTCCTCTCCTTCTTTTCGTCGCGGCGGCCTATTACCGTCTCGCGCAAATTTACCGGGTGTACGCGTATCCTCATTACCGGCCACTGCTATTCGGATGGGACATTAGTGTAACAAACGGTACATTCGTTCTTACGGCTGTCCGCGTGCCTGCGGAATCCGAGTCGATTACGCGTAGTAATTGCTGCTGGGACTTGGCAGACGCAACGGTCGATCGAAATTACATAGTTCTCCGATTGATTGCAAGCAGATTCTCTATCTCCGCGCGATTAAACTTCCGCAGTATTGTCGGAGCTCTGGCTCGAAATCTTCCTATACCTCTGCATCTGTAAATCCTTGATTTCGATTTCGCGAAACTCGAAGTCCCTGGGATGGTTTCCGCAACTTTAGAATCGGATTTATAAATCTTGGAAATCTCTAGATTTATGAACGCCGGAATTTTTCGACCGTCTTCGAGTCCTCAGACATTTCTGACACACGCATTCCTCCTCTCCCTCCTTTTTCGGAGGGAAAAGGGAACGAAATACGTATACATACATATGTCTCAAAAATATATAAGGAGTAATCTCGTGCTCTCCATTTTCTCCGTTCCGTGATAAATGTGCTTCCATGATGCGATACTTTCGATGGATAGCGCGGCGCTGTGCGGAGGAGAATTCTCGTAACAGAGAATCGCTTCATAAGCATTACGTGACGATGCGCCAGTCACCTCGGGCCAGCCAGCTCTCGTAGCGTGGCACCGGCAGCAGCCTGGCTGCACGAGAGATCTTAGGGCATAACTTTGGGATCCATTGTCTCCGTTAGTTTCTCGCTTACGCCTGGAGAGGCTCGATAGCGTGGGCGAGATGCTTGCACATAGTTTCTGTGTTGTGTGTGGGCGTCGACCCGGTCTCCTCTCTCGAGAAGAGGGAACGGCATTTCCCGATATACACACCTATATACGTGCACGCGCGAGCGCGAGCCTTGCTCCTCGTTCGTTATCCTGCCGAACGAGCCGACTGAATGAGATGTTTCAGCTCTCGAGAGGGGGAAGGGGGGGGAGAGGGCACTTATCGACGACTCCTTCCTTAACCCTTCGCCGGCGTTTTACTCGTGTCTCCCCGACTCCTGTTTTGCATCGTTATCCCGTAAGAACGTCCATTGCCGTGATTTACAGTTTCGAGTTTTTATTCAGGTGGGGTTTTCGTTAGCGTCGGCATCGCTAATGAAGAAAGTAACTTGAAATAAGTCGAATCGAATAACATCTCTTTTTAGCGTACGGTCATTGTGTGTACATATAATTTTGTTTAGCAGTAGATGGACTGTATTTCTAAGTTATTTTTGGATGGGTGAGAACAGGGATAAACCATGAGCGACAGATTAAGAATCACAATAAACTTAGTTTAGTTAATGTCTTTAATCGAGAAATATACTGAATGTAATATTTGCTTGAATTACAATAGTAGTGTACTTATTGTGAAAAAACTATATATAAGAAACTTAAGGTTAAGATTATTTAATACATATATATATAACTCAGTTCTGTATCAACAAATATAGAAAGGAATATATAGAAAGAATTATTTACAAAAGAACGTAAACTAAATAAACATAAAGGCTTAACGCAAGTGTGTTATAATTTAAACAAAATATAAACTTGAAAGTATGTAAAGATACTAATCAGCTAATTAAAAATACCTTAATGAGTATAATAGTTGTCACCGTTAGTGACTTAACGTCCTTTAGAATAATTGAATAAAATCAATAGTGTATGCGAGAAAGTGAACGCTTCTCTCTTTGATAAAAAATAAGACCAAAACATATAACGAATGAAAAAAAGATAGTCGATGAGTAAAGTGTACTTTACCGAAATGCTGTAGATTCTAATACTTTAAACTGTCTTACGATATGTTAGAAATAATATCTCTAAATAGAATCGCTCTAATTATTCCTTGTAAAGTCAATCCGTGAATAGCAATCCTTGCGTGGTCGTCTCTTTGTTTCCGAATCAAGCTGGAAGTTTCCGAGGCAAGATGGCGGTAACCTGTGGCAAACAAAGAGTGTGTGCTGTGTTCCTCGAGAATGTTCTGGAAGGTGAGGAACACAGTGCCCTTGGCTTGAAAGAGATGATCCTTGACGGATCGCTATGCTCGTGGAGCGCTGTGTGATCCTTGATGGATCGCTCTAGTGTGAGATCGCGGATGGATCTCGATAATGTAAGATCACGGATGGATCTCGAGTGCGAGTGCTGAGGTGGCTCGAAAGCCCTGTTAGATTTCTCGCTCTGTGATTGCTTATGAAGCACGCTTTCTAGACTTTGATATCACCAAGTATCACTGATATATCTAATATCGCTCGTATTCAGAGATAGAGGAAGACTCGTGAATTAGAGATCTCTAATTGTAATCCGCGACCGGCACGTGCACGCGCGGACCGAACTTAGCGAACAATGGCCGAGGCCCAGCGTCCTTCCACTCGAACGAGGGCCTTCTACGCTAGCGCCACCTGACTAGTACTACTTGACTAGTGCTATCTAACTAGTTCCAAACTAGTAAGAAAATATGGCCGATTTTTTGGAGAGGACTAGATTCCTAGCGGCAACTTTGAACAAATTTGTATACGTAGAAGTATATGTTTTATAAAATTTTATCTATACACGTTCGCCGAGATAATCCGATGGCTTGTTTCTTACTGAAGGAAGGAATGTCGTTGCGTCCTGCTGTTAAGTAGGTAAAAAATCGCTGTAATGCTATTGGAGTATTTGTCCCTCGTCTTTGTATTCATCTCGTATTCTTCAGGTTTACCATTATATTATATGTTTGGAACGCAGGTAAGACATCCTGCTGGTTTCAAGCACTATGAGATAATAAAAACCGGGAATAGCTCAATATTTTAAAAATAAATTGTCAGGCGAAAGATGCTGGTTTTTAGAAACTTTTTTTTCTCTGGACTCAAATGGGACTCGGCGAGAGTTTTTTTTTTTTTTCTATACGAAAAGTCAAAAATCGCGGTAGAGACTTTAATTACTTAGCGAGAGAACCCGAACCCTTCTTTCGGTCTTTCTTCTCCGGAGCTTAGCCCTTAGCCCTTCGACCGAACATCTCTCTCGCTTCGCTTCTCTGAAATTTTAATCACCACGAGCCTTCCTTCGCGATTCGTCGTCGTCTAGGGTCGGAGATAAAGGCCACGCCGAGACGATAAGAACGACGATAAAGGGTTGATAGGGACGATAAAATTAAGAAGAAAATCTAAACTCCCTAAAGATTAAGTCTGTGTTACTACGCTTAAAAATTGCCGGTGTATTGTCTGTTTGAATAGTAGGAACGTGCTTCAATTTTTAAAATTACAAAAAGAATATATTTACTTATTATTGCTTAAATTCCAAAAAATATCAACGCATTATAGAGAACACAGTTAACCCTTTAACTCCCAGACCTCTCAAACATTAGAAAAAAATTTTCTTTTAATATGTTATAGAAAATGATAAATATGATTTTTTAAGAACTGGACGAAAAAACAGTACACCTGAGTTCAATTGACATATATATATTTAAGAGGCTAATATAAAAAATTTATGTTTTATTACTCTTAAATTCACTTTAAAGTGAATGTAGCAAATTTGCTACTGTGGGAGCTAAAGGGTTAAATGGAAATAACACAGAGATGGTATTATTAAAATTATATAGGCTAAGGCATTTTTAGATCTATGTGAACGTAGCGAATTTTCGGTTTTTAAACACGCAGAACATATTCCTCGAGCTTTATCGAACGTTTTTTTGCTAACGTGTCTTGGTGATCTTTAAAATAATTTCCTTATTTAGGTTGATTTGTACTTCCGATATGACATGATAAAATGAAGGAGGAGAAGTCTTATTTTTATCCTTGCTACCTACATTTTACATTTCGCTCCACACTGCAGTTCCTTGCCCCCTCGTTTTCCAAGCGGAATGATTTCCTTCTGGCGAACGTTTCCGATCGCACATATGCAAGAGTCGTTTCCGTGACCGAAATAATTTCCATGCCGGCCCTCGCCGTCCTTAATTAAACAAATCGATTGCCCAAATAGGGATTAATGAAGGGGATGATTCCGCATGCGTAAGGGGACAATCCGCGCGCGCGAGCCGGCACTCGCGTGCGTTACACGCTCTTCAGACGTTCAGGCGGCGCGGCGCAAGCCGGATGTAACTGTTTGCACGCTACGGTGGAGTGGTTTCCTCCTCGACTCGGACGAGACGCGCGAGTCGAATCACGAGAGTTTTACTGCCAGAGAAATCGAACGCAGCCGGCCAGGCACGGCGATAGGCAAATCGTGATCGATCGGCCGTACGCGCTGGCAGTTATTAAGCCGCGGGACGCCTCGGAGATATTTATTCCGCAATTATCGATCGTCAATGCGTCGTAAATAATCTCTGGAGGCTTTATATAATTGCTCGCGCGCCTTTTATCGATTCGTCGATACCGTTATCGATGCGTCGCGACTGATTCGTGTAATTGATAATTAATTACGTAACACAGGCAGCACGCAGCATTGTAATAATACCGCATTTGTGTATTTGTTAACTGTCGATGTATGTTTTCGCAATTGAAACGAGTTTAATGATATTCATTTCTTCGCGAGTATCGAACGACGCGTTTTGTACGCTAAAAGAAAATTCCGGTTGAAAACGGACGAAGCAAAAAAATCTTGTAGGATTGATCAAATATTCTGATTATTGTAATAGAAATTTTGGTGCACCCAAAAAAAGGATAATTTTGATATACATGGAATCTTCTGAATCTTAGAGGATTTTATTCTTATATTGACCTCAAAAGGATTCTCTGAAATCAAGAGAAAAAAATAGTATAAATTAGAATATTTAAGAGAGAAAAACGTATTTTTCACTTTATCGAGGAATATGTTTGCTGTAAAACAGTAAGCTTAGAATATGAAATTATGAGAAAAATCACTTTGAACGTAAAATATATTTTTTTTGGATGTATTATAAGTTATAAAGTATTGAGTTCTATTATAATAACCAGAATTTCTATTATAGCAACCAGTATATTTGATCAATCTTATATTATATCTCACCACAATTTTATATCTTAAACAAGAAATATGATTAACTTAACTATATGCATCATTATGTTAATTATAATTATCGTTAGAAATATTATAAAATTGTGGTTGAGGCCAAAAGTAACTATATTTTTCTCTCAGCGTACAAGATTTTCTGATTCATCCGTTCTTCAACCAGAATTCTTTTTCGGTGTATCGAGCATCGAAAATTATTAAAAGCCGGGGCGATGAGAAGAAACGTCGCGACCGACGTCGCCCTCGATATCGAACCGAGTTTTCCTCCGTCGATTACTACATTTGTACACGTCGAGAGGAGAGTAAGGATTCCGCGGCGCTTAAAACGATCCGTCGATATCGTTTCCCGTGAAGCCGGCAAACCCGGCCCCGGTGTGGAGAGTACAAAAGGGATTTACCGGCGGGTGAGTTGCGGTACACGCGGGGATGGCACCCCGGGCTTTCGGCTCCCTTTGTGCTCCTTCTCTGGGCAGGACAAGCCCGGAGGACCGGCGAATTATCGTTCGATTTGTAAATCAAACGCTCTCGCGGGCCGCGGAAAATTGGGAACGCCCTGACAAAATATTTTATTGTGACGCGACAAAGGCGGTCGTTAACGATCTTCCGGTAATCGGATGCGCCTCATTAATTTAATCCCGCGAGCGTAAGGCTGAAGATAAACTCGTCGGAAATCATATTTTCGGATCCCCGACGTAAATTCGAAATTCATCGCGGACGTTAATTGCGGCGCCTGAAAAGTTGTTTACGCGATATAATCTCGTAAATGACATGAGAAAAAAGTAGGGATCATAAATAATGAAATTCAACAGATATTGCCTCGTTACTCTACTATGTAATACGAGTACGCTACAGCGATCTTATAGAATCAATTAATTTACACGCACACACATACACACGCGGATGTAGTGCAGCAAGCATCTGCACTTGAATCTTATGTACAACTTACGGACCTTGATACGCATATCAGAGCCTGCGGATCTATGGATCTCACGATCTGCGTACACGCGATGCTTCCTCGCTGAGTCGCGGCCCACAGAGAGAGAGAGAGAGAGAGAGAGAGAGAGAGAGAGAGCTGGAACGAGCACACATTCCTGTGCACTTCCTGCGAACTTCCTGCGGCGAAGATGGAATCGAGCGTCGGCGTGAATTAGCACGTCGTGCTCTCTCACCCCTTTATTAAGACGCAGACTTTCCGATAAGCGTCCGAGGGTGAAGAGACACCGGGGATGGATTTCCCGTCGATCGGGGTGCGCGCGGACGGAGCGCGCGACGCGCGGCGCTCGTCTATGCAAATATTATGCAAGCGGCGCGATTGTTCGATCTGCTTGTGTGTTATGTTCCGCGTGCGGCTTATGCAAATACACAGGCGTATGCAAATCGCCGCCGTGGACTTAATGCGTGCGCTCTCGCAGCCGCCGGATTCTTCGTTTCATTTCATTTCTCGCTTTCGCGATTATCGATCGCAAACTTACTGCACGACAAGTGTCGTCTACCTGCAAATGTCCNTTCGCCTATATTTGCGGGTAATATTCTTATACTCCGGCGAAAGCGAGGAAACGTGAAAACATTGTATATGTTTTTGCACATTATTATTTATATTATATATATTTTTAATATATTATACACTGAATTATTTTTATTATATATATTTTTAATATATTATGCACTGAAAAAAAAAATTCTAGTTGAAAACGGACGAAGCGGAAAATCTTGTAGAATTGATAAAATATTCTGATTATTATAATAGAACTCAATACTCTGTAACTTATAATAACCGAATAAATATTTGATCAATCCAAGATTTTCTTATTCGTCCGTTTTCAATCAGAATTTTTTTCAGTGTATATATTAACATATATATTTAAAATATTATACATATATATTTTATGCATATTTTTTTTTCTTTAGAAAAACAAAAGATTCTGAAAATAAAGAAAGACTGAATTTTTAATCACTTTCGTTTAATTTATCTGATTCTAGATGTAGCAGCTTAGTTTTTGAAATAGTACGACAGCTTTAAAATTTTAATAATCTTAAATCACGCGCGCGAGAACGATGTGTCGAAAATTCAATTCATTTTTTTTTTTTTTTTTTAAATTGATTCGCTCTGCAACGCAACTATCGCGCATCCTGTAAAACAAGCCGCGCTTCGTGTCATCGTCGTATCATCTCGCGTCGCTCTCATGTCACTCACGCTACTGCATCGCGATATTTTGTGTCATCGCTATCCTTGCCGCGCATCGCCTCGCTTCTCCCGTGTTATTCCTACATCGCGCATCACGTCACGCATTGTTTAGTATCAATGCTGTGCCACTTCGCGATACTTCGCATGTCTCGCGTGTCACTTTATGTCGCTTTCGTGGCACCTCCTATTACATCGGTGTGATTTCCTGTCTCGTTACGTCTCCGTCCGCGCGCGCGCGCGCGCGCGCGATTCCTCTCCGTTGTCGTCCCGCAAAAGACGGGCGGCTCTCGCTCGTTCCTTTTTCCTGTCGCCTTCGCGCATCGCTCTTCAGCGCTTCTCTTATCTCATTCGTATCGTCGTGGCGTCATATATCGCGCGAAGAGGAAAAAGTACAGTGAAAATAAAAAATATTAATAAAAAAATAGAAAATATTGAAATTTTACGTCAAAAAGTCTCGCGCTGATTCATCATCACGCCAAGCGCAATTGAGTGCCGCTATTTTAATGACAGGGTTTCAGTCGCCTGGAGAATAATTCGACAGACACAAGTTCCAGACTCGCGAGATTATCCCGAGGACCTTTCCGATTGCGTGAACATCCGCATTTTCCGCGTTATTCCAGTGATTGAGAAAAAATTCCCGAGCGGCGAGGATGGATATTTACCCAGCATAAATCTTGCCCAGCAATTACATCACTCGATCACGTGCTCGAGCTACCTTTTTCTCTCTCCTTCCTCCCTTTCTCCCTCCTCCCCTCCCCTGTGCCATTAATTGACCCGTACCTTGGCATCGCAATTTCCGAAGGACGTGAGCGCGAGCGATAATTATAGGAGAAAAAAAGGAGCGAGGAAAGGGCGAGCGGCCGTCTCAAAGCGGAAGTGACCGTAACGCGGACGGAAACGCCCTTGCGTTACGTCACACAGCGTAAACGAACGTCGCGTCCGACGATCCGTGCACGCGTGCGCCGTGCGTGTCCGTGTACGTGCGGCAATATGTCACTTGTTACGAGCTACGTACAACGATACCGTGTACCTACTTCGTCTGCGAGCCCGAGTACTTCCGCAAATCGTGCTACATCGCGCCGACTCTGAATTGAATGCGCCCAATGCGCCTTATCAGCGTGGCATTTATCCGCGTTCTAACAACCATCGTTATTTAATCGGTTCTCCATGGAAATTCGAGAATTAATCTCGCTTCCCCCCCCTCCCCCTTAACTGTTTACCCATTCCGGCCTATCTTTCCATTAAAAATAATCTTATTAATTCAATAACAGGACGAAACAAATACATCATGCTCTTGTTTTAATGTTATCTGTGTTATTAATACTGTGATTAAAGTTAATTGACAGGATTATTTTCAAGTAGAACTGCTGTTAGCTAATGCCATTAGTACGTCTTTTTTCGTGTAGTTTTACATAATTTCTGTGTTTTAATTTTACATTACGTCTTCATTTTGTACGTTACGTGGATACGATTAGCATGTCAAGTAACTTACAAGTAAACTGGTCAGCATAAATTATCGACGTCCCTTGTACACACAGAAAAACATTCACTCTACAGACGAGGAAAGCAATTATTTATTTTATTTTGTTTAAGTGACAGTTTTTCTTCAGCAAAGAATATTTTTTTTAACAATAGTTTGAGATGTGCTCGTTACAAGTCCAAAATATATTTTAAGTAAACGTGATGCTTATTATTACTTTATGTAAGTACTTTTGGACCCAATCACAATTTAATAGTATTTCTAACGATAATTATGGTTAACATAAAGATGCATACAGTTAGGTTAATCATATTTATTGTTAGAAGTATTAGAAATTATTGTGATTGGGTCCCAAAGTAACTATATTTTTCTCTCAGTGTAGATTTGCGAATATACAAACTCACATTTACCACTTGGAACAAGTCACATTTACTCGTAGGTAATAAAAATTTTTCTGCGGGCATTCTAATGAACTTGGAAAATATATTCAAAGAGTCTCGTAGGGCGAAATTAATTCCCCCGTGATTGTGTCAACATGGAGATTATCAGCGACCGCGACATTCTCGCATAAGTGAACGACCCACGTGCAGGGTGCGCGCATTCTTGCACCCGAACCCACATTTTCAATGAGGCCGAGGTTGGGAGACGAGTTCGTTCGCCCGTCGCACGCGTATACATCCTCTCTACCTGAGCGCGCTGTGCGCTGCGCGCGTGCATACACAGTGACTCAACGTGAACGCAGACTGTCGGTCGGCGACGTGACGCGACGAAGTGGCAGGAGGGAGCGAGGGGAAGGGAGCCATCCCATCCTATGGGATCTCCGGCAGGATAAACCGACCCTCCGGTCATCGCCATCCCTGTCGAGTAACCCCCCCCCTCCCCTCCTTCTCCCCGGCCCTTCGTGCCTAAACCCACCGCTTTCTCTCTTTCCCTCTTTCTCTTTTTTCTCTCTCTCTCTCACCCCACGTATATGCACCGTGTAGAGACCCCTACAATTCGGTTTTCATTCCAGTCTTCTCCGTGCCGGGCCACAGGATAGATATAGCACACCACGCGCGCGCGCGCGCGCGAGTCTACGAGCTCTCTTTCGCTCCCGCTTTACGGCCATCCGGCCCTCGTTCGTGCACGCTTCGATCATACCGGCAACAACTACTGCATTTTATATTACACGCGCCGTGCCAAGTTCCCTCGGAAGTTATCTTATGCACGAGTGAATCGAGGCTCTTACTGTGGAGAACGCGCGTACACGGTACAACAACGCTGTCCTCCCGCTGTAAACTAATCTCAAACGTAATTGCTTCCTAGCTGACGCCCGCGGCCGTTCGCACGTGCGATTGAATCGCGCGGCCGGGAGTTTGTGAATTTCGAAAGTGCCTGTGGATTCCGTTCTGTCGACAATTGAAACACCCAGTGGCGGAAAATCTTGGATGTACCGGTTAGGTTTAGAGCTTCCGGTGTAAACTCGCTTGGAGGAATTTGGGGCGGCCTTTGATTTGGAGGAGCCGCGACAGTGCGCTTCCAACGTCCTCGAATATTCGTGTTCGAATGTTCCCGCGAAGTTTTTCGCACTTTCCGCTCTGCGTTGATGGATGACGGGTGCCAGCTGTTTCCAAGAAGGGTGAGCCATTTCGAAAGGTCGTCGCAAGCTATTTCATCGATCGATTGCACGCCATAAAGGGTGTACAAAGCCGAAGAGTTCGTCTCCTCCGAGTCGTCTATGGCATGGTGCAGAAGTAAGCGCTTTCGCATTTTATTTGGCTTTGCGCGAGCAATTGAAATTTATCTTTTATTACTAATTAATTATCAATGGTTGTTTACAACGTATACTAAACTACGTTAATTTAATTTCTATTAAAGTTTCTATTAAAGTATTGAGCCTATGGAAAGGAACGTAATTAAGTATTTTAAGAAAAACACTTAACATTTGAATCTTTCTAAAATTTTTATTTATTCGTCGTGTTTGCCTCGTGTATATTAATAACTAAGCAATTCCACTGATAAAGAAATAGAAAAGCGAGAAAAGAGATGGTTACTGAAATAATAGATAAACTCAACCCTTGGGAAAGTCGGCGAGAGATTTTGGCCATTGTTGTTTCGGTGAAACACACGTTCGACGTCGCATCGATCATAATGGTCGACGAGCTGTCGTCGTCGTCGTCGTCGTCGTCTACCTACCAGTTTACAATTTTATTCCACGTTGCCTGAACCGGTGAAGAATCGAAATGCTGCCACGCCACGCCACGGCTTTTCCAGCTACCCTAAACCAATAAAGCCACCCCCTCCTTCGGCTGGGCTCTGCCGTTCGGTCTTAAGAGAGTGCAGCTGTTCCTGTCTAGCCTGACCTTTTTCTGCTTCCACCAACATTAGCTTCAGCTTTTTTTTTTCCACCAGCTTCTTCCGAACTTTGTGTTTCCGAGGAAAATACGCGGCCGCTCACGTAGGACGTAGAATTAAAGTAGCAAATTCTCACAACTGTTCCCACACTGTGATAATAGATTTTGCAACACATTACGTTTTCTATTAAAAAAAAAAATGTGCCCGTATTATTCAACGCGCGTTGAATGTTTCGGTAATTAAACTTCAAATTGAAATTCTATGAAAGTTCTACTAAAATCCCCCGGGAATCGTACATGCAATAAATATTCCGTTTTGGAATGCATTTAACTACGTGTTTGTATATTAGAGAAATAAAACCGAATGCAAAGTTATTTACAGCGCAAAATTTCCCGTGGCAGTTGGGTGGGGAAATAGTTTATAACGCGTGAAACGTTATTCTCAAGTTGGAGATTATAAAAATTATTTGGCAGAGGGAATATTATCGGAATTTTATGGCGAAGTTATCGACTTCCCCTCAACTTGATAACGCCACGACGGAATTTGTATTTTCATAATTTGATTTTTTGTCACACGATTACTGTGAATTATGCGCGATCTGATTTTCTCCTTTCTCCTCCTTTCTTATTTTTCCTTTCTTTTTTCCATGTGTGAAAAATAATACCGCCTCTTGCGGTGAGAACGCATACCCGGTTTCGAGCTCTACTTTCGAGAGCAGCCAGGCGAGATTGCCGTACGGCGTTTAGGATATTCCGGGATCTCTCGGGGAGTAATATCTACGATCTTCCGGGTCCCGACTCCGGGTTTGTAATTTCGAATTCGAAATGCGTACGGGCCGCGGAGGACGAGACGTGCCTCGGCGGCGGTCGCGTTTTATCTTCCCCGAAATTGTTAACGAAATTACACGTCAAACATTGTCTCATATAATCCAGTTGGGATTCTTTTCCGTGAATCGAGTAATGCATATGCATAAGTTACAGTTAAAAAAAAAATTACATGTATATACTTACACGAGTTTTTCATAAATGTGATGTGGAAGCATCAATGCTGTAATTGCCACGCCCGCATTCTGACTTAATTATTCTTACTTTGATGTTTAGCTCCATTTTATCATAGATTAATGGTTAGCCTTTTAATTTATTGCGTTTATTACGCTAAGGAAACGTGCTATCGTAATTATATCGCATAACTGCAGTATGCAAATTTAAAACGTCGACAGATCGTACACGCGAAACGTGATACAGATCTTAACTGTGCTTATAAAATAGAGTTTATGTGTATTTCTACCGCTAGATGTTTGAATATGTAAAAAGTTCATCTATAATAGCGTTTTGCAAACTGTTTAACGACTCGCAAGGCGATTTGTTCAATAACAAAAATTTCTTTGACATAAAAACGTCCTGAATTATAAAATATTATAAATTTCAACAAGAATTTCTTTGATATAATGACAGTCCAAATTATAAAAAACGTTTTGCACGCACACAAATTTCTTTTTTTTTTTAAATCGTACTTATATATTATCGCACAGAAGTAGCAAGCAAGCAATTGTGCTTTTTANTTTCTCACCTGGCTGTGATGAAGTGGCCAAGTACAGGCCGTCGACAAGGTTTCTTTTCGATAATGAACTTGCGCGAAGTTTCGAAGCATCGACGGGGAGGAGAGGCTCGAAGGGAGGCGGAGAGGTCCAAACATCTCGAAGTAACGAAACCGAGTGGGAAAAAGAGAGACACTCTCCTTCCACATTCTGTTCTTCTCCCGCCCTCCCGCCTTCTTCCACGCTTCTTCGTGCCAGTACGTCGAGTTCGAGACAAGGTTACTGTGTCGTACCGGAGCGCACTGCGGGATTTGGCAGGTCACAGGGGAGGCGACCAGAGAGCAACGGAAGAAGAAAGATAAAGCTCAACGGGACAAAAATAAACTAACAAGCAGCGCACGAAACGACAAGCGCCTTACGAAGGAGGGTCGCACTCGAAATTGGCCCTGCAGCCCCAGTTTTTTGTCAGTCTGTACGCTTCGACGCTGGATCGATCCCAGAATTTGCGAATCGTCTGTTTAGCCAGTGATGCGTTACTTATTCAACACTGGATATATAATAAAATTAAGGAGGCAACGAAACGGAAATAATTCTTGTATTTCACGATTTCTAATTAATCTAAGATATGAAAAGAATCTTATTTCTTTTTATCGATTTTACACTCCGACAAATGCTTTACGTTATTGCGTGGGGTTCGAGGTAAAGGGGTGCTTTTTTTAAAGCCGCAAATTTTTACTGTGCAACGCGACAGGGGAACTTCAGTAAACGCATCATTACATTACACGTGGCATTAATTATGAACAGTATGTTTCACGAAGGCTCGGGGGAACCTGAGAGAGCTAGGTCAATTTTCAAGCGAACGAAGTTATTTCTTCTTTTCCCCTGGGGGCAGTGAAAATAACTTCTACCTCAACCTCGACGAAAGGGGTAGATTTCCTTCGTTTTTTTTCTCGACGCACTTGCATATTTTCTCTCTCTCTCTCTCTTTCTACGTTTTACATCGTGAATGATCATTGTATCGTGCTGAATAGTGCGAAAAAACACACCTGGTTTATAAATAAATAACACGGACACACGACCGAAGTATAATTAATGCGATGAATACTTCAATCGTGGCGCGTGTATATTCTTAAAATATCTCCGTCACACGTGCTTGCTTTTTTGCACGAAATCGAGTGTGTAAATCGCGATCGCCTGCCGCATCCAGTTTGCGAGATACACACGAGATATATTTAGAACGCATGAGAAGGATTCATGCGACGTACGATATAAATATTTATAATATTTATAGATTTGATATCGCGCTGCTTATCTCCGCGCGTTTGCGCCTATTAATCAGCATCTGATAAATACGTAATTAGCAGTTATTATTCGTAATAAATATGGACAGCTTTATAACAATTCGAAGAGTCGAAAAAAACGTGCGGCGCAACTTACGCGAACGCAATTCAGCGTAACATTAAATTCAGAGGCTCACGAGCGCGATATTCAATTAAGATCGTGAAAATTATTTTAGAAAATTAGATTTCTCCCCCGGAGTTTTAATATATTCCACCGGGTGCATCATCCTGCATTCTTCGTCCGTCGCGTGTTTTTTTTTTTTTTTTCCCCGCCGCACGTTTTGCACGCGGCGCTCCCGCATACATTTTCGCACGTCTGCGGCACGTCGCGTCTGTGCAACGAATGTACAACTTTCTCGGCTTTTTCGTTGTTATTACTTTATACACACGTGCGCGCGCGAGTTAACGCCGGCAATCTTTTTTTTTTTTCCCCCTCGCCGAGCGTGCCGTGCGGCCCGTCCGGCGCGTTCGTGAAATATTTACGAGCCACGTTCCAAAGTATCGCGATCGCGTTTTATGGAGTAGTAACTGTTCGCGCGATAATTTGCGAGCCTATCGGCGGGACCATCCCCCGTTAAATTGCGGCGATTACGGTCTCTCCCCCCTCCTCCCCCGCGAGAGAGCTCACTTTATCTCGCGACAACGGCCGCGACTGTCACACACCGGCGGCAAACACAACGTTTGCCGTGAAGATTCGTTACGCTTGCCTCGTTTGAGCGCCCCGTGTAAACATGACGGCCGCCAAGTGCCGCTCGCCATGCGACGGCCTCGACGAGAGTGCGGCGGTAGTCCCGTATTTTTTTTTTTTTTTTTTTTCCGAGAGAGCCGGAGGGAGAGCATGAGGAGGCCAAACCTCAGACATTTCACGGTGCATGCATATAAATAATATTACGTAATTGCAAATCCGTCTAATAGACTCCGCGTAGACCCCGCCGGAAAAATTCCTTCATAAAAGAGATCTTGTGCAACGTATCCACCAGTAACTTTCATAACGCGCAACGTAAAACATTCTCCTCGACACGTAGACTTTACACGGTGGTTGTGATTTCTCCTCGGTTTGCCATTCGGTTCTTTATAAATATCGCGCGGATAGGAAAGAAAGAAAAGCCGACGCGCGAGTGGAATTGATTAATAACTCTCTCTGTGAGTAATCAATCTGATAACTGACTGGAAAATTCGTTCGCTCGCAAGCCAGTTCGCGCCGGTCTCAGCTCTCGCGCGGAATGAGCGGGGAGCGGACGAATTGGGAGGGAAATAAATATCGGGACGCTTTTCGGGACGAAGACAGGTGGCGGCGGGGAAGGGACCGATAAAGAGGCGAAATGAGGGAAAGAGAGGAGTCGATAACAGGCACGGCGATCAAATGTTTAAACCAGAAACTTCTCTCGAGGTCATTTCGACCTCTCTTTCTCCCTCACCCCTTTCCAAGGATATTCAAATCGGATCTTAACAACGTCCGATCACGCGATCCGGTCTCTCCCGCTCGCTCGCCCGCGAAACTACGGAAACTCCACCCACGCGAATTCCGACACGAGGCTCTCCGCGAAATAGTTACGATCGTCATCCGAATCCCCCGAATTCCGCGGAATGAAAATTGGAAGCGGCGGAGAACAGGAAGTCCCAAAAGTGTCCGCCCGATGCGTTTGCAACTCTCTCTCTCTCTCTCTCTCTCTCTCTCTCTCTCTCTCTCTCTCTCTCTCTCTCTCTCTCTCTCTCCCCGCGGGGGAGGACTTCCGCAACCTTTTTCGCTCGACCGCTCCGTCAGCGAATAAAAAATTCTACGAAATCGCGGCGACGCAAATTTGATCGGCGTCCAATTAAACCGCGACTCGAGGGTTTTGCTTTAATTGCGCTCGATTAAAGCCGAACTATTGGAATCAATTTTCCAAATCGGATTGGACGTGAGCCGCCGCGGCTGGTCTATAAACGAGTCGCGGGGATTAACACCTCTCGAAACCTTCGTGCATCCGCAGAGGGACGTCCGCGCGGAGAGAAGACGCGAAATCGCGTGGGCACGTAGACCTCTTCTAAGAAACGTGTCTCCATCCGTTACAACAGGTTATAGGCCCGCGTATATACTTTGAGAGCCTCTCGCGATGTACTACAACCGACCTCATACACGGTGGTCCGCAAGTATGTTTCAAAGGCGCGTTCTCACATCTTTCTCTCTCCTGCGTCTGTGTGGCGCATAATTTATTGGCTGAACGCGCAGTAATAATTAGCAGCAATGAATTTTATTATTGACTCTTATTATGTATATTTTCTTCTAAATCTCTGTCTCAAATAAAGACGTCATCGTGATAACATAAAATCCATAAATAAAGAATTAGAATTTCATGAAAGTTAACTAAAATAACTAATTAGCAGTAATGAATTACTTTCATTATTTATATTTTCTTCTAAATTTGTGTCTCAAACGAAATAAAGACGTCATTGCGATAACATAAAATCCATAAAATTAAGAATTAGAATTTCATGAAATTTAACTAAAACTAATTAGTAGTAATAAATTACTTTTATTACATATATTTTTTCTTCTAAATCTATGTCTCAAACGAAATAAAGACGTCATCGTGATAACATAAAATCCATAAAATGAGAATTAGAATTTCATGAAATTTAATTGAAACTAATTAGCAGTAATGAATTACTTTTATTATATATATTTTCTTCTAAATCTGTCTCAAACGAAATAAAGACGTCATCGTGATAGCATAAAATTCATAAAGAATTAGAATTTCATGAAATTTAATTAAAATTAATCAAAGATGAAACTTCGATTAAATAATGTTTTTTGTAACTTAATTCTGTTTCTTTCCTTTTTGATTGCAATCAAGTCGATAGCTTATTTTCTGTGTAATCTAATTTGGAGAAAGTCCATGGACTTTTCTGAGGCACCCCGCGTTTACGCCCACTACTCTCCGTCGTTTATACGATATACGTGTGCGCGTGGGTGTGCATATGTTACGTGCGAAGCACTGTGCGATCGACGTAACGGTTATTCGCCGAAAGTGAGTCTCCCGTGTCTTCCGAGTTACTGTCTCTTTCTTCCACCACCGACGGCTCCGTGCAGTTCTCGCCACAGCCTGTCACATGAGATTTACTTTGTATTCGCCGATTCTTCATGGTTCTTGTTTTTTTAATATCCGAGTAAAATGAAGAGATTTCGTATCGAAAGTGTGAAATAAGTCACCAATATATTAGCGATATCCGAAAGGAATATAAGAAATATTTTAAATTGATGGTAAAAGTTCCTTTGAAAGGGACACAAAACACATCTTTCTTGCACTCTCCATAAATACGTGTTTAGAAACATATTTGGAACCTCTCATAAAACATTTTCTATTGTGATACCGCCGCTTTTATGTCGAGTCCTCAACTTCCTTTTTTACGCTTTCGCTATATTTTTTAGTGCCGCCGATAAAAGAATCCACTTCCGCATTACAGAAAATTCTAATGTTTAACACTAAGGTCGCGCGATTGGAAATCTGTCCGCGTCGAGGAATGTCGAAAAAGTAAAAGCTATCGCGCAAGGAAGCTGTCATTAAATTAAGTGCCGGTGACATCGAGACATTCTGTGTCGAGAGATTTTACCACAAGATTTTATTGTGGCACCATACGACCTCTCTTACAAATGAAAACCTATATGTCGCGTTTGCCTTCCCCTGCACTCACGCATTAAACGCGCGCGAGGGAAGGCGAGGGGCTGCGAGAGATGAAAGGGCAGCTTTCCGGAGAGAAGCGGGGTAGCGTAAGTCGCATTCGATCCGAAGGGACTGCCAATCAGTCATCTTCCGCCCGAGGGTGATTTTGTTCGCCCGTTCAGGCAGGGGGGGGGGGGGAAGAGTGTCAAGGGTCAGCGACATATATATTGGACCGAGCGATCTATTGTCACCGAGAAAGGGAGGAAGGACGGAGCAGCCACGAAAAGAATCCAGAACCCGGAAAGAGTCTCAAATTTCAACGTGCTCGTGTACGGATTTCTTTTTGGAGGAAATGAAGACGAGGGAAAGATTTACCTTCTTGCTTTAGGGCTGCTACTCGACGGAACGATAATTGTATCACCGAAAACAATGGCTTCAAGCAGCGTGGAGTGACGCAGGAATAAGAAAAAAAAAATATATGTCGTTATGTGATTTTAAGAGAAACAATTAAGAGCGATAAATAATTTTTAAAAGTATAGCGTAGGCTTTACATTTTAATACACCGTTAATCTTTCGTTTTATGCAGAACTAACAAAAATTAATGCTTATGGCTCCGTTTTCTTAGAGGAACGCAACAACTATTACAAATATACCGTGTTTCATTTTGCTTTCCTTTTGAAAAGCAAACGTTACATTTTCCGAAATGAAATATTTTTTGTCCTGCGGATATTATTTTCTTTGGAATGTGTTCCTTTATTTTATTTAATTGTTTGCAAGATGGATTTTGTGAAGAGAAGAAGGACTCTTTTGAAAAATGTCGAAAGGTCAGATTTAGGACGACCGCATTCACTAGAATCTCTTCAGTTACCTATTCTTTGCCAGCAAAATTTGCAAGTCACAAATCCTATAATAATAAACTGTCAATTTGAAGGTCCAACAACAACGACGACTGGTATGCTTTTCTAAACACGAGTGAAGTCAATCAATAACGCTCGGGCAAAAGACAAATTGATAGGCCTCAGGTCAATAATGTGTTAAACATAAGTCTTCCTTTGACACGTTAAAGAAGTCGAAATAATAAATAATACGATAAACCTTTTGCATTTGTAAAAGTCGATTCAACTTGTACTTCGAAGCTTGTGATCGAAAAAGTACATTACACATAATCAGATTAAAATAACGGAAGATTATTGTAGCCGAGGATTGCAGCCGGACGATTACGCGAATAGTAATACACGTTTAAAAACAATGCTTCACGCAGCGCTGCGCGCGTTACACCGTACGTGCAAAGTGTGTCACCTGCCTGATGTATCTGCATTCGACGGTGAACCGCACTTCATTCATCTCGCGCGTCCGTGACTTCACGGATTCCAACAGTGCTTTCTCACGCACGTGAGCGTGTACACACCGAGGCACCCGGCGCCGATCGCGCACGTGTGACTATTTTCGCCGTCACTTTTTCCAAGGCGTTTGTGCAGCCTGAGTCACGTTAATTCAGCTAACTCGCACGTACGCGCTCGCGCGCGCTCGCCGGACACCGCGGCGGAGCGGCGCTAATACATTATGTAAAGCCTCGGGACGATTACCGGTTGAAGTCTAATTATGTATGGCACGGCGAAACGTCTTGTTTGAGGCCGTTGTACTGCTCGAATGCCGTCGTAGTTAATGCCTTCTATTCCGGCAGGCTCACCCTGACGCGCGGTGTAGCATTGAAAGTTTTGTTGAATTCAGCGGCAACGAATGTCGTTAAGTTAAACCGATAAATGAAGTCTGAGTCAATCTCTACAAATGCGGAAGAACGATGGTATTATCCATTATTTTTCTCCTTTTTTTTAAATATTATGTACTAGGAAATATTTCTACGCTGAAAAAACAAAGATTGATTATAATTGGTTATAATAATCCAGTCTTGATAAAAGTTACCAAGAACCTTGGTGAAATATTTTCAACTAAACATATAGATCATTATGATAATGTTATAAAAATATGATAATGTTATAATGTAATGTTACAAAAAATGAAATGATTACAATTATTATCAAATGTTTTGTTATTATTATTGTTATATTTGGCAATAACTAAATATTGCAAAAATTGCATTTTTTCAGTGTTTAGTTACATTTATCCTATACTGAGAAAAAATTCTGGTTAAAAACGGATGAATAAGGAAAATTTTTGTAGGATTGATCAAATATTCTGGTTATTATAATAGGAACTCTGGTTGTTATAAGTTATAAAATATCGAGTTCTATTATAATAACCAGAATATTTGATCTATCCTACATGATTTTCTGATTCGTCCGTTTTTAACCAGAATATTTTTTCAGTGAACGAATATCGTTAAATTAAACCGCTAAATGAAGTTTGAGTTAATCTTTACACATGCGAAAGAACGATGATATTATTCATTAATTTTCTCTTTTTTTAATATGTACAAGGAAATATTTCTACATAGTTACATTTATCCTACACTGAAAAATATTCTGGTTAAAAACGGACGAAAAAGGAAAAATTGTGTAGGATTCAAATATTCTGGTCATTACAATATGAATTCTGGTTATTATAAGTTACAAAGTATCGAGTTCTATTATAATAACTATATTTGATCAATTCTAGATTTTCCGATTCATTTTTAATCAGAATTTTTTTTTAATATATATGTCGAGAATGATCTATTTAGTGATATTAATAAAATATCGCTAATATTATTAAAATAACTAAAATAATAAGATAGAGATATTAGAAAATCTGTGAATACATCGTCGACTTTTACAGAATTAATTAGATACAATCTTCCATTATCTTCAATTATCACCTACATATTTTGATGATAAATAGTCGCCTCGCGAGTACGAGACTTCACTTCGATTTATTGAAGTTGACACTACGAAAGTTAATGAAAGTGGGAGACAGAAGCCCTTCTCACAATCCTCCGAGTACTTTCAAGCGGTCCATCCGTCCGTCCATTCAATTTCCTGCGAGTTGTACCGGATCCCGGGCGACCAAGATCGTCGCGCATCGTGGAACGATAGAGAGGTCGACGTTGAACGTTCTGTCCCTCCCGGCCGCTGTCATCCCTTTCCAGTGATTTCCAAGCGGAAAGGGCGGTATTCTGTGCTACCGTCGTTGCGCGCGCGTACATCCGCATGACCGTGGCCAAGGGCCGACGAAATGGACGTAGGTCAGTTATGCGAAAGCTGCGGCGCGCGATAAAATCGCGCGTCCGCCGACGCCGTTGTAAATATCATTTATTCCCGTCATTATCGCACGCGCGCGCGCGCGTGTTATGCAATTAATTTATGGAGATGTATAATGCATGAGCGTCTGCATCAGCGCCGATGGCCGTCTCGATTTTCGCACACGGCGCGTATGCGCACGAGAACTCGATAAAAATGTAACGCGCGGCTGCTACGAAATCAGAGTTTCGTATATATATATGGAGATATATCCGTACATACAATCTCGAGATACGTTTGAGAAACGCATTCATTGTCGTTATTGTTCTGTGTTCTAGAAGAACGTACGATCTTATGTTTTTCTATAAGGGAACTACGTAGATAGCGAAAGCAGAGGTTTATTAACGTTTAATTTCATTTTAATTACCTTCTTGGATGCCTATCGTGGTGGATGCATCATTAACGTCATGCTTGTTACTTAAGGAAGTTTCCACGCGTGAAAATTTCGACAAAGCGCTATTTTTTTTTTTCGATTTGATTGAAAGATATGCGTATGAGCAAATTTTCGACTTCTAAAAACATGCATTTGTTATCTCATTCTTTCTCGAGGACCCATTAGTCCTTGTTATTCGTTAATCAAGCAACGCAGTAACATTATTAATGACAAAAATTGATTTTTACTTATAGATAAAAAGAAATGAAGAAATGATAAAGTTCTAGTTTGTTTGAATCAAAACATTGTAGAATTGTGATTTATTTCACCCTGGTGGTCCTAATTATATTTTAATATTTTATTTATTTTCAAGAATTTAGATTTTCACGGTTTGGGTGAAATTTATAATAATGCAACCCCCTCGTCTTTGTAAATTTTTCCCCATTTAAAATGAATTTTTAGAAATTTAAAAAATTTAGGAAATTGTAAAAATTTTCAGGTAGGTAGCTAAGTGCATAAAAAAGAATTGTGACTATAACAGATCGTCGAGGCATCTTATTTTTTGCGATTTAAATTGCTCTCAATAATACTTGACTAATTAAGTTGACTTCACATCTATTTTTAAGCCGTTAAATTTTATGTACTTGAAGTATGCCTTTTTCTTAAGCAAATTTTTGTAATGATTTTAATATCGAGAGTTTAAGTTAATTAATCATTTATTTATTATCTTATCCTGTTAGTATTTGAAGCACTTAGGAATCATCACAATTTCATTAAAAGTTAACGAGGCTGTACTTAGTTGTCCACAAGTGTTCCAAGATAAAAATTCTAATTTCACACGCACGTCAGCAAAGCCGCCCGTTGCCTCGCGTACGCTTTTAATTTATGCACAGGAAGCAACGCGTCGTCGTATTTGGTGTGAGTAGTTTGAAATTCGGCAAGGTGATTCAACAGGCGTGGAATGAAGGGCGAGTCGATAAACGACGTTTATGTCTGAGACAGACCAACTGACTTCACACGCACTGTGTTACGCGTTGCGTAAAACGGCGCGGCGCGCGCTATCGCAACGTGGAGAGGTCAGTGTCTCTTTCTCCCGACGACCTCGTGGCGATTCGCGGCGAGACGGACGTTGTCCGAAATATCTGCCAGGCGGAGAGCCTGCGAGAGGAAGATCGACGATCGGCCGGCCTTATCCGGCAAACGCGAGAGAACGGCGTGGCGAGGGGAATCGTCGTTTTTTCCTCGTTTTCGGTCACTTTATAGCCGACCGGATAATTTACGGCCGCTGATACGCGGATGAAACGACCGCGAACGCGCGGACTTTTTGCGCGAGACGGAGCTGGCCTGTTCGTGAGAGGAGATGCGTGACTCGATGGTTTTTAGTGCACCTTTTTTTCTCCCCGAGAGAGGCTACAACAACGCAGAAAATTGCGGGAGAATGTTTCATTGTTTGCATACGCGCTTAACTGCGTGTTTTTGCAATCCATATTCAGCGATAAAACACACGATCATCTGATCTTTATTTTGCGAGCAATCGCCTTGCTTTAATCGTCCGAACTTTTTGTCTATCCAGAACTATACGCGCGAAGAAATAACTTGGCAATATTAGCTAAATGTCATTAACTAGTTCAGAGTTTGGTGTTGTTGCTAAAAATTGGCTGTTAAAACTAAAATACATTTGCTATGAATTGCAATTTTATTAGTTGCAATTAAAAATGTTCTTTAATATGAATAGCTAAAAAAGTAGCAGCTATTCCTCATTATCTTATGTGAAACTGAACATTCAATTCGATTCATGCCTATTTCTACCGATGTAGATTAACTTTAATCTTGATTTAATTTACTTTCTATCTTTCTTTAATTCTAAGAATTGGAAAAAGATAAAAGATAAGTTAAACCAAGATTAAAGTTAATCTACATTGGTAGAAATGGACATTAGTTACTATCGCGGAGAGAAATTAGCATAATGGATTTATTTAATTCTAGCTAAACGTTATTTAATTCTAGCAGCAAATATTTTTTATTGTATCATCAAAATTTTAGCACAGCTAAAAAATTGAACTTTGATAGTGACAACATTAGCTGTCCCTATTTTAATGAAACACCTTAACTGCCGCAGCTGTATTTTAGCATTTTTTTGCAAGATAGAAATAATGCAAAACTATTTAAAATAAAATCGGAACTCTCAATAATAAATTTATTCTAAATTATAAAGAGCTGTGAGCCAACACTGAATATTCGTGTACAGGAATTTTATAAATTAATATAAATTACAAACGTTTCGGTCTACAAATTGGACCATCTTCAGTATAAGAACTTAATTAACTAAAAACGTATCGATTCTAATTTGCATCGATTTTAATTCGCAAAATAACGTTGATAGAGCGTATTGGCTCATAGCTCTTTATAATTCAGATCATTTAATAATTGAGCCTTGATATTTATAATTAATTTATTCTCTCTGCGAAATGACACGCCAGCTTTCACGCAGCTTAACGAAGCGAGAATTCTTGCAAGAATTAAATCGCCGTTTAAAAGGTTTCATGACAAATTTCGAAACGCTCATTTCCACCGCTCGTGTGTCGCACCTCGATTTGCTTGCAAATTACCGAAACGGGTCGCCGAGCGCCGCGATACTGGAACCCCCGTCGAACGACGACGGCGACGGGGCCAGGCCGATTGGCAATGTCTGGGCCTGTAATTAGGTTTGCGTTGGTGGTAACGTCATTACTCGGTAAGCTTGCAATTTCCTCGTGGCCGCCGTCGCCGCCGCCGCCGCTGCCGCGGCTTGTCGTCTCCAACCGGTTCCCTTCGTGGCGCTTCGTGGTTGCCACGAGAGCTGTTTGTTTCTGGACCGAGAGCGATCGACCAGCCACTGGCGACTCGTCTCGCTTAGACCTAGAAGGGGAGAGAAAAAAGTGCAGGAGACCCGGAGCGTGGCGAGGTGCGACGAGGTGGATGGATGAGCTGCCTTCATTCGGATAAATTGTACCTACTAGTGCTTCGTAACTGGGCACGTCGTTGCACACGGCGACGTACGCGGAATTTCCGCGGGCATAATGATCGGGCGTAACACAATCGTAACGAGATACCTTATATTGGGTTGCATTAAATATGGAAGGTGCTGTCGCGTCGAGGAGATTTTTCCTTCATTATCGAATCGCGCGACCTAACGACAAGCTTGTTACAAGCTGTCGGAATGAATGCTTTTCTATTATAAAAGATACTTCAGTATCGTTAGATACTAATTCTAATTCCTACACAGAAAGAACATCAGTTTCAAATCTATAATATTTTCATATACAGTGATGGACAAAACAAATCATTCACCTTTCAACAAATTGAATTTGTCGGCAAAATTATTTTTTAAACAGGTAAATAGATTGGTATATACGAAAAAATTAAAGTATTACAAAGTATCTAAATATAAAAGTTTTCCTGAAGGAAAATCTTATTTAGATCCTTCAGGAAAACTTTTATATTTAAAATATAAAATAAATAAATATAAAAGTTTTCCTGAAGGAAAATCTTATTTAGATCCTTCAGGAAAACTTTTATATTTAAGTACTTTGTAATACTTTGATTTTTCCGTATATACCAGTCTATTTACTTGTTTAAAAAATAATTTTGCCGACAAATTCAATTTGTTGGAAGGTGTATGATTTATTTTGTCCATCACTATAAGCAAGAATATAAAAGAGTTTCTGTTTCAAATAATCTTCTTTAAAGAATTTGATAATCTTAAACAAGCAAGAACTTGTTCACATAAAAAATTTTGGTTTCTGTTTAAAACTTTCTGTTTAACTCTCTAAAAAAAATTTTATATTCTTGCTTATATGATGAGAATATTATTGTAGATTTGAAATTAACGTTTTTTTCCGTGTAACTTGTCTAGAAATTATCCACGTTTATCCATTCATGTCCTTCAATTAAGAAATGTGTCATTAAAAAAATTCAATAAAAAAGTCGTGAGACATCTTTCATTCTAATTGAAATGAAAAAAATGCTTATCTATTATAAAAGATATCTTTAGATATTAAGTCTAACTCCTGGTTTTACTAGAAATTATTCTACATCTATCCAATTATATCGCTCAATTAAGAAATATATCATTAAAGAAATTAATGCGATAGAGACGTGAGATGTTTCATTCTAATATTTCATTCTAATAACAGTAATATTAAAATAAATGGAAATTCGAGCAAACTTCTTCGAGGAGAAAATTTCGAGCGTGCAAATTTTGGGAGCGCACTTCCCCGAGGATTTTCTGTTACATTAAATCGTATCTTCTTCGCGTGTTGCAGTGGCGTCGCGGTGTCTTGCGGAGAATGCAGCAGCAGCGGCACCAGCGATATCACGGAACCGGGCTCACCGTGCAGCACCAGCAGCGACGAAGGGGTAGCCGCGATACGCGGCACATCCGCCAGTCCGCTGCCGTCTCTACCCAAGCTGGCGCCGTCATCGCAGCTCGGCACCAGGCCCCAGTGGCCCTGGACCCCGCCGTTGGCGGCGACCGCCTGCTCCACCACCGCGTTCAAGAGGCTGAGGGGCGAACCCGAGGCTGGCGCCCTTCCACGCTCCGGCGCCGCCGATCCCACCTCCAGGGGGGCCGTCAAGGGGAACGGAAAGACTGCGGGCGGCCAGCACCACCACGAGTCCCAGGGCAAGATCACGGAGTACTTCAAGACGCAGATTAAACCGCAACAACCGAAGGTTGGTGTCTGTACGAGGCAAATGATAAATGTGTCGAGAAAAGCTGTATGCACTTTTGAGAAGACACAAATGTCAGAGGGAGACGAGTTCCTTGGTCATTCTTGGAGTCTTTTTGTGAAAAATGAATTTTTAATTATTATGTGTCCAATCTATAAGCTTTTTATATTTTGAAAGAAATGTGAATTCTATAAGGTTGACTTTGAATGTCTCGCAGTTGGTACACATTTGGTACACATTTAGGGTACACACAGAGAAATCTATACTACCTATGAATAAATATACTTGTTCTAAGTATTTAGTAAGTTTATATATCGGCAAATCTGTCATAAAGTCATCATAAACATCACATTTAAAAGATATTCTGGACTTGTAACGAGCATATCTTAAACTATTATTAAGAAAATATTCTTAGCTGAAGAAAACTATTATTTAAACAAAATAAAATAATATAAGTAATTGTTTTTCTCGTCTGTAGAATGAATATTTTTCTGTGTGTAGATATAGTCATTTAAATACAAGACATTGAAAAATCTCGAGTTCTAAGAAAGTTGTAACTCTCTTGAATATTCTAAAATTTTTCAAGATCTTTGGTTTTGAAAAGCAAAGAGATAGATGATAGCTCTTCATTTAATCCAAACTTCGGACAACTTTTTAATTTAAGAATTGTAGAAATATATAAAATTAATTGTTGCAAATATATGTAATATTCGTCGTTTTTTTTAAATATTATTTTGATTTACGATACATGCAGAAATCAAATCAGAGGAATAGTGACGGAAGAAAGTGCTTGTTCGATTAAAATCAACGCTGTAATAGAAGTGTTAAAGATATCGACCGGCTTTACTTCGCGCGAACACTTCAGATACAGACTCATCTTATCAGCGAGCACGCGTTTATCGGATATTGAATTAGCCTTTTTTAACAAATCCACGCGCATAGGTCTTTCCAATAGGTTGATATTAATTCACGGAAATTGCTCTCGTTCTATCGATCGGCAATTTAACATTGCACGATTCTCGATAATTCGCGTTTACGCACTGCGTTTAACGCTAAATATGTCTCATCTATTTATATTACCAAGGTAAAATTATAACATGAGATTATGCCGCTACATCGCGATTACAAGATGCAGAAAGAAAAGTAAGACAAGTTATTCGAAGTAGATTTTCGTGATCCAGTTTCATATAAATATAAATTCAACGGCTGAATTTACACGTTTATTTTGATGTTGCCGTTATCGTGCTCAAGACACAGTCTGACTTTACTTTATCAAAAATGCATAATTATTTCAATGTTATCGGGATTTACTGGAAAATATTGAGGTCATTATATTTGAATCGTATTTATCAATACTATTTCAATACAATCAATACAATAATCTTTTTATGTTACCACCGGTAGTGGACACGCGCTTGACGCGCGCTATTTTTCATTTTTCACAATTTAAGATTTAAGGTTTAAAAAAATTTTAATTAAAAAAATTTTTTTCGATAACTTAAACTGTCAAAACTGTCAATATACACATGTATAACGCAGATTGACTGTTTTCTCACGAAGGTTACCTAAAATTACATTGATTTATTTGCAACTTTCGGACTCACGTCCGCTGTCCCCAACTCCTGCCGCTCATAACAAATAAACGCGGCGGTCGCAGCGCTTCATCTCAGGAACGTGCGTGTGACAAATATAATGGGACAATATGCGTCACGAAAGTTTCTATTAAAATTTTATCGAATTTGATTTTCTAAGCCGCTTACATGAATTTATATACACGCTTACATAATTTACGAGAGATGAAATATTAACAGGAATATTAGAGGAAACAGTTCGCATCAATGACTTCAAATTTTAATAGAAACTTTCGCGACGCATATTATCCCATTATATTTATCACACGCTGCCGCTGCCGTCGCCGCGCTTATTTGTTATTGTTAGCAGCAGGAATTAGGACAGCGGAAGTCGAGAAATCTGGCCGAAAGTTGCAAATAAAACCTAGCAGTAACTAAATAAATATATTGACATTTTATTGTTACGTTTCTGTTGGCAGATAAAGAAAACGAATGAAATGGTGCTGGTAGCAAAGAGCTCGTCGGAATTTCGGAGGCCACCTATGGTGCAGAGAAACAAGGGCGGCCTTGCCAAGTACAAGGGCACCGTGTCGTCCAACACGAATCGCAGTACTATGACCAACGAGACTTGGGAAGTGAGAACGCTGACGCCGTCGCCGACCATCACGAAAAAGGTACCGCTGGTCATCGTGCCAAGGGCCAACGGCAAGATAGACAAGAAGCTGCCGAAGTCGCTGCCAACTCTGCCAATCTCGAACGACGTACTGAAAAATCTGCCCAAGATCTCACCTCTTAGGTAGAAATATTTGATACCATGCTCGCACGTCCTTACGCAGTAGTGCTGATTAATTCACCCAAAAAAAAGTATTTTACGTTTAAAGTGATTTTTCCTATAATCTCTTATTCTAAGCTCACTTTTACAGCAAACATATTCCTCTTTCACTAAAGTGAAAAACTTTTGTTTATACCATTTTTCTCTTGATTTCCTTTTGAGGAATTCTTTTGAGATCAACATAAGAGTAAAATCCTCTAAGATTTAGAGGATTTTACTCTTATATTAATCACAAAAGGATTCCTCAAAAGGAAATCAAGAGAAAAATGATATAAACAAAAGTTTATACCATTACCATCTAAGATTTAGAGGATTTTACGTATATCAAAATTATTTTTTTTTTTTGGGTGTTAGCCGATTAGCGAGCTAATCCTTTGCTAATAGACGCATATTGAGAAAAGTGTCCCAAGCAACATGCGTGTCTATAAGATGATCTCAGAGGCGTCTTTCTGAAAATTCCTTAAGAAATCCTTAAGAAATCTTAAGCATGCAAAAAAATGTTTTGGTAATGTAGATAGATTTCTGGGTAGTATTCACAACCAAAATTTCTTGTTAATTTTTGTATCAGCTAGAATATTGACCCTCAAACACAGAATTTATGGCAGAAACATTTTAGTAATAGCTTCTAGTAACTTTAAGTCCTATTGTCAAACATTAATCACTGCATAGAATAAATATGAGTTTCGAAACTGCAGCTAGAACAATCTTTGTAAGACATACAGTTACCGATTATAACTATAGCATCAAAATAAAATGACAATACCTTCGAGAAAACACAGCTAACTTGTTTTTTTTAGCTGCAGCTAAAGTAATTATTTATTATTAGTCTATACAATGCTTTTGCATGTAAATATTTTATAATAATTTTGTACCTAATGATCTTATAACAATTACGGTAATAAGAGAAAATGATATAATAGAAACTTTCTTACTTTCAAATACAGACATGTATGATGACAGGATGTTAATGTTTCTTTAAGCGACATTATTATAAGCGAGTATTTTTTACTTTTACTTAAAAAAACTAATATATTTTTTATAACACACTGAACTCACTGGTGATGCCACTTTGCAAACGCGAGTCACGTGAGCATACGCATATAAACGAATGCGTACAACGCAATATATATATGTTTTGCGCCGTTCATGTACGCTGTTCGCTAGCTCCTCTTCAACTTCTGCAAAGTTCGCTGTTAATCATTTATCTACTGTTAAATTTTTTTACACCTAGATAATTTTTGTTATAATTGCAAGATCATTTTTTTGCGTGAGTAATATCTTAAAAACGTCTTCTAAACGTCTTCAAGACTTTCCGTGAAGCTCGGATTGTATAATCCATAAAACATGTAAATCTTCAGTCTTAGTTCTTGAGAAAACTGGAATGCTGGAATACTGATTACTAAGTAGGTAAGTAGGTGAAAGGACTCCGATTAATGGTCGTTTTGAAATTTTTGAAATAGATTAACTTCGGACGCGAGTATTAATTCGACCAAGGGCAGCGCCCCTCCCGCTACCGCTGTCTCGTCGCTGCTGGGCGAACCGTTGGACTTCAAGGCGATCTTGGCGAAGCCGCATGTGAACGAGAACAACAACCTGACGAACAGCTGCGGAGGTATCCTGGGTGCGTTGAGATCACAGAGCGGCCACGACTCCCCCATTTCGAGGCTATCTTCACCGTCGAAGGAGGACAGCAAGGACGAAGATGGTCAATCGGCGCCAGTCGACGAAGACGATGTGGATGAAGAGGACTCCCGAGGCAGCGAATCGAAACCGTCGCCCATCCTCTCGGCACCTACTACCATCCGGTTTCCGGCACGAACGCCCGAGAAAGACAGACCGCAGGCTACCGACAGCGGGATTTGTCGCTGGGATAAGTGCGAAGCCAACTTCGAGTCTGTGGGTGGTCTTTTAGAGCATTTACAGGTACGTGATAGTAAATCTTTAGTCCTCGCAGAAAATCAATCAATAGAGACTAGAGCTTCGTATTTCTTATTTGAAAACTTCAACTTACTATTAATAACATAAAATCTAGCTTTTTATATGCAATTTGTATTTTTTTATAGGCTGCGCACATAAACACGCAAACCGGCGGCGACAATTTCGTCTGTCACTGGCAGGGATGCAAGGTGCAAGGTAGGACCTCATGTTCCCGACGATGGCTGGAGAGACACGTTCTATCTCATGGCGGTAACAAACCCTTTCGATGCATCGTCGACGGTTGCGGTTGCAGATTCAGCTCCCAGGTAATTAGCGCGTGTTTTTCCTCTGATTTTCCGTGCCACTGATTTTCATGCGGGAAAATATTCAGAGATTTATTCGTATTTATTTATAGACCGCCCTCGAGAGGCACGTGAATGGTCATTTCAATCAGCCGGAAACGAGCAGCAGTAACGGTAGACGTAGTTGCGAGAACGGCGGCAAGCTCGTTAGAAGAAATGGCAAGAAGCTTAGATATAGGCGCCAACCTTGGTCTGGTGAGTGTCATTTCGCGATTTCACATTTTGGCTTATTTTCTTGAATATATTTTATAGATTGAATGCAATTAATGATATGTATAGTTAATATCACGTTATCTTTGCAGCGAGACTTTTTGATTACTTTGACTCGGGAGTAATGGAGGGTCTCCAGCACAGGCTACTGGATTTAGCGACATCGAGAACGCAAGGGCGACTAGCAGAAACGCCAGGAAACTCGATGGCACTAACTAGTCAAGTAAGCTGCGAGTGTAAAACTTATTATTACGTCATATAGCTAATATTGTAAAATGCAGATTTATCTCAAACTTCTGTTTCAGGTTTTAGCGAAAAGAGTCGAATCGGACGGAAAGACGAAGGTATTACTGCGGTGGTATCCTCAAGATATGTAAGTTGCCGTGTAAAAATAAACTAATTAATTACGCATGATAGCTACTCGTGTTCATTCTTGTTGTTGCGTTTCCTACAGAGAACCGGACGAATGGGTATTAGAATCCGAAGTACAAAGAACGAAACACGTAGGTATTCGCAAAGCGGCTGCTAGTAACCCGGAACAAGTGAGTTTGGCTCTCTATCCCGCGATAAGCGGTCACACGCCGCCGGTGACGCGAACGAAGCAACGCCGAAAGCCAGTAAAGAATTCGTGATAATGCCGGCCGATACCAGAACTGATCTAACGAGCGCCGACACCTGAACCAGCGAAGGAGAACAGAGTGCTGCCGCTGACACGAGCACAACACGGTCTACAATGCTTCCTGGTCAGTGAAGACAATGGTCGCGACGGTGCGACGTGAAATACCCGAACGTATCGAAAGAGACGAAGACCGCTTTAGAAGATAACTTATCTAAAGATGAACGACCAATCCTTATAGATTGATTAGAAAATAAGAATCGCAAGGAAATCGAGATAAATTCAGGAATCAAGTAGCGGAGAGTATCAAGATAAGAGCAAGAGATACAGCTAGAGAATGAACAAAGGGGAACGATTCTATCCGTTTTGGAGAGATGACGAGAACGTTGCTCGGCAATGAACATCCTCGTCGTTAGTCGTCGCTGGGTACACCTATCTAATCGCGCTAATTCTACGCGGATCCCTGCCACGAGTACCTCGCATATTTCGACGCTCGTCGGCTTCGGAAGCGCTAAGTCTGGGCCTCGAAAGTGCCTCACCGTGGATACGTTTTGTACCGTCTTCTACTGCCGATCAAGATCCCAGGGACAGACGCGTGGGCGAGAAACGGTAGTAACGGTAGACAAAGACAAAAAGCGATAAAAAAAAAAAAGAAAGAAAGCAGTAAAGAGGAGCTTTTGCGCATTTGGTTTTGCCAAAGGAAACCGAGGGAGTGCACAGACAAAATATTTAAGCGGTAGTTAACAATTTATAAGGAGATAATCACTCTGGTGGCCTTAGGACTCAATTAATATCTAACATCGGCCCCTTGGCACTTCCGGGAACTGATGGAATCTTTGCGATCTCTGACGATGCCTCGAGAGAAGAGAAGAGGAGGAGGAAGAAGATGTGCCTACCTCGATTTACAACTCGGTAGAAACTCGCGTCGGCTGTCGTGCGATGACATCAAAAGGGACGAGAGGAAGGAGGAAGAGTATCGTGGACAGCGCAGAAGACTGTATCGGGACTGTATGAGAGACGAGAGAAAATCGGGACGGAGGGGTTTAGGTTGTTAGGCTGTTAGGTGAGGATGCAAGGGTATGAATGAAAGCGTGCATGTGCGTGAGAATGATTGACTGATAATGCTCCGAATTCGCCGTTATTTCCCCTGGATGGGGTTGACAGTCTCCCAGGCTTGGAAGCTCGGCATGAAATTGAAAGATTTGCGGAATAATCGGACGACACGTGTGCCACCGAGGTTTCTATCGAGGATTTATTTCTCCTCGTTCCTCGTAGAGAACGGAACGGGGAGGCGATGTACAAAACAAAATTAAGCAAGAGTGATTCTCAAGGCCCGAGGCATGCTCGAGCCAAGCTTTTGTGCAGAAGCACTTCGAGCTTGCCTCGCTTCCGCGCCTGAAACGTGTTCGAATTCTCGTGTGTTTCATCATCGCGTTTACTTTTATCTTTCTGCTGAGTCTCGCGCAGCATGTTAGCGTACGCTCGTCACTTTAAAGAAAGCGCAAAATTTAATCGAGTGCCAAGATGAAGAGAAGCGAGAGTAGTTTAACATGCTGCGCGATTGATAACCGATGAGCTGTTACCCTCAAAAGGGGTAAATTACGTAGGCTGTGTTACATTTCCCACGACTTGTTAAGCGAAGAATGCTAAAGGACGCGAACAAAGCATGACGTGCGCGCCGTGTTGTCGCTCCCGCGGGTATGCAGCTTATCGCGGTTGCAAAAAAAAAGAAGAAAGAAATTTTGCGAATGCTCCTTGCGGACGATCGCGGAGCAGCGACGCATTGCGCGCGTGTACATGCTTAGCGGATAGAACTTCATGTAAATTAAGGAGAGGAATATGCGTCGTGTCGTGTGTGTTGAACGACTGAGAGCTGAATGAGAGAAATTGACGAGAGCACACTGAGAAAGAAAATCGGAATGGATGAGTAGATAGAATGTGTGGAATGAGAGAGATCGAGCGACTGGAGAGACATGGAGACCGTATGAGACACACAGACAGACAAAGACGGAACGTCATTACACACCAGCTAAGAAACACTGCCAATATAATTGTAATTAAGAGCTCTACGACATAATTAATCAATTATTCTTACTATTATTATAAAGTATGATTGTAAGTGTATAACCGAATAGATCTCTAGCTGACGCGCGAGGATGTATGTAATAAGAAGCGGCCCCGTGTGTTCTGATAACGCGTCGTCGTCACGCCCGACCCATGGGACACGGATATTTTAATGATGACAATTACTTTTTTCTCAAACTGCCCACGTGCGAAGAGGTGTTCCGTGCACGCGGCGTGCACGGCGCGTCGCGAACGCGAGACCGCGAGTTGTAAGTGTAAATACTTAGTTGAAATTATCGTAACGAAACGGCATATTACACGAAAAAAAAACCCTGTATTCGCAGCCGCGGGCTTGTTTCACTCGTCGCCGCTGAGGCAAGCCACTCGCGAGTACCGCGAAAGTTATCTAAAAAAAAAAAAAAAGGTATATCTCTCTGTATCCGTTGATTTTCGAGCACAGCGTTCCCGCGAGGGCGGCACGGTATACGGCGGTGGTATTCTTCCTTCCATTTTTTTGAAGGAACGACGTCGGATTACAATATAAACGCGTCACTGCCAGAATCGCGCACTGCCAGCCCCGTCGTTCTAACGACGCGCCTCTAACGTAGTATCTCTCTCTATTGCACGAGCATATATTCGTTCATATCGTGCTTCTAAGAAACTCGTCGTTGGCTCTTTGCTCTTTATACGTACATACATATACACGTACATACATACACACACGGCCTAGCCGCAGCGATCGTTCCCAGATTTGTACATCTTTTGAGAGTATTTATCGCCGTTCATAAAGAAAGACTCATTAACATGGCGTTTTGCAAGTTAATTTGAAAATTATGTGATTTTTAAATTCGATTTTTATGTTACATTAGATTTGCGTGATATCTGTGGACTTGGGACNATTAATTAATTAATCAATTCGCGTCCTGAACCTGCGTTAATCTCAATGGAGAGATAATTTATTTTTAGCTTTTATTTTTATTTTTATTTTTAGAAGAGAAGGTGACTATTTAATTTAGTTTTCTTTAAGACCGGCGATATTCTCTCCGAGCGCTCATGTATCGCGCACTGCCAAATTTCGTCGAGCACGTGATCCAAGGCACTGCCAGTGAGACATGCAGAACAGGACGTGGGTGAAAAAGAGACACCGTAGGTTCTGCCGAGGAGTCCTGTTGTCCGCATTTCGAGCCAAGTTTCATCGGGACGATTCCTCAATGCCATACGATGTTTCGCGAGGAATCGTCATGTGTTCTTCATCCCGCTTTCGGGTCGAAAGGCGATAAAATATAAAAATGGAATTTAAGAAGCAAAGAAGAGTCGTTAGAGTAATATCAAATATATCAAAATGTATAAGATAACAAAAAAATTCAAGACACATCGCTTTAAAAAGTGTTTGAAAGATAAAAGTATCTTTGTGACATTTTTTTTAAGCGTTTTTGATTAACTTTGACTGAAGTAAAATTCGATATTTAATCATCGCTTCTCTTCGACATCTTTATATTTCATTGTGTTTTGATCATTCATATGTTCATCGTCTAACTTTTGTTCTTTTGTGGCGCGATCATTCCCCTTTCCGACTGTTATTTCTATCCTTTCACCTTGCTTTTCTGTCGCATGATCTCTGCTCGTGTAAAACGAATTGTCATCAAGATTGTATCGATTAGATAAGGGACCAATCTTTTGCGTACGTACGTGAAAACTTATCTGCCATTTCGGGCACAAGTAATCGTTTCACGGAACATGTCTTTCTTTGCAACCGACCAATTAGATCGATCGTATTTCAAGACTTTTTAGTTCATACGTGAATTTATTAGATATAATTTATTAGGGAGAGAAAAAAGAACTGAGCAGAGGTTCCATTAGTTATTAAGTAATCTTCGTTCTTTTTTTTTTATTATATTCATAATGATAGCGTAAAGGTGAAACGATAGAAGGAACTTTCGGTTACTTGATCGTGCTTGATCTCGTGGAATGGAGGAACCGCGAAAAATGGTAATGAATGAGAGAGAAATGGAGAGGAAAGCACTCTTCGAAAGTCCTTCCAGTTATATTGTCTACTTCTCGCGATGTAAATTTAAATTCGAGCGGATGAGCAATATCGAAAATCACGAAAAAAAAGTACAATAAAGAAATTAAGTTTTGTGGTAATTTTCCGGACGATCTCGGTACGATACCTTAGCGATCCTGTTTATGATAAGTTTACTCGATTTGCGAATATATTTAGAATGTTCTTATACAATTGTGTAATTGGCGAGTCTAATTCCGACCAAGTATTCTCTCGTACGTTGTGTTCTTTCATGCGTTATTTCCCTGTTGTAACTAATCGCGGATAAGAGTTCCGCCTACGTTCATTGTCGCTAGCCAAGAAAACGAACCGATTAACATTTAGCTGAAAGAACTTTTTACGCTATGACGTGGCGGCTGCATTTTTTTAGCGCGCCCGAATCGACGGCGGTGGAATAAATTTCTGCTGTATAAACTGTGAAAGATAATGGGGGGAAAAAGAAGAAAAAAAATACACGTGGCCTAGCGTCATCACATACACAGACGCGTAACCGTAGCGTCTCGTGATCTGCCATCGTTCGTATCGGCCTGCTGACAATTCTAAATTATCGTTGTAGAATCAATATCGAATTTTTTATAATAATGATAATAAAGAGACGGAAGGCTGAAAGAGAACTGAGGGGGAGGGCATGCGTAATACGATTTGTATACGTTTTTTTAGTGCGCAAAGTCTGAACGGAAATCATTTCATTTCTGTGGTTTCTGGTGTTTTTTTTTTAAATTTCGTGCGTTTTGTTTAAATAAAATTATACAAGTCAATCCACGCGATGTTGCGCAACGCATTAAATGATACGGGCGTATGTTTAAGGGAAACGTCGTAAAGTGTTCTTTAAGTTAATTAAGTATGTATTATTAATATTAAAAAAGAATATATAGCAGAAAATATGACGAAATACGCGAATATCGATTCTTTTTGGTTTTCTTCTCGCGTTTTTGGAAAGAATTTCGCGGAACACACACACACAGACACACACATACATACACACATAAATATATACGCCGTAGATTTTACTTCTTTTGAACGGTGCGTGCGAAAACGTGAGCGAGAGTGTGAAAGATTAGCTGTAATTAATGTAGGACAAAAAAGATGACGGGTGCGAGAAAGGAATAGAATGAAAGGCAAGAATGAACGGGAAGGTATGCGAGAGTATGGCGGGGTACAGGAATTCTGTGGGCATCGTATTTTTGGAAAAATTAGAAAGAGGAAAGCGCAGATGAATGGAATACGAAAGAAATGTTACCTGTGAGATTCTCCCTATCTACTTAATCACGACTTAATTATAGACCTCACTGAATTAATTATCTAGTAGTACGCAAAGTATCTCTCGTTTTCAGAGAACAAATTTCTTTTTATCTCTTTCTCAAAAAAAAAAAAAAATCCACGCGAAAGAGCTTGGGAAGCATTCAGAATTAATTACATGAATTTTAAACTTAGGAAAATTGGCAAATTAAAAAATCAATCAAGGAAAACGGAAATCTATTGTATTAATTTATTGAATTTAATTGATACTTACCTGCGTGTGAGATGAAAGCAGCTGACACTTTCGCGTGGAATTTCCTGGACCCGAAAGAGCCGAGAGAGTATTTCTGAGCACAAAAACTCGAGGATCTCACACGGCGTTGACGAAGGAAGGAACTGGCGAGAGTTGCATGTTGCAAATTGTGTGCGAGGGCTCGGTGCGGCTTTCCAGTTTTCGTCGGAACCCGATCGTCATTGTACGTGTAGCAGCGTGTCGATAGAAGTTACAAGGCTTGTAAATGTATAAAGGAAAAGCAGCAGCAGCAGCAGCACACCGAAGATTCGGGAGCAGAAAACGGTCGCGGCGAAATATTATTTTGTGTGCGGGCGGCGGCGGCGGGACGCGCGGAGCTCGGAGATGTATAATTTTTCGACCGGCTTTCTTTGCCGCTACTCGGGAATCGTGTAAATAATTAAATGTGACGCGATACACAAAGGCCGCCCCCCTCCCGAGACATTGTGCATATAAGTATAGCTAATTACAGATATAGTGTTTGCATTTATTATAAATTCTATGTAAAAGCGTGACGACGAGAGTTCAAGCGATCGCGACGAGGGCCGCCTAAAATTCCAGTTAGCGATTAATTCGTGTAATCAGTATTAGAGGTACGTCCTTCTCCCTCAGTTCCAAAGAGCCCTGTAAATCACGTCAATATTCGATCGATTAACTTTCCTTTTTCTTTCTTTTTTTTTTTCTTATATAAATAGTGTACGATAAAATATATTATTGCGATGGACATTCTTACTGTGCTTGCTGAACCCTCGAACGATTAACGCGATCTGATCGCGGCCCCGCGGGATTGCTTCGATTAGAGAAGTGCTTGTACTTGTATAAAAGTAGGGAAATATATTGCATAGTTTAAACTAATATGGTTTATAGCGTGTAGAAAAGAAACTCGAAGTATATATACGCGCGGGACGACGAGAACTGGCGAGCCCACCTCTACTTACGATTCAGCTTCGTTATCTCGCGAGCCCTGTAGATTCTTAAACTGGGAAAAGGTAGGACGATATTTCTCGCGCTACGAACGGAACGGCGAGGATTCGAGCGCGGCCGACCACCCGAGGTACATCGGAGGGGGGATGCCCCGAATTTCCGGAAACCCGAACGATCTCACGACTTCTCGCCGTTTCGACTGTAACGCCGAGGTCGACTGTAGCGTTTCTCATATCCGACAAGACTCGACAAGACTCAAATTTGCGTAGCGAAGAGGAAGCGAAGGAGCACGGTTGTTCGCACTGCCAAATAATAATAAAAGGAAAAGACAACTTGCGTTCATTGTGTGGATCGACCGATCGTTTAAAGCACCGCCGGTGTTCATTAAAAATCCACATAGTGGTTCTACGAGGGGGGAAAACTAAAAAAAAAAAAAGGGAAAATTCGGAGTGATAGGAGAGAAGCGAAGCGCGCGCGCGCGGGAGAGCTTTTCCCGAAGTCCGAGCGAATGAGAGACGAATAAGCGAATAAGAGAGAAATATCCGAGCAGTGCTTTGTCTTTTTTGGATACTTTCATGTACAAACACGAATGACGGTTTATAGCTCAAGAACAGAACATTAAAGAGATAGATATTGTAAGAGAATAATAATAATTTCACGGTTGCGATATCGTATTATCCTTGTCTCTTCTTCTTTTAACACCATTCTCGATATCCCGAAAATGACGACGAATTCCCAATCTTCAGCCACGTCAAATGATACTCATCTAGATTCATCTTATTCCGATTCATTAAATCTTTAGTCTGCGATTTAATTATTGCCAGTCGAAAATTTCCTTGATGGCTAAAACTTGGAAAGTTGGAATATAAATTATAAGATTGTAAAGTAAGAATATGAATTATAAATTATAAAAAATTTGAAATGAAATGAATTACGTTTGAATATAAATTCTCGAAATATATCACGCTGCATTAACATATTGATTGCTATAATTATGACTGATACCTGATTTTTCAATGGCAATTCTTGGCTAAAACTTGGAAAATTAATTAGAATATAAATTATAAGATTGTAAAATAAGAATACAAATTATAAAAAATGAAATTTAAAATGAAATAACTTTTTAATATATCACAATGCATAAACATATTGATTGCTATGATGATGACATATGCTTGATTTTTCATTGGCATTCTGGTAGTCGTTGGTGAAATGTAACGGCGGCATTATAGAAATTTTTTACAAGGTAAAAACAGAGCCTCAGGCGGATTAGTTGAACATGATTGATTATTATTCATCGTCGAAACATTGCACGTACTTTGCAATTTACAATACAATACCTATAATACAAAATACTAATAGTAATTGCTTGATAATAATATTAATGATAGTGATAACTGAAATATGAAGAATGGATGGAGGGTAGGAAGATGGTGAGCAGGGGAGCGAGATTAAACGTAGGAATGCTAGACGATAATAAAAAGTGGGTCCAAAAATTCAGTCGGTCGCAGTACGATTATCGAGCTACGGCTCTCGATGGCTCTCCTTGGCACTTGCCGTTCTCACATCGGTGCGTGGGATACAGAGTGCCTCGACGAGTGCACGTATCAATATAATATCTCCCTACGTTTCCTCCGTAAAACTCTGCGTTCGATCCTTCCTTACCGAAAGCTTCACTGGGAAGATTATTTAAATAATAAAATATTTAGAGTACCGTTGAGCGAATCGACTATGAATTGCTATTCAATACATCAACTATCGGTCGCGATTTTACTAGTCAGCGTCGAATATCAAAATTTCTCGCGGACAAGTAATAGAATCCCCCTCTGCTTTTCGATGCACTCTGTATCGCGCACGCTGCCGTTCCCCCGCGAGGCGCCAATTAATCGGTTAACGGGAGTTGAGCCCCGGTTGCGCGAGAGAGGGCTTTCCAGGAGGAATTACAAACTAATCCGGCAGAACGGTTAAAAAATCGCCGAGTTTCACGTCGCGTCAAGACGGCGAACCGGTGATTTTAACGGTAATTCCGCAACGTCGGTGGTTTCTCTCGAATTTTCCGCGGCCGATTAATCCTTGTCGTGTGGGGAACAGTCCTGTGTGTTGCGCGTCGTGTGTGTGTGTGTGTGTGTGTATATATACATATACTATACATATATAAATACTTTACTGGTAGGTTTTAACAAGGAAGTTAGAGATCCGCGTGCGCGCACAGCGGCGATCCTCGGATTTCCCCCGTCCAGGATGACACGTTTCTCGCACGTGTTCCCGGGGATCCCGATCGATCGTGCGTAGCGACGCGGTGGAGAAACGAAGGGCACGGGGGGGTGTGGAGGGAACAACTAGATTACAAAGTGTGTCCTCTTACGCGTCGTCGTGTTACAGAACATTAATTCTCTCTCTCTCTCTCTCTTTCTCGCGTTGATTTTGATATATAAGACTACTATATTACTTTTGGCAGGAATGTCGTAATTATATATATAATATATATATAATATGTATATATATAATCTCGGCCACATATCGTGCGCGTCCGCCGGTGCGCGCAACTGTCGTGCACGTGCTCCGCCGGAGCGCCACGTGGTCGCCCGCGCCACGTGCACGACCAAAGAAAAATAAAGCCTCGTCTCTCAGCCGATCTCTCCGTTTGCTGCATTGTACGAGCCGTCGTGATGCACGCGCGTCGTGTATTGCTTTTCGCTGCACTGCGAGAGTTTACGGAATAATACGCGACCCGGCACAGCGTAGAAGTCTCATGAACGTCGTTGGATGTGTATTTCATTGAAATATCCGAGTATCTCATATTTGTGGCTAACATTATATAATCATGTACTATCACAATTAAATTTCCTTTATTTCTGATGAATATTATTTGTGGTATTAAAATTGGATTATATAATCAAAATGTAATTTTTACAAATATATAAAATCTTGAAATCATCTTTCGTTTAAAAAAAAATTAAAACAGATGAATATATAAGATAAACTGGATTATAGTTATTCTAATTTTTTTATCTTGTAAGTTTATTCTGAAATTTTTCTTGTATATAATTGTTTTAATATTAATATCTCCAATAGGTATATCCAGATATCTAAACATCTCGTGACTATTTTACACATGAGAAAGAATGTTCATATGCTTGACATTTACGCTGTGCTGAATCTCGGTACTTATATTAAAAAATATCGACAATGAAATATATCGAAGGAACATTTAAGAATGTACGATTGACTCGGCCTCTCCCACATTTCAAAAACCACACGGCGACTCACGCGCGCTCGCACTTGCGCTACACAAAATGCGACTTTTGTTTCTGTCCAGCATTCACGAAGGCGTAGAAACAATAATCAGGAAGGTTTAGTATTGTGTATATATATATATATATGTACATACTTGCAATTAATTTGCAAGAACTATTGGGCCGCGCTTGTGTGAAGAGCTCGAGAATCCGATCCAATCATTTTCAGCTTTCAGAGATTTCTTCGCTTGAACGATTTTGATTCTTATATTTAGACGATTTATTCAAGCGATGCGTGGACACAAAAAATTTTCCGGCTCAAGGAAGCTTTTCACGCGGATGGAAGGAGTACGATTTACTTTACACAGGCTGAAGTAATGACGGTGCATTATAACAAAGTATAGTGCTACACATTCTCTTGTGACGCGACTACGCTTTCTCGTGGGGCTCGTCAGTGGAGCGTTTATAGTCGCCGTATAATTATAATAACAATGCTCTAACAATAATATTAATAATATAATAATCAAATCATAATACTAATATTAATAATAATATTTGCAATTACAAACTAGGAAGAATCTCTAATGACTTCGCGAGTAGAGTTTTGTGATTAGGCGTTTGAGCAGTGTCTAGACACGAAACTAAAAAGAAACAAAAAAAAACCACGCTTGTTCGACATTTAACAATTAATCAGTTACGTGATTTTCGCGTCACCGTCACTGAAATCATCGCCGTCGATGCCTCATCGGCAAAGGGGGATCGAGAGTGAGCGAGACTGCTGTAATGCTTTTGCTTAAAATTGATTTAGAAGCGACTTGCAAAAACTGCCTCGACAGTTCCGTAGTTCTCGGGGCGAAGAGTGTCGTGTCGTGTTGTGTAAAAGTATTAAAACACACCTCGTAAGTTCGATAGAAACATGAAAAAAACAAACCGATATGCATCGCACATTCACGCGTCACAACTCATCATGCACGCGTACACGCATCAGATGCATTTCCCGCCTTTCTATCTCCCACTCTCGGCTGTTCGTCTTCCTCTTCCCTGTTGGAATGCGTATATTCCTTCGTGCCCTTAGGCCGCTTTCTCTTTACGACGCAGCGAATCGGTTTGCGGATCTGTCGGGTCACTCACGGACAGGATGGCGATGGGCCAAACTTGTGGTCGACCATGCTCTCGTGTGCGACAAGCCAATCCTTTTTCTTTTTATTGTGGTGCAATCAGACGTACGCTCACACTCGTAAACTTACTTGGTAAAAACGCGCTCGATTATCTTCTCAGTATTACTTCCTATGACGCTCGATTAGAATAAGATTTATTCTTGGAAAAAAAAGTCGTCCAAGCGATCGCGCTTTATATACGCTCGCGCGAATCGTCGATCCTCTCTTACCAGATCCAGTCTAAATTTAGTGCGCTCGTCGCGCGGTGTGATCACTACCGAAAAGGCGGAGAGCCTCTAAAATATATTGACTTCGGAATCGCGATGTACGTGTTAAAAATCCTCTTCCTACCTCGCCTCGTCGGGAAGCTGACGCGCGAATCCATCATTCGCGCCGCGATTCGCGTGGTATTCTCTCTACGGCAACCGACCGCCGGACGCTTTCACCTGGTTCCCGGCGACCTTGGGAATCGCGCCGATTATCTTGACGCGATTCTGCGCCGCGGCTTGCTGCTGCTGCTGCGTTTGCTGCTTGTTGTCGCAGAACTGCGGCGGCGGTGCGAACACCACCACTTCCTGGTCTTGGACGCCGGCGGACGGCCCGGCATTGAACTCCGGCGGCGGCGGTACGAACAGATCGTTGTTCTGTTCCTCGGCGTCGGCCTCGATCGGCGGCGGCAGCTGCGCGAGGCTGACTGCGTGCCTGGTCAGCAAACCGCTGCCGCCGTAGCCTGGTCGTTTGGTCTGATTGCTCTCCTTCTCGATAGGCCCGGCGCCTCCCGGCGTCGAGTGCTGGTTACTCTCCTGATTCGCCAGATTCCGCACGGCGGTATCGTCGAAGCCCATCGGTGGGCCCACCGGCACGTCCTGGTCCGAGCTCACGCCGCTCGAGCTGTTGTCGCCGTCCTCGACGAGCGACTGCTGCGTCTGCAGGAGAAAGTCGTTCGGATGGCTCTTGGACGACTTCAGCTGCGTGCGCACCTTCTGAATCTCCTCGACGCTGAACGAGTGCGGCAGCGAACCGCTGCCCGACGAGCTCGAGCCGGACGTGTTGGAATTGCCGGACGTTTCTCGCGCTGCCTCGAGCTTCTCCCGCGCCGCCGCTTTCTCCAGCTCCTTCGCAATCTCCGACTCGCCGTCTTCATCCGTCTCGTCCTCGCCCTCGTCGTTCTCCGATTCCGACAGGCTGTAGTCCGGCTCGGGGATCGGCGGCGCCGACGAAGGCGGCGCGGACGTTCCGTTCGCGCCGGACGCGATCGACGAGAGATTCGTCACGGACGAGCTGGTGCTCATGACCGTCTTCTTCTTTCGCTCGCGAATACCGGCCGTACTGTGACTCCTCGTGGTCTTCAACGGTTGCGCGTACTGATTGTTGATCGAATTGTTACCGTTCCCGTTGCTGTTCATGCCGACGTTGGTGTTCAGCGCCTGCTGGCTGCCGGTGGACTTGAACGCGCTGCTCGGCGTGCTGCGTAGACTGTGGGACTTTCTTAGATGCGGCCGATTGGCTGGTAAACTGCGCGAGCGATATCCAACGGTTTTCATGTCTTCTGGCGAGGCGTATAGCTTCGCGCTATTCGACGGCCGGAAGCTCGACATCACTCCGTAGACACCGTCGACTGCGGCTGCCGCGAGTTCTGCATACAAATGTAACAATATTTTTCAAAACCTTGGAAGAATTGAAGATGTATTTATTTCAATCAAAAAAAGCTCGTGATAAATTATTTTAATATAACGAAGAAGAGTTATAAACGAGATTGTCAAGACACGACTGTTACCTTTGACTTGTTGAATATGCGCCATGTTATCGTAGACCGAGGCTGGCGTGACGACGTCCGGCACGTTGGCGCCGACATTCACCTTGACGACCTGTCCGACCGGTGGAGGTGGCGGTGGATGATTCGGCGGTGGAAGCCCATTTCTACCGTTTAGAGCGTTCACGTCTTCCTGGCTTCTGTGGCACTTGGGCGCCAGAAGGTTCGACGACTGCGCCTGCACGTTGAGATCCGGTGTGCTGTGGAAGTCTCTGTGAAGATCGGAACCGCCGCCCAAGCCACCGAAGAAGCGTACTCTCGATTGCGACTGCAAACGTAAGAACAAGGGGCTCGTACAAACTGCGACTCGCGAACGCCGGCGTCCGTCGCCTTGCTAACTTTGAAAAATTCGGAGCGTGAAGAATTTACAGAATTGCAATTTAAAACTTTGTGAAGGGACGAGGGGATAGAGTGAGACAAACGGCGAAAGGACATTGGAGATATGTGATAAGGGAATAAAGCGTAACCCTGCTAAGCGTGAACTCCAAGCTACCGTGACCAACTACCGTTACTGTCTCAACGAAATGTCATTTAAGTGTTAATGCTGTCGGATATTGCAAAGACCGTAGACAGTTACGTATCGTTAACCTTCCATGCTTATAGAATCAATCCTGAAGAGTGACTTTTAAGGAAACAGAGGAAAAATTGCTAAATTCGATTAAATGCAAAGGCGGCAATTGGTTAATCATACTTGAGGCGTGAAACACGAAGCTGTAGGTGATACACCTAACGCCCTCGCGGACGTCAGATTTCTTTTCATTTAGCAAATGGCTTAGTCACCTGAAATCATGCAAGCCAAGGACGAGCTAGAAACAAAGTATTTTCGATCAGTAATATAAGTAGTAGTCCTCGTCGTCTCGTCCGCACCAGGACCGCCCCTTGCTGTGCGCTCGCACCGGTTTACGCGCAAACTATAACACACATGCAAAAGAAAACAACCACCATTACCATTGCCCAGAGGGAGGATCGAACGCCGGATGACGCTTTCGACGCTGGTAGACTTTTCTTATCGGGATATCCTTAACCGTCGAGTATCGAATCAATGAATTACTATCGACGATAGGGGGTTAAGATACGAGAGAAATAAGTAAAAAAATAAGACTGTGAGAGACTAAAGGATGATTAAAAATAGTTGTTTAAAGGGGTGATAGAGAGTTCAATCAAACTACTAATGGATTAACAAACAAACAAGTTAATGGCCATTATCTAGGGTAACTTATCGAGGGGCTTATTGCCAACTATAGGGTAAATGTTAAAAAGAGAAACGCGAGAGGGTGAGTGCGAGCTCGTAACTGAGTGGCAGGTCATCCTTACTTTGCCCTTGCGCTTCATTTCCGCCACGCTCGCGTACACCCTGCCGGTCTTGGCCGGCGACGACGGATGCGACTTGGTGGACTGACCAGTAGTCTGAAAGTGAGAGGAGCTCATCATGGACGAGCTGTACTGACCGCCGGCGCTACCCTGCTGTCGCTGAAATAGTTCCTGGAAGAGAAATTAAAGGTCGAAGCTAAAGCCTCGGTCTCGTCTCGTGCATAACAATGCCATTCAATTCGAGGACAACGAGCGCCACGGATAGACTCTGTGATCGAGCGTGAGAAAGAGAGAGGGAGCATGTCCGGCGCGCGTGCCGCAAGCGAATGGGAGATAGTTACTTCGAGTTCCGCGGCGGTGATTCTACTGGAGGTCGGCCGCGACCGGATGCTGGCTGTTCTCGGCTGCACCGGGGTGTTTTGACCAGTGTTGGGCCCGATCGACGGCTGCTGCGGCATGTGAATCGACTCCGTGCTGCTCGACTTCGCGTCGTTCGACGCGATTTCGTCGCGATCGTCCCTTTCGCCGCCCCCTTCTGCGAGAGAGACATCATAAACACATGATACGAATGTTTTCACGGGGTTCCATTATATATGCATATATCGCAAGACTGATCTCTAATCCGTTACCTAATCCCGCGACCATCGATCGCGCTCTCGCTCGTCCCACGCTTAGCGTGGTCTTTGGATCTCTTCGCGGCGGTACAGGAGCTGGAGACCTGCCAAGCGTACCGCCGATCACCACGTTGTTATTACCCTTGCGCGGCAAGGTTGCGTATTGTCTCTGGATCGGTTGACTAGTTGGCAACGCGGCCGCCGACTGAGAATTCGGAAGACTGATCACCGGCGAGACCACCGTCATTCGCACCAACTCTCCCGACTTCCTTATCAGGTCGACCACGTGTTCGTGGGAGGCCGTCGTCACGTCCTCGCCATTAATCTGTAACGTTCGCAAGAGCAAAATGCAATCAAATTCAAACTATGAAAATTCCACGATAGCTTTTATACATAATAATAAATAAAAATTATTTCTGAGTCGTATTTAATGGCCAATCAAAAGAGACACAATAGCATCTCTCGCCAAGTACGTTTTACAACATAAAAAAAATTTATATACATGGAATCTAAATCTTAAAGGATTTTATTCTTATATTGATCTCAAAAAGATTTCTCTGAAATAAAAAAAAAATAGTATAAACAAGAGTACTTAAGAGAGAAAAAAATATTTTTCACTTTATTGAAAGAGGAATATGTTTGCTGTAAGACAGTAAGCTTAGAATATAAAATCACTTTGAATTTTTTTTTTTTTGGTGAAGGCAAAAGTTCTTAAAGCGTAAGGTACATGAAGCGGTTAATATCTACATCCGTAACTCACTTGAATGAGAAAATCTCCTTTTCGGAGACCCGCTAAATCGGCCACACCTCCTTGATCGACATCGTCCAAGTATTGTAACGCCGGGTACTTGGCGGACGGCGTAAGCTCCATCAGCGGCGAGGTGGCTTTGGCGCCGCGCAACACAAAGCCGAAGCCTTTCCTCGAACGATGAAGAACAACAGTGCGGGGCTCCGACGTGACACTGAGAATTAAAAATCATCATTGCAGCTTTCGTTAGATACAATTTAAGAACAATTGAAAAAAAAAATAATCGAGCATGCGAAACTCACGGCTTCTTTAATCTGGGTGCGGTAGCAAAGTACTTGTGCTGCGACTCTCTGCGGCCGAGAACTCGATTTCGTCCATCCCTGGCGGGTTGCGGGCCGAGAGGTATATTCGTGTGGCGCAGCCGGACCTCCTGGACGCAGTGCGCGGGGAACAAGCCGGTACCCTGTCCGCGCAAAACCCCCTCGAGAAGGCCGCAGTCGGTGGCGCCGGTGACTGTTAAAAATAAAGAAACAAAAACACGCTTGCTATCAGAAAAATATTTCTGGACGTTACCTACAAAACAGAAATCGAGAGAGACAGAGAGTGAGACGGCTGTCGTCCCCCCCAAATTACGAGACACGATGTTAATGACGGTGTCAATCAATTGGGGAACATGGAAAGTCACGGGACATCGAGCGAGCAACGAGTTACGTCGCCGTCGATTGCGAAGTCAGCGGAGGCTAGAGAGACGAGAAAGGAGTATAGCGTTTTGCTGGATTTGCCTGGTGGTGTACCTTCAAGGATGTCTCCTTGATTGATAGTCAGATGGCCGGCGATCCCGCTGCTGTAGTTCTCCACGCAGACCACCGTCGTGCCGGGAATGGATAATGAATTGGTCGTGTCGGACTGCGAGGTTCCCACCCCGGAACTGTCGCTGATCACGTCGGACGCCGTGTCGCCGAGGCTCTTGTCTAGAAATCGACAACGGTCGGATATACTCAGCGTGATGCCTCGTGTTCGCCCCGCATATCGCCTTACCGAGCGATAAACGCCATGCAAAAAATCGAAATCCTTAAGAGAGACAGAGAAAGAAAGAAAGAGAGAGAGAAAAAGAAAGAACGGCTAACTCTTAACGCTAAATCAAAAGAACTTCAGCGCACTCGGCCTCAGAAAGATCAACTCAATTCGGTTTCGCCTAGAAAGTATATATTTCTACGACGGCAAAGAGCTCTAGAAATCGCCTGCAGTCGCGTCACATTCTCGTCGCATCCTAAGAGGCGGCCGCTAATGAAAATAAGCGCAACGTGTCTCTCTCTCTTCACGCGAGCGAGACCTCGCCCAGCTCGCTCGCTAGATTGTGAGCCAAGGAAGAGCCATTAACTCGGGATCTCTAATATCCTCGGGGACACCAAAAAAAACGGAAACATGCACGAACCATCAAAGCCATGTGGGATGTCCGATTAATTCTCTCTCTCATCATGTATCGTTTCGACCACCTTCGCGCACCGCCGCCGGTTTTTGGTGGTGATGGTGTTACACACAACATGACGATGGTCCGTCATTTTTACGCGCGATATATGCTCAGCTAGAGAAACGACCATCCGCTTCCTCATTATGCTTTGGCAGTTGGCTCTCTCTCGTGGGATATATCCGTGGGAGATCTACACCGACGTTTCGTGTTTCCGCAGTTTTTCGTTTCTCGTGGATCATCGAGGAGCAGGACTTCTTGGTACTGGTCCCCTCACCTTGGTAGTCGTAGGGCGGGCGCAGAGGGTTGGGTGTGTGTTTGTAGGGGATAGAATGAGAAAAGAATAGTGTACCTGTGACGATGCTGGCCGAGTCTTCGCCGGACGGCTGATTGCTGCCTTCGGACAAGCTCGAGCTGGCCGAGCTGAAAGGCGCTAAACTCCTGCTGCTCGGCGACGGCGATGGCGGCATCTCCATCTGCGTTCTGTGCATATCGAGGCGATGCTGCAGCTCGAGCCGATGCTCTTGCAGCCTCGTCAGGCCCTCCATTCTCAAGTTCGAATAATTCTCCGCGGCACTCGGCAATCTTGAAATGGTGCGTACAACTCTTAGGGTACACCGGCGATCAATCGCGCTTCGCCAAGACCAAGACCAAGATTCGCAGTGCGCGACACACGCACACACACATACAAATACAATTAACTCTTTCATTCAGTCGGCTACGCGCGAATCGGTCCTGGTCGGGGTGAAGCAACGGTGATCGCGCGAGCGTACCGAACGAACGTCATCGTGCTTGCGAGTGTCGACCGTACTCGAAGCGAGAAATGATCTTCGCCGAACTCTGAGTCGAGTCTCTCGCTTTGACCGTGTCCAGCGATCGGCGGCGCTCGCGCGCGCGGGATTTTTGTTTCTCGTCTATGCTTACCTCACGTTAGGATCTCTCAAGGAATTCGGGCTCTGGTACTCCGACGTCAGTCGGTGGCCGTTCTGTTCGGACGGTATTCTCGGTAAATCGTTTCTGCTCGACTCTACGGACGGTACTCTGCCGAGGCTTCCGTGGTGGTGGTGGTGGTGGTGGCTCGACTCGCTCGTCGTCTGACCGACGATCGCGATTCCACCACCGGTGGAGGGATACTGTTCCGTGGACGGTACTCTGGTCAGGCCTACCGCGGCGGTCGGATACTGCTCCGTGGACGGTACTCTCATCAGCGTGCTAGCGGTCGGGTACTGCTCCGTGGACGGTACTCTGGTCAGGCTGCCGTCGTATCGCTCGCCGGACGAGACTCTGCTCAGCACGGCGCCGGCCGGCGCGTATTTCTCCTCGGACGCGACCCGCATGAGCACGCCGGATGATGGAGGCGGTGGATACGGTTGTTCCGTGGACGGTACTCGGTTCAGGCTCACGGCCGCCGCCGCCGCCGCCGCTGCGGTGGTAGCGTACTGCTCGGCGGAGGGTACCCGCGTGATACTCGAGTACTGCTCCACCGAGATGGTTCTGGTGAGGGTGCCGCCGGCACCACCGCCGGCGTTTGACGCTATCGCGTGCTGTTCGGTGGACGGTATCCTGGTGAGGGTGCCCAGATTGCTCGCCGAGCAGCTCGTCGTCATCATTGAGGTGCCGGTGAAGGCCACCGAGCGACGTTTCGGGTTGTAGCGTGGCGGCCCTTTAAACGGTACTGAAAATCGCAAGGGTTGCAAGGTTAAGTAAAGAAAGGATTACTTAGCCTTACAAGAGACTAGGCGCGCTTCGACCGCGTGCGATGTACTCTTCTTACGGCGAGCGTCAGAGCGAGTCTTCAGGGGCGAAACGCGTATCGGTTAATATTGCAGTGGTTAGTAAGAAACGCGAGCTGAGAATGCTGAACCCTAAACAGTGTTAAACTTCTCTCTTCATTCCGATAAAATGTATTTAAACATAATAATTTCTGCACTAATCAATTTTCATCTTCAATTAAATTTAATTAACCCTCCGAGGTCACATTCCTTTTTTCAAACGTTCCGGCCACGGTGGGTGCCACCCAGACAAATTCAATGTCCATAAATCCGATTGATGTGCATTAATAAAGTTATAAAAATTCATGAAACATCTTTAAGATTTATTCAATAATTTTTATGGTACAGAACTCCAAAAGTGCGCTATTTTTTTACAAAAAATCGAAAAAATAAAAAAAATTAGAAATGTTTTTAATAAAAAAACTCATATCTTTGGATTCGATATTAAATAGCGTCCATGTAGAAATAATATTATTTTAAGGAGAAAAAATTTCTTATAGGCGATTCAAAAAAATAATTGTTTTAAGAATTAAAATGGAGATTTTGAGTAAGTGAGACAAACACATATTTTCACATTTAACTTATATATTTTAAATTAAAAAACTAAGATGCAAAACAAGTTACAGTAAGAAGTTTTTTATTTAAAAATATATAAATAAAATAATTAAAACTATTGAGTCTTGAATTTTCGTCTGGGTGGTTACCGCCCAGTGTGGCCTCGGAGGGTTAAACGTAATAATTTCTGTACTAATCAAATTTTCATCTTTCATTAAATTTAAAAATAAGGTTCATGAAATTGCTCTCTTAAAACCTGATGCTCGAAAACCTTCCAACAAGACTTGAAAGTCTCGAAATCGTAAATGAACGAATATTAAATACCGCTTTTACCTGTCTAGGGTTAAAAGGACAAATTACAGGCGTATGAAAAGCCGCGTGGTACACGATGAAGACAATGTTTCGTGACCGGAGCAGATATCGAACAAATCACTTAATCGGCGCGTTAAGCATCGCGACGGCATTTATGCGTCGTCATTATCTGCGTTTAATCGACGCGCGAGCGTTAGTCGCGTGGTTTCTACATCGTACATTATGTTTTGTTAAAACGACGAGTTACGGCTCGGGGGGGGCCCAGGGGCACCGCCGAAGGCGCCGTTCTCCACGATCGATCTTCCGGTGTTCCGGCACGGAAGATCGTCATGCGGGGATTTTTGCAAAAGCGATCTTACAAGCGGTCGCCGTGTCGCACACACAGGCACGCACGCACGCATAATGTTATTTCGCGATGGCGACGATGATGGTTATTGGCTCTCCCCGGGTAACCCCCTCGGACAACCAGATATTGCACTCGTCCTTTTTAGTACCGACACGTACAGGGCGTCTCGGAGCCGGCGAAAGAAAAGTGGACGGCGTTACTTCTTGCAAGGACTCGAAGTTGTCGGGGAAAATATCCAGACATTAATAATTTTCAAAGTATAAGCCAAATTGAAAAACCTTACTTGACTCCCTTATTTAACTTTCAGGATGAAAATATATTACTGTGATATCATTAGCGAGCTCGTTCTGCATGAGTTTATTTGATTTTAATAGAATTTTCATTTAAGACACCCAAGTAATAAGATATAAAAAGGAAAAATAGGGACAACGCGCGATAACGCGTCCACTTTCTGTCAATTCCAAGGCGGCCTGTACAGATGAAAAAGCGGTAGAAAGCACACGCAAGGATATAACGACTCCATCCCCGTTCTGTTGTATCCGTTTTGTGCGATACAATGTGCTCGAGATCATTACGGGTAACTTTCGTCGGAATACGTCATGTGCACAGACGATCGGCGTCGCCGTCGCGGGGTCGTCGAAATACGCTTCTTCAAGGCTTCCTTCCAGGCTCCGGAGACTCCGACGACCACCCGCGGGGGCCACGTCGATTCACAACGTATCTCGAACTACCAAACATTACTAGTCAAGACATTCTTGCACAAATTCACACAATGCTGCCAGAAAAAAATATGTAATTCAACACATTATCATGTACAATTTAATGTAAAAATACGTTCGATTTAAAATAAAATTTTGTTAAAATCTAATATGAAACAAATAAATGGATAAAATATTTTTTAAAATGCAACTGGACATCTTATATAATTTATTTATGTTTGCCTCAAATAAATTATAATTTATATTTTCAACATCAGATATAATCTTATAATTTACTTATGTTTGCCTTAAATAAATTATAATTGATATTTTAACATCAGATATTATCAAGTTTGAAAATTGTTTATTAAAAATTTGACATTCCCGATTAAGGACGCGGGTTTTTTTCCCCGATCCGGCAGCACTGATCCATTCGACAGTGAACCAAATATACAGTACCATTAGTTACTGGAAAGCAATCTATCAAGAGGTAGTGTTCGTTACTTCATCGCGGTATCACAAATGTACTCGACGTCATACACGACCATCACCACCAAAAATCCCATGACAAATGATTGTAAATCTTTACGTTACTCGTCACACACAGCACAGACACAGGTAGATAGAGGTACATTGACACACACGTACATCCACGCCTCCACAGCGCGTCTCGCGCGTGTAATATATATATATACAATTCCAGAAGCACCCTCTAAGTAACTACGACCGAGAGAAACTACCTACTGATGCCTACCTCTGTATTACGGGGAAAAGCCAGCGTGCACATGCCCATGCCATGCCCAACTATAATCATGCCATACGAAAGCATACGTGGTTTATAGGCCACGATCTCGTGTCTTATCAGATAACACCTGTGAACCTTATCGTGTCGCACAATCGCGGCCGCGCGACTTGATTTCGACAAACAAAACCGTAGATATATCGTAGATATCGGTTTGAAAATACTGCGACGGTTTCGGCGATCGGACGATAAGCCACTATTTCCAAGGCGCCGACAAGTTATTTCAATTTCTTATCGGAACCGATCGGGCCGGGCGAATCGATCGGATTGTATCAGAAAAGCTCCCGAAACCCATCACGTTCGCCGCGCGGAATCTCGATGCTCGCGGGCACCGAGTTTATCTATTAAATGGTACGCGCGTTCGTATGGTTGGAGGGGGGGGGGGGATTAGAATCCGACAGCCATGCTGATAGTTCTCACGGGTGTGGTTATTGAATATGGAAAAATCTTGCCGAGTAACGAGATTACGGTTATCCGTCTTCCAGGTCCGTTCGTCCTATTCGTGATCCCGGAAGGACGTTCACCGGGCACTCCGGCGTTATCATCACGGCGCGAGCAACGCGAGCCGGAGAACGGCGGAACAATGTTGAGGAGAAAAAGAGAGAGAGGCAAGAACGCGAGAGGGACGGGGGGGACGGGTGGAGAGGTGGAAGATCGTCAACGTCTGTCGTTTATTCTTGCAGCATCATGCCTCGACCTCTCCACAGGCGAGAGTCCCCTGCGCCCGGATATCTCCCGCGGCCCCCGCGCCGTTCCTCGCGTTCTTCCCCTTCTCGCGATTGTCGCGATTTTTTGACACTTCGTGCGACGTTCATAACTCACCGACTTCCTCCGATTGGTAGTTCTTGATGACTTCGGCGAGCTCCATGTTGCCCGCGATCACCGCGACTTGGTATGGCGTTTGGTTCGCGTAATTGAGCGCGTCCTTCTGCGCGCCCCTGAAGAGTAGCTGACGTATGCACGAGGCGTCCGTGTTATTCACCGCGCACACGTGCAACGGCGTGTTACCGGACGCGTTGCGCGCGTTCATGTCAGCGCCGTAGAAGAGCAGGTGGTCCAGATGCTGCACCAGATTGTTGCGACATGCCTGCGAGCACACGTTTGAAGTAGGCGCGTTATTAGGCGCGGAAATCGTTCAATGGAGTTCAGGCCGCATTCTTCGCCGACTCGCACAACCGGTGCGCTCTAATTCGAGTATTTTTCTCGCGCGCGAGAATTTATGAATGAAACCGCAAATGGGTAAAGTCGCGCTTTAACGAGGAAACGGTTTTACGCAGAAATGATAATCAAAAGATAATAGTTCTAATTTTATCAAACTAATCATCTAGTTTTATCTAACAATAAGTTTATCAAGCGATAATGTTTCTAATGAAATTGTTGTTAAAATGTTATCAGAGAGCATCTAATGTTGAAACTTTATTAGCGCGATGATAAAGAGATAAAAAAGTGTTATCAGAGCTTATCGAGATCCGTTCATTCATAAATTGGGAATATTCCGCAAAAAACATGATTCTAGATTCTATCAATTCTTCAGTATTTTTATAAAACTCTGCTATCCAATGAGAAAGATCTATGAAAGGAAATAAACAAAACCTGATGAACTTCCTGCCAGCCCTGGAGATCCTGAGCTCCTATCGTCGCGTGATCGTGGAGCAACGTTTCGCAGAGCATCGGGTCGGTCTTGTAAATGACGCTGTAATAGAGCGGCGTCAAGCCCTTGGTATCCTTGTAATTCGGACTAGCACCCAGCTCCAGAAGTGTTTTTACCGCCTCCAAACTGTTCCGTTCAACAGCGCGGTGCATCGCCGTCAAACCCTCCTTCGTTCGATAGTCCAGTAGAGCACCGCCATTGACCAGTGCAATTATTACCTTGGACGGCTTTTTCAAAGTCGTTGCCAAGGTCAACGGCGTCTCTGAAATTGAGAATAGAAAAAGATTATCAATTTTTGGTAACTAAATAGATTCTAAAGGTTCGACAATATAAACAAATTATTAGCGAATTTTGATTTATTTGTAAATTAATAAAATATTCGCACAAAAATCCAGCGTTTTTTTCGCTAGCGCTTGTTTTTCTTAATGATATTTGATGACTGTTTTAATAATCTTACGTTATTTCCCGTGTAAAAACAAATAAAAAGTATTTCTATTCTGTAATTTTGTGATATTATTGGCACGGTAAAATATCAATGTTGCAGCAGTTAAATGCAGCAGTTATAAGACTGATTCGACGAAATAATTGCGCAACAATTATCCCAAGATGAACATTTGCGCGCCTCGTTGCGACGGAACCGCCGTGGAAGTCACGCTCTATCACTCGCGAGTCACTTTGCAATTTTCCCGCAATTTGCGCACGCGAATTACCTCCTGTTTCTTGACAATGGAAATTAGGATCCAGCCCCTTGCTGCACATCTTCGCGATCTTCTCGACCTGGCTGCTCTGCACATAATCCAATAACCTTCGCAAATTCGTCCGGGTGTGCATAGCCTTGAGCTGTTTCTCATCCAAATGCAGCATCTTGTACACCCGCCTCTTGTACTTGAGCTGGAATTTCGATTTCGGCGGTGATAATTCGTGCGCTTTCTAAACGCGCGATCCATCGCGCGACGTTTGAGCGATCACCGTTACGACCATTAGCGGCGTCGTCACTTTCCGTCTCGTCGACGTTAGAAGCGTGAAATTTCGCGCCCGCTGCTCTCGGCTCGAGTTAATTATTTCTATATTACACGCGGTAATGCGGCGGATCGCAAATAAAACCGTAAACGATGTCGATAGCGAGATAGCCGGATATTTCACTCGCCGACTGTTGGTCGCGTGCAATTCGTCGCGGTATAGATCGGCGGTAGCTCCTAATAGTACTTATGTAAATACATCGCGAGAAAAAGAGAGAGATAGAGAGAATGCCGCGCAAATGGCTATCGCGTAAATGTATCTCATCGCCGGATCGTCTCACCTGGACGGTTATAATTGCCGTTTCTTATAATCTTACTGTGAATACGTTCGTCACGCGAATTTCTGTTATCGATGAATACGTAATAAACCGGATGTGACGTAGGATGTGTAACGAGCGGCTACGTTCGGGAGAATGATTTACTCTCGTCTCTTTCTATTAAAAATTTAATCAATAAACGATAAGGCTTCCTACACACAGAAAAATAATTCATTCTACAGACGAGAAAAGCAATTTACATATTTTATTTTGTTTTGCTCAAGTATAATAGTTTCCTTCAGCTAAGAATACTTTCTTAATAATAGTTTAAGATGCACTCGTTACAAGTCCAGAATAGGATTCTAAATAAATGTGATGCTTAAGACGACTTTATGATAGATTTGCGGATATATAAACTTACCAAATCTATCATAAAGTCGTCATAAGCATCATATTTATTTAAAACATATTCTGGATTACCAAATACTTGAAACAAAGTATATTTACTAGTAGGTAGTATAAACATTTCTATATGTGTATTATTACATAGATATTTTTATATGTGTATTATTATTTGATTTAAAAATTTAATCTTGTTGATTCAATAACTGTGTATCAATTGAACAAATACCCCCATGCTCTTGTTTTAATAAAATATTATCCATTTTAAATAAATGTTTTTCGATAACACTAATTTTTGTTGAATTTATTGAATTAACGTTATTGAATTAACAAGATTCGTTTCAATTAGACCGCTGTTAGCTAACGCTATTAATAAAACATCAGCTGTTTCCGTGTACATAATGTTCGATTCAATTTATAAGATCGCTGTATGCGTAATTAATGTCTCACTTAATCGCGGATAATGCAGTTTCGCGTGGGACAAGCATTGTGAAAACGGTGTCGCGGAGAATCGCCGTCACGTCGTCTAACGCGCGACTTCTTTTCGACGCGGCCGCGTGGCCGCATTGTAACGCGACCAATAATAGCGCGATAAAGACCAGTGTGCCAACGCGCACAGTAACGCCGGATGCGTAAGTGCATCGCGCTCGCCGTCATCATTGCGCGGATTACATCGCGCGCACACATCACGGCCGGTTATATCTACGGTGACCATATTTCTTTGAAAAAAATAAAGGACACTGCCGCCTATCCTTCTTCCACAAATAAGTGCAATGTAAATCTATTATTATCACCACTAATATTTTTTCACTGAGAGAAAAATATAGTTACTTTTAGCCTCAATCACAATTTTATAATATTTCTAACAATAATTATGATTGACATAATGACGCCTACAGTCAAGTCGTATTTATTTTTAGAAATATAAAATTGTGGTTGTGGCCAAATTATATTTTTCTCTTGGTATAATTACTTTTGGCCTCAACCACAATTTTATAATATTTCTAACGATAATTACGATTAACATAATGATGCATATAATTAAATTAACCATAATTATCGTTAGAAATATTATAAAATTATGGTTGAAGCCAAAAGTAACTAGGTATATTTTTCTTTCAGTGTTTCCTGAATATATATTAATATATGAAAAAAAGTAAAATTTTGTAAACTAAAACAATTATAAATAAAAAAAGAAAAACACATCTTTATTTAAACATTACGCAAAAATGATAAAATGCCCAAAAGTGATAAAGACTGAAATATATGACATTTTATAGACTACAGACTTTTCAAAAATAAAGAACCAAAATGAGTTTTCAAGAAAAAAAAATCTAAGAGACATAGACCTAAAATAAAAGACTGACCTCTGTAATATATAATATATAGGACGGATGGTCACCGTAGTTATATCGCGAATCACGAATGCGGACGAACACGCTGCGCAGCAGCAGCAGCACGACCTAACGGTTTACCGTTTATCCCAACTTCGACGCTGACAGGGGGCGAAGTGTCGAGGGGTGAAAAATGCGAATTGCGGGAATCCCTATCTCGCCGCACGGCGAAATCCCGAAGGCAGAAGGGTTCGTTTACTCCGCGCGACAGGAAGCGAAAACGTCGGGGTGGATAAAGAAGGCAGCCACGGTGAAGTTGCAAAGTAAGTTTTTACGCCGTACCGTGGCGGAGTGTATCCGCGAGATGAAATCGAGAAAGAACACATAATTCATGCCGATCCTGAATAGATTCCTGAGCGCGGTTACCGCACGCCGCGCCGTAGATCTCCCCCGATTGATAATTAATTATTCCCCCGCCCGCCCTCGGCTGACAGCCACCGCGGATCGACACGCGGCCGTCAATTTTAATTTTTCATTCACGGATTCGCCAAAGTGGCCTGTCGCGCCCACGCCACGTCCCGCTCCGATTGTCCGGCGATACGTAACTCGTGCAAAATGAATGGATCGTCAGGTGATCAAAGGAAGTGACTTGGATCCGAGTGGCCCTGAAATTAACTTCCTCCGGGCTTTCGTGACGAAAGTCAAGCCCGAGGATTGATTGACAGGAGGGATCGATTATTGTAATAAGAAAGCTTTGTTGGCATAAGGCTAACATTACGGCGAAATAGCGGCGATTCGAATGGGAAGTTCATTTCCTATTCAACATAGATAATAATGTCTCGGCATATCTCGATGTATAAATAACGCCTTACTCAATATCGTTCGTTTATTCGACAGACATATCTCCCGAGCTAATTTTTTTCTCTTCCGTCGTGCTAAACAGTAAAAAAGAGAATTCGCTTGTCTCGTTTTTGTGACTATTTGACATTAATTTTCAATTTTAAATATCACTTAATTTAATAAGACGAACGTTACTTAAACTACACTGAAAAAAATTCTGGCCAAAAACGGACGAATCAGAAAAATCTCGTAGGACTGATCACATATTCTGGTTATCATAATAGAACTCTATACTTTATAAGTTATAAAGTATTGAGTTCTATTTATAATATCCAGAATTTCTATTATAATAACCAGATAAACTATTATAATAACCATAATATTTGATCAATCCTACAAAATTTTCTGATTGGTCCGATTTTAGCCAGAATTTTTTCAGTGTAGAGATCATTATACTAAATCTTGCGACGGTTTGTGAAAGTGGTAGCCTGTAACGCCATTGTTAATTAAATAATAACGAGGAAATCTCAATGAAACGTGACACCCCTTAAGAAGCCGCAACGCCTATGTTTACGAAGAGAATATAGTACTGTAAGGGTATTATTGCTAGGGCTCAGATCTTCGCGACATATCCCACAGATTTATGGTTTTCAAAACCACGGGCCCCATTGTCCGATGGGGGGCTCCCGCTGACAGGCGTTCGTTAAACGTGAGTTTTTCGCCGTCGGGCCCCATGTAATTTGTAACTCGTGCGAGGTGAATGCGGCTTAAAGACGGTTCAAAGAAGCTGTATGAGTCAGCCGTCCCTGAAAGTGAATCTCCCGCGACGAAGCGGGGACGTGCAGCTGGCACGGTGGAACCGATCGGGATCGGCCGAAGAAGAATAGGAAGAAAAAGGGGAGGAAGAAGAAGACAACTACGACGACGACGGCGACGAACGCAGGCAACTCGACGAGGTTGGATGGCGATGAGAACTAGCACCGGTTACGCAAGAAAACCGCGGGATAGAATCCAGATCTCGTTAACCCGGGACCGGATTATTTGTTTTTCGCGAATCCCCGTTTCAACAGTCATCGCCGGTCGAGTCGCCGCAAGAGCGCGCGTGGATTCGTCGCACCGCGGCCAACTGAGTGATTTATGTATAGCGAGGATAGCGGAGGATCATCGCGATGATTAATTACATAATACGTACTTCCGCGACCTCTCTTTTTCACTACGTGACGGAAACGATTATCGCCGCGCGGGATCTTTAATTTGAAATTGAAGATGATGTGAAGAAGCTTTGCACATGCGATCTTTCTAAAATTAACCCGCAAAAAGGTTTAATCGAGCAGCGTACTGAAAAAGCGCAAACATCATTTACGGCGTGCATTGTCGGCAAATAGAATGGCGAGATAATTATTAAAGTATTTCTTTTTTCACGTTCTACCGCGAGTATAACTCTTATTTAGGAAAGTAATTCCAGATTCCAATTTTATTTTTGGATAATTACAGGCTTCTCCATATAGAGTGTGTGTATTTTCGCCCAGCCACTAAAGAATATTGTTATCTTCTCACTATTCAGCTTAGAAACGTAATTAGATCCTATCAGGCGTGAAGTGGGTCTGCTGACAGCCTTAATGCGCACGCAAGGAAGTTACTTAACCCTTCCGCTACTGAAACGGGAAGCCTTCGCCATGCACTACCACATGTTACTAAAACCGACCATAGTCGTCCGACTGAAATAAATATATTTGCCTTCTCTCGCGGTTATAACGAACGGAATTAGCACGATCGATTCTCGGTCTGTTCAAACGATCGTAAATGGGAAAAATAACGTAAAAAAAAAAAATAGAATGAAGAGAGCGCGCTTCTTACCTCCAGATACCCGACGGGTCCATTGAAAGGATAATCGCCGAGACGGCGTTCCTCGTCCAGGAATTTCCCGGCTTTTCCATTCACCGGCGGGCAGAAGAGGCCGTAATTGAAGCTCTCCTTCAGCTCCTGTAAGGCGATGAAATTTTGATATTAAGGCACAGGTGAATCGCGCAAAAGAGGATCAAAGCGACCCGCCACCCCCACTTTCCGACTGACGCATGCATGTAGCAACAATAACGAACGATCATTTAAGCATAGAACTTGCAATTACTTCGTACATCATTCTCTCTTTAACGATAACCATGCCGATAACTAAAGAGTTCGATGCATCGCTTAATTTATATTACACATATGGTGCACTCAGTGTGTACATGTGTATCGCAAGATATTAATATTATTATTGTCATTAATACCCACTTGATTCGCTGTCGATTCGATAATTTACTCCATCGATGTTAAATAGATAAAAATTATTAATATATTTAGTTGGAAACTAAATTATATTTTGAGAATATATATTTAAATAAAAAGTTCTATTTAATCTTGTAATGCACTGAGAGAGAAATATAGCTACTTTTGGACCCAACCATAATTTTATAATATTTCCGACAATAAATATGATTGGCTTAACTGTATGCGTCATTATGTTAACCATAATTATCGTTAGAAATATTATAAAATTTGTGGTCGAGGCCAAAAGTAACTGTATTTTTCTCTCGGTGTGTGCACATGATTTATTTCATGTATACACCTTTAAACAATTATATTTAAAAGATTTATAATTACGGAAACATAATTGCATTTTTAACGGATGCCTATCTCTGTAAAAAGATATATTGGCACTGTGCGATTACGGTTCTCACGGAGTCCCCTGGAAAATTCTCTTAGGCCAATATCTTTGGTATTCATAGACAGGACGAATAATGCTGCGAACTACTCTTTGCCCATGAATACCAAACGAGGACTGGGAAAAATCAATTCCCGATTGCATTAATAGTATTTACGACGCCCGACGACGCCGGCGCGGCGCGCTCTTTCTCGCGGTATTATAATATTTAACGGGTAACGACTCGAGATAGGCGAAAAGCGACGCCGAGGAAACACAACACGCGTGCCACGCACACCGGAGAACCGCGCATTATCACCATATACTCCGCTTATGCCACGCGAAAGATCGGCGACGATGCGAAGGAAGACAGCCAGGCCAACCCGACAATCATGGCAACAATAGCCAAGAGTGCAACACGTGCCAAATTAAAGGTTTCGTACGAAAAAAAAAAAAAGAAGCGGGAGTCTCCGTACCTCACTCCGTACCGATGGGCGGAGGTGTGGTCGACCATGGGAAAGTCACGAAACGCGAGAGAGAGAAAAAAAAGGCAGCTGACAAGCGAGAATACAGGAAGTGAACATTTAGCGGCAGATGCTTCAACGTTTTTTCTTTCTTATGTCAAGGAGCGCATCAACCTACACTCGCGTAAATTGTCTCATAAAAAAGATATTATTAATCGTATTGCAGCGAAGAATTTTAAAACATTTTTCTAACAACTTATATTTAATTATATCGTTCGTTAAAAATATTTTTTAGACAGAGCGCTTGAGCGAAAGGAGAGAGATGCGTATATTGTATATTCTAGGATTATAGAAAAGAGGGGTTGTATTTCATTTCTAAAGGTTTCCTCTAGCTGCACTCAATATGCTTTCCTCAAGGTTCGTATTTACGAGTAATATAAACGTCCTCGTTTCGCTCTTCATTCGCTAAGCCGGCTCAATGATACGTCCGTGACACGCTCGTCAGCGGTTTCCTTCGTCGCGCAAAGCCTCGTGGTTGAGACGTCGTTAAAATTGAGGTTTGCAACGCATATGAATAAAAACATAGAAATGAGGAAGCGGCTTGCGTCAGGATTTAATAGAGCTCGTCAACTGTACAAACAAACTTCCGTATATCCTTTTCAAACGAATGTCTTAATTAATAATTTTCGTTATTAATTTTCTCCTACCTCCTTATTTTTAACTTATCGGAAAATAATCTTTCTCACTTTCCCCGTCAAGTAAAATATGCATTCGCAAGACAAAAACAGATATAAATTCAGATTGAATAAATTAAGAAGAGAGTCTGTGATTTGCACCTTCCTTGATTTATCGACCAACGCGTAAACTCCAACTTGCCTAATTGGCGTAAATTGAGTAAGACGAGACGCATAATTTCANGNNGGGGGGGGGGGGGGGGNTNCCGAAAGCGAGTTGAGACACGCAGGGACGCAAGCATTGTTCATAAACGCTCGCGAGCGTTTCGCTTCCGTTACTCACGACATTCCGTATAAAAATGAAGCAGTCCTGCCAAACCGGCGCTCCTACTCTAATTAGCCGCGGTAATTGCTTCATAAAGTTCCAGGAGGCGGCATAATCGCATAGTGAAACGTGCCCCGGAGTTTCTCGAATTACCAGGGGAACGGGCGAGAGGCAAGGTCATAGGTACCGTGTGCGGAAAAAGTCAATGATCACCGATTAAAGTAGAATCGAGTAGAATTGATTACCATTATCGTCCTGTCTCGCTCGCACGTTTTTCGACGATGCTCGGCAGCCATAAAGAACGGGAACCCTTTGAAAGGCAAAGTCTCATCGGCCTTTCGAATAAAATTCTCTCATTAAGCAATCTTCTTCTCGTTCTCCAAAGGAATTTTCCGATTTTATCGTATATTCTTTTACGGGATGTATTAATCTCTAAAGATGTGCTTCAAGATACAGAGAGACAGAGTCGCTTCACGTGGATCATTCTTTAACCCTTTCAGGGGCACATATATGTACTATCTTTCGTTTTTTGCGTATAACTTGTACGTTTTCAATCAAAAATCTATGCAATATAGTTTTTTATACTTCTAAATAGATTAACATGATATTACATAAAGATTTAGCTAATAATTTATATTTGTTAATAAACAAAGTAGGATGAAAAAATGCACTTTTCTCAAATTAAAATCGGTCATTCAAAAATTTGCAGGTAGAACTATGCCGGAATATGTAAGTTTTTATATTTTTGATATCGCTGATTATAAATCCAAGGTCAATTTTGTAAAATTCAAAATTTTAGATTCAATATGCCAGGCGGAATTTCCAAACTTAAAAGAATTTCAAATCGATCTAAAATAACCAACTCACCATCCTAGCGTTTGTAACCTCAGAATCGTAATCAGCGCCATAACAAATATCCATATATGCATTTTCTAAATCGAACAGAAAATCCTGAATTTAGTCAAAAATAGTCATCGTCATTTTGAATTTTGCAATTCTGATTGCAGATTTGTAATCTGCGACCCCCCAAAAATCTTAACAGCTACTACGATCTTTAAGATTACTTGGTTACAAAAATATGCCCCTGAAAGGATTTAAGGCAGTCCCCTTGCGGTCCACATCGAGCCCACCGATACTCTCGAGAATTCGCGAAAAATAGCTCGGGCGCATTTTTCCTCCATTCTTCCCTTCTGACGCGCGCGTGCCGCGACCTAGGCGAGGTATGCACGAGAAAGAGGGTCGCGTTAAACGGCGGGACCCTTTTGTACGGCCCTGTATGGGAGAATAATGGCCGAACCGTGTCTCAATCGTGCTTTATGGGATGTAATTGCGGTCTGGCGAGGGGGGGCCAGGCCTCGCCGATGTTTAAGCTGGCCAGCGCGCCCGCGTTCGCTCGCTCGCACACGAGCGGCCGCGGCGACGAGAGCAAGGCGGATAGGAGCGTTACGGTTTTAACCTTCGCAACGAAGCACGAAACGAGTTTTCGTCTTCTCGGGGCGCGCCTTCGCCTTCTCGTGCCAGCGATCTCTGGTTCCGCTCCCTGCGACCGATCGTCATCGTCTCCGTCGTTGACTCCGCGAATTTCTCTCCTCGCGGGCTGACAACCGGACGACCGAGCGGACGGCGAATCCGAGGGACGGCGCGCCGAATCTTTCTTTCTTTTTTTTTCCGCGCTCCGGCGCGAGCGAGTTTTATGAGAGCTCCAATCATGGGAATCTCTCGTGGAGAAGCGGAGAGTAAAACCGGATCCCATCGAGGTTCGCGTTTGTTCTAGCAAAAAGAGCTAATATATTCCGCGTAGAAGGCATTCCGCTTAAAATCTGATCGTTTAGCCTCGCTCATTTCTCCATTTCTCACGGAAGCGGGCCACGATTCATCCGGTAATAAATACCCGGCGAATTTGATCCGTCTTACCGGATATCTTACTCCACTTTCCCCGGGAGACGATCGGTAGACGCGTCTGTTGATCCGCGCGATACGACGACAAGTTACGATCGCCCGCGCGAAAAAGATGGTAGGCGGCGAAAGAGGAGGAAATGAAGAGGACCGAGGGAGGGAAAGGGTGGAGGACGGACACAAAGGCGAGTGGAATCATCCGGAGCGCCGGACACAGCATCGGGCGTTAAAGAGGAAATACGACCCATAAAATTTCGATCTACGCGCCGAAGAAAGAGTGCGCTACGGTGCAAGAGGGAGGAAGAAGAAACGGGGCGGCCATGGCGGAATACGAAATCAAATTGCCGGGGCGCATCGAAAAAAGCAGTCATCGAGACTTTAATAGCGGTTCTTTGGATCCATCCGCCTGGCTTACACGACCGCGCATCGCGAAGGGGATTCGAGTAAACGTTCGAACTTTGCGATCAAAGTGAACAAAATCGGCGCAATAACGTTAAACGTTGCTAAACTAACGACAACTCTAATTGTCAATTCATTACGCGCCGCAATATTACGGTATTTCTTTTTTTTTTTTTACGGTGTTCGATTCTATCGATATGAATTTTCTGCTATTACAATATTATTAATTAACACGGTGATCGTAATCCTAGATTTTAATCGCAGGAAAAACTTTTTGTATGGCCATTGATCATCGGGATTGAAGACGCCGGGCGATCTGACAGTGCGCGATAAGGCCGCTGTTTAATTTGAAACGATCCTACGGCACAACAATGCAAAGGCATTCTGCGAAGCGCAAATATTTATCTGGAAGTTTATTCAAGCATCTTCTCCCGCGTCCATCAAGCTGACTCACACCATTATCGCAAAGGCGATCGACGCACTACCATGCCGCATTGAGATCCCGCGATACCGAGCCCATAAGCCACGTGGATTTAACTTTTGAACAAAGGTTAATGACTAATCTCGATAAGATAAACGATTTACCTCTCGAAATATATAACGAGCGATTTCTTAACAATTATCGACGTTATTAGACGGCGCCTAATTGAATATCTCCGTAGCACATCGATCGCTTTTGCGTTGAATTTTTTTTTAATCACACTGATATATACATCCTCAGAGCGATTATATAAAACATTTTATTTTTGTCTCTAATCATAAATTAAACGGTAAACTCTCATAGATAACTTTGTGCGCTACGAATTACAGATATAATCATTAATATAATTTAATTCAATATATGGTAGCTGCACTGAAAAAAAATTCTGGTTAAATATTCTTGTTATTATAACAGAGCTCAATACTTTATAAGTTATAAAGTACTGAGTTCTATTTATAATATCTAGAATTTATATTATAATAGCCAGAATATTTGATCAATCCTACAAGATTCTCTGATTCGTCCATTTTTAACCAGAATTTTCTTTTCAATGTACAAGTTTTAAAATATAATCGAAAAAGATATTGTTTACAATTTCAAAATTTGTTTATCTCAATCTGTAAAACATCTCAATCTGTAAAATTTCGATAAGTTTTTAATTTAAAAAAAGTTATAAATAAATATTCTTATTTAAGAAGCCGATAAGAGTGCAAATTATATGTAAGGAGCTTCTGATACACTTGATTTATCGTCGGAAAGTAAGAAGACGGCGAAGAAATGAGCGAACCGTTCGATCGGAAGAGCCAGCGGAAAAAAGAGGAAAGGGCGGATCTATTCTTCCGGGAAGATCGCAGTGGAACCGACGAGAAGGTCCTTTAGGCACCTTTATTGATTCTTAAGTCCGTCGTAGCTTTTTGTCTCACGTCGAACTGGTTATTAGAACTGGTTCCGGTTTCGTCACCGGTCGCTATTATTGGCGCCGCGCTTAACAGCGATTATCGCGTCCTTTCCTCGAATCGCGCTGCAAAAAGGACGCTTTAATTTCTTAACCATGTAAAAATGGCCCTTTTTTATTGCTATTAGCGGCGGAGAAGAAAGTGAACTCCGCGACGCTGAAATCTCAAGTAAGGACGATCGCGTTATCGCGCTTATCAGTACACTTTACATGGATGAACATTCGCGTCGATTAAAACTTTTTCGACGTCCACTTGCGTGATAAATTCTACAAAGTCGTTTTTAAATGTTTATTAATCGGTATAATTGGAAAATGGTAGAAGATCAGAAGATTATTCGAGTGATTAATGATGACTATATAAATAAAATCGAAATAAAATAATATGATATAACGTGCATCATTAATGGAGACATGTAAACTGGCTCTCTTTGAGAAACGGAATCAATGTATCTGCACGCTTTCACTGTCCCGAATAAGGATTCTAGAGAATCCTTTCGCACATATCATTACAGCGATACTTTATGGGTATCGCACTGATTAATTCATCACGCGCGATAATTAGCATTCGTTACGTTCGAGTTACGACAGCGAGCGATTTCGAGCGCCCCGAAAATGTTTCCTCTCTCAATCCGCGCGAGAGCAACGTATCCGCGGGCGTCGCTCGCGACAGGAGGGGGAAGAAAAAGAGCCGGCGGGAGGAAACTTACATGGCATGATTAACGTGACATCGCATTTTCGTCTGGAAACCGCCGCCATATTCGCGCCGTCGAATCGAGTTTCGTCAAGTAACTCAATTTTCTAGATCGCAGAATCGAGTCGGCGTCGTTCCACCGGTAATTAGCAATCAATTCCGGTGGAGGCTCCGACAGGCTCCACGTGGCTGGGGCGAGGATATTTCGAACGCTAACGCTAGCTACGAGGCGTGTTTTATTAGGCAAATTACACTTTCTGCAAGTCATAACTTTATCGCGTTGCGCAACGCCGATAAATTGTCGCGGGTTAACTCTACGAGGGGGACGATGAATAAAATATGCAGAGTGTAAAAATCTCGCGTATTCCCTACTCTCGAATTAATAGCCCGTCCGTCCCCGCTCTCGCGCCCGGGATAATGAAGGCACGACTGCAATTACCATTTGAAAGTTGCGAATATTTAGCGGCGTAAATTGACGGCGCGGAAAATAAATAACATCTCCCCTCGCGATCCGGAGGAGTATTTTTATCTCTCGTCTCCTCTACCTGGACCTCGTACAACGTAACAGGCACGAAATAAAGATCGCCGCCGACAAATTGCCGCACGCGATAAGGTTTTTGTAGCCACCGTGTTAGCCGCGCCGTTTCGGCGCGATTCAGGTTGAATTATAGGGCGATTATCGGACTCGTTTCGTGCCGCCGCGACGTTTCTGTGCTAACGGCGATGGGTAAAAGGGTGGGCCCCGCTCGCTCTTTCCCCGACGCGGCGGAGGGACCGAAATTCCCACACCGCCTCCGCGGAAATGGATGGATTTCGATTTTAATCAACCGTTAACTACATCGTTAGCGGCAATTCGTACACAACTTGGAAATGCGCGCGCGGTCCCGCGGCGCGCGTACACGCTCTCTGAAGAGGCGTCGGCCTAATCAAACTGGAAATTACACTGACAAACTGCGCGGCGAGACGAGCCCGCACTTGGCTGCTGCTGGGCCCGGGATGCGGAGAGTCAGCAGCCGAGCGACTCGCAAATTGGCGGATATTGGCAGTCGGCGCGAAACGTTTGGCAGAGAATTTTTGGCAATTAACGGCGGGAAGTTCGTTACCCGGAGTGGAATGTCGGCGCGGCTTCTCGCCGCGTTGTTTCCGCGATAATCTAGTGGCAAAATTATCTTTCCAGCCTGTCAAAAGTGAAATTTAGTGCCAATAGTCTTCATAATTCATACTTGTAAAATATTGTATAAACATTAATAAATCTTTCCTCGATGAGGAATCTTTGACGTCATTACATTCAGAGAATAAAAGTATAAATACATAAAAATTAGCATACTGAGATAATTAATTGCTAAAAAATTTAGCGTTCCTTCTACACTAATTGTAAGAAAAATATACTTTTGGCCTCAAAACCATAATTTTATATTTCTAACAATAAATATGATTAACTTAAGTATGTATCGAGCTATCTTCGAAATAGTACCGAGTCGATAAAAATTTGTGAAATTGTTCTTTTTAGTCTTCTTGATGTACTGCAAAAAAAATCTTAAACGAATCCACTAAACAGTTGCTGAATAATAACGATTTTAATTTTCACTGATTTCACACATATTTTCTATGGAAAGAGACGGTCTTGAAGGATAAAAATATTAAAGAAATGGTACCAATGTTTTCAATTTTTTTGTACATCTAATATACAGACAAATGAAACTATCAATCAAGTTTCAATTATTTTCACTACACCGTTTTAAAGAAATAAATTATAAACTGACAAAAATATGCTATTAGTACTACAAATAATGTTGGAAAAAAAGCATTTGCAATATAAAAAATACCTTTCTAGGAGTAAAAATAAGACTCCAATTATAGTTCGAGTTTCTTACATCTAAATTTACTATGTATAAAGTATAAATATTCAAGTATTTCAAATTTCATGCACTTTTATCTAATTGTAAGATTGTACCTCCGACACATCCTTAGCTATAATTATCATTAGAAATATTATAAAATTGTGGTTGAGGCCAAAAATAACTATACTTTTCTCTACGTATACATCGTTTAGCGGATTCAACGATAAAGATGCAGCGAACAAGACGAAAACTGCACGACAATGCGTCTTATCACAAAAGCAATTTGTTGACGTGAAATCATTTCGCCTTGGAATTCTACCGATTTATTTTTCCACGGTGCCGATACGAGATAACGCGTGGAAAAAAAGACACGTGCGACGTATCGATTGGCATAATTAATTGTGGCGACTCTATGACGAATGACGGACTCTCCCTCGCAGGCTCACGGCGGGGGGAGGAGGCCGCGGATCGAGGTCTGACGCGGAGAGATTTATTTCTGTGGTACGACTCGATGTCGCTGCGGCATCCGGAGAATCGCATTTGTATAGACTATTTATAGCGACGGGGTATTTGTCTCGATAGAGGCCTGGACGCGACGCAGTAGATCAATCTTACAGCGGGGCACGATCGACATGTGAATCAAGGTCTCGGAAATAATTGAGTTTCGAAGGAACGGCCACGATGATCTGGAAACCGTTTCCAGCAATAATAGCAAACGAAAACTGTGTATGCGCGCAAACGGGTGACCTTTAAATATCACGGCCATTTTTCACCTGCATGCATTTACAATTTTCAATTTCTTCTCCTCTGCCGCGATACACATATGTCCGATTCGAAAGGCTGAAGAATTTCTTTCGATAATTCTCGCGACAATTATTCTCTCGTGAATAACGCTTGTTGCTTTGCACGCGCTTGCAGTCAATTAGATTTTACGCAATATAAAAATAGACCGGAATCGATACTTCACCTCGTAGGAATATTGGAATATGTCGTGCGATGCGTCCTCACATTATGCGAAAGGTAACATAAAAGCTTTATGAATTATGGAATAAAGTACCTATAAAATGTAATTAATATCACAAATTAATCGATACATTGCTGTAATAATCCAATAATTCATAAAATGACGTAAGACGGCACGTTTATACGGATTAGTTAAAATTTTTTAAACTTTTACTGTTCATTAATTATGTCATTACAAGTCCGCTTGAAAAAATATTTCTGCCACGTTTTATTTAATCTCGCTCTCAGCTGAATCAAGTTTATTTAAATCTAATTCAGATAAAGCAAGCAAGCGCGAACAAACACGAGCGAATATATTACTTTAATGAATGTGAATGATGCCGTCGTACAATCGCCATTGTTTATTCGTGTTTGTTTGCGCTCGCTTAATTGATCTGTATTCAATTTAATACACAAACATCTAGATTTCAATTTATTCTTCTTTTTAAGTACTGTTATTATTTGCTTCTATTTTCTTTAACTGTTCGTTGCACTATTATTTATAAAAAAAAAAGACACGTAAATATGAATGCGCGTTTATAAATGTATGTGTGTTAAGCTCAGATCTGTCGTCTCGCTAAGCCTAAATGACTGTGCGGATCAGTCTGCTCTGCGGAATCATCGCTGTACAATAAATATGTAGGTTACACAGTTGCCAAGCAAGATTGACAAGATGTCTTATAACTGACCGTAATACGAATAGCGGATTTTTTTTTTAAATTTCTGCGTCACTGGTATATTAATATGTCAATTACGATCGAGTTCATAAACGACAAAGAAGTCTCGAGCTAATTAATTATTTGACGGATAATAAATTCTTACTGCCCGCGCAAATTCCAGAGAATAATCACCTTCCAGAATAAGCTCTAGATTCAAAACTCACCGCTGAAATATTTATTCTGATTAATTATCGAATCTTATATCGATGAACAATTGCTAAGTAATAATGTCGGGAATATTTCTACATTGCGCAAATGGATATGCAGGAGAAATAACAGAATTACGATTTAGCCGATGTATTCATTCTACGATTGCCCAGTCTATAAGCAATACGAATAACGATTCCCGGACGGGACGTAAAAGGTATAAAAGCCGGGACACTTTACATTTTCGATGATCGTGCGCGCGTCCCGATTGACGTCGTGCGATTTCTTTCGGTCGCCGGTTTTGCACGCATGTGAGATATTCTCCGTGCACACACGGTGCACAAAAGATGCGGGGCCAGGTAGTAGCAGCGGGGCAGGAGGGGGGGGGGGTAGGAGGCGGAGGTGGAGACGTAGGTGAAGAAGGAACGCAGGGGAGGGCTACGTACAAGGAATTCATGAATACGAGATTGCACTCGAGGAGCCCCGGGTAAAAGGCTGCTGCAGTTACTGGCTACTGCCGCACGGTTAGATCCCGTCGAGACTGAAAGAAGCGACGTTATACACAAAACGAACCGAGGAACGAACCTTTCCCTCTTTTCCTTTTTTTTTTTCCCTAAAGGGAACGCGACTGTAGGCGCACAACTACGAACGCAAGTGAAAAATAGCGCAACGCGTTCTTTTAATGACTAATTCGCTCGTTCGCTCAGGAGAAAAAGAAGTCGGTTCATCATACGAGGATTTTTTGGATACTAGATTATTAAATGACAAGAGAAAACAAAAATATAAAACATATGAAAGAGATGTTTCTNGAATTAATAACGCTCGGAATTGTATTTTTTTTTCCTAGAAAATTATTGTAACATTTTATATAAAAATTGATTTATTTTTGAAGGAACGGAAGAGTATCTTTAGTGCGCGGAGCACCATGTATGTTAATTAAAATGATAGCTTTAAAATTACTTGGCGATCTCATAGCAAGATTGTCATCAAGCGACGCGCGCGAGAAATGTGTATACTTAATAAACGTTTAATAAGCTCGCGCGGTTTCTTTCCTCTTTAAGCAAGTCGCTATGGGCGTTTTTAGTGGGAATGGTAAATACTCGTCGCTAAATTGAATGAGCGACAAAAATGTTTCAGGAATGAGGACGGACCGCCGCTGGCGCGATCGAGTCTTCGTCCGATCCGATGCGCGTGAATCGCATATCCTTGGAAGAGAGCCTGCCCGCCAGGAACCCCAGCAATTACGCGAAATAAGCGACAACGCTTCCACTCGGGTTCCACCGAGTTACCCAACAACGACGGCTAAAGAGGCGAGATACAGCCGAGGAGGCTTGCATCTCGCCCCTTTTCGAGGAAGCCCACGTGTCGCCGCGGATGCCTCTCGCGTGTCCGCGTCCAGTTTCGTCCCGCGAGGGAGAGATTCCGCACCTTCGATCGAGACTCCTACGATCGCACGATCTCCAACCGCGTAATTGGCTCCGGCGCGTTCCACCGTCCGTCCGAAAATCGCGCATCTTTCCTCGGCCAGGGGGCTTTCCTCGATTGTGTATCTTTTAAAAGAGCGCACTGATAGAAAAATATAGTTAACTTTGGCCTCAACTACAATTTTATAATATTTCTAATGATAATTATGGTTAACATAATGATGCATATAATCAAGTTAATCGTATTTATTGTTAGAAATATTATAAAATTATGGTTGGGCCAAAAGTAATTATATTTTTCTCTCAGTATAGTTACTTTTGGCCTCAACCACAGTTTTATAATATTTCTAACAATAATTATGATTAACATAATGATGCATATATTCATATTTATCATTAGAAATATAAAATTATGGTTGGGCCAAAAGTAACTATATTTTTCTCTCATTGTCAGTGCGAAAATGTGAAAAGTAAGTAAATATAGATGTTGATCAATGAAATTACAAATATCCTAGTAAATCTGCTCACTTTTCACATTTTCACTCTTTTAAAAGATTCATAATCGACCCCCAGATCTCCTTAAAAAAAAAAAAATAATAATAATAATCGCCCGCTCTTCGGTCTCTAATTCACCTCGCGATTTTCGTAATCGCTAATTTTTCTCGCTTCTCAATTCAACTTGTATATTCGTTAAAAAATTATCGCGTTCATCCGATTCCAACGGAGGTCGTCCTCCAACCGTGCGCCGTGGAAAACCTGGCCATCGATCTCCATTCGATCTATTCTCGTACCTGGTTCACGGCATACGATCGATATAAATAGATCGAACGTAGTACTCGCTCGACAACTCGCCCGCATTTGTTCCGTGTCGACGGCGGGGCGGCACAGGATTTGTCGATCTTGACGGCAGAATCCTTCGTTCTCCCCGAGTCCCACGTAGTAACACGCCAGAGCATCATTCAAACGCGAGATCATTCGTTTCCGGGTCGTGTCATTTTATTCGCGGTAAGACGTTGTCGAGGTATGCGGACGTAATCGCGCACCGAGACTTGAACTTGTTTGCGGAATCGATAAGCCATGTGCGAGGGCAACTATATCCGTCGCTGAAAATCGATCTAATTGTCACTCCAAACATACATACGTTCCTACTTGGCGCGGAAAATGCGCGCGTGTACGAAGAGCTCTGCTGTCGAGCTGTTTATTTTGCGGGATGTTTTAAAAAGGTCGACAAACACAAATCAAAGAGCATCAAATCTTGTTCCCATACTGATTTTGTTAGTCTACATATTGATAATTGATTAATAACGAAAATTTGTTAAAAACGTTACTTGAAAATGTTTTGAAAACTAACAATAAGATTTTATTTCTACACTGAGGGGAAAATATAGCTACTTTTGGCCTCAGCCACAATTTTACAATATTTCTAACGGTAATTATGTTGAAAATATTATAAAGTAAAGTTTTTCTCTCAGTGTAAGTTTTACATCCTGAGGGAGTTTTTATATCGCGCGCAATAGACTTTAGGCACTTTTTCCGCGATACAAATTATCCACCGATAAAGGGAACGTTATTACATGGTGCAGGCGCGAGAAAAATATGCGTTACAAAGTGACGACGCGTAGATAGCCCGAAGCGGGCTGTGAGGAAGATGGAGAAAGAGAAAGGGGGCGGGGGGGAGGGGGGCGCGATCCTATCGGAAGTAAAGGATGATCCTGGTTCACACAATCGTGGATCACGATGATCGTCTACGCCTACGAACGTCCTGCCTTCTCTCGATCCTGCGCCACGGATCCTCTGGCGCTCCGGCCAGGGTGGAATTTATCCGCGCCAAGATCCTCTCCTGCGGGATATGCAGCGATATACTATCGCCGTGCCGGTAATATTCGGTCTGTTCCGGTACAATGATATCGGTGGATCATGCACATTTGCGGCGATAAGCACCGGGCGCACCACGTTGCGCTCTCTTGAAGCCAATTGCTTCCAGGAGCTAACTATCGTCGTCTAATAATAAGATTTTATCGAGACGCATATTGATAGCTTGGAAATATCTAAGATCGAATTAACATAAATCATCAGCATTATATTAGATTGAAATATCAACTATTGTTAAAACTATTGTTATTCGCGTTACCGTATTGCGAAACGGACTGCCTACATTTAAAAAAATCAAACAAAGGTAACTATAAATCTCACACTAGAATGCATGATAAACACACTGAGAGAAAAGTATAGTTACTTTTAGCCTCATTCATAATTTTATAATATTTCTAACAATAAATATGATTAACTATAATTATCGTTAGAAATATAAAATTATGAATGAGGCCAAAAGTAACTATATTTTTCTGTCTATACTTTTCCGCAGAAATTTTAATAAATAAATAACAATTATTTATTATACTTTCTTGTTCGCCCTTTTTATATCTAGTCATTTCTTTTCTTCCTATTCTTTCGAAACAACTTTTGGCGAATCGTGTTAAGGGTTCCGTATCCTATTCTCCATCGGCGAAGGTGAGAGAAGGGTACCTACGGGATGCGAATAAACTGTAGAAAGAAGGTGGAGGTGGAGCAATTTTAACGCGAGAATGGGCCCCTTAGGCCAAGGTGATCGAAAGCGATATACACGAAAGGAGTAACGAGCTGGCGTCGTTAGCGGCACACAGTGTATTTAGAGCGTCTGAGCGGGGAAGGTAACAAAAAGGGTAACGAATTTCTTGGCCGATTCTTCTGGTTCAAGACCTGAGGAGCAGGCGGCGTGTCGCCAAAGACGGATCGATATCCTCGCCGGTCGATGAGCCGATGGAGATAATTTCGAAAAATGGTTTTCTACGTAACTCTGTACGTGCGAGGCTTCTGGGATGCTGCCTTTACAAATTGCGCGTGTGATAAGGAACACATCTTATGCATTTCTCTCGCGGAACGTACGATTCCGGAAACGTTGGGGAAAAATTGTGACCTTCTAAAAATTCTAGCAAGAAAAGAGGGACACTATTTTATCCCAGGAAAGAAAGATTTCGCAGTGTATAAAAAATTTTTAGCAACACTCAAAAAAAAAATTTGATAAATCTAAATCTTAGAGGATTTTACTCTTATATACAATGTATATACAATGTACAAAAAATTAGTGTAAAGTTACATGTAATTTTGAGACACTGTAATAATTTTAAATTAATTTATTTCTAATTTTGCAATATAAAAGTAAAAATAATTCCTCAATTTGTTTTTTACAGTGTATATACAATAGCTAATCTCACAATTTCTATAAAATTACATGTAATTGTGAGATTCACTATAATAGTTGTAAAATTCTACATAGTTATAATTTTGCAGTCAAAAGTAAAAATAAGTTTTTAATTTCTAATAAATTTTTTACACTGTATATACTGTAAAAAACAAATTAAGGAATTATTTTTACTTTTATATTGCAAAATTAGATCTAAATTAATTTAAAACTATTAAAGTGAGTCTCAAAATGACATGTAATTTTTTACACTAATTTTTTTTACACTAATTTTTTACAATATAGGCCTCAAAAGGATTCCTCTAAAATCAAGAGAAAAATAGTAAAAACGAAATATTTCTCACTTTGTTGAAAGAGGAATATGTTTGCAGTAAAACAGAAATCTTGGCAGAGACTAAAACAGTAAGCTTAGAATATGAGATTATGGAAAGAATCATTTTGAATGTAAAATACTTTTTTTTGCATAAAGAAATGTAATCCTCTAGAAAAAAATAAAGTTTTGCGTTCCTTTTATTAAAAAAAAAATATATATATGTATTTCTAGTTGCAGAGAAGTATTCCGGACAAAACTTTGCATTGTAAACTGTATAAATAAATCTCAGCTCGTAAATTTCCGCAGAGTTATTCTTGAAAGGGGTTCTTGTCTGCAGAGCGACGGTCGGCACTACTGCGTGCCGTCCGCAGGAACGCAACGCGGCAATCGATGTGGGTTCAACGGTTTCGTTAACCTCCCGGCGAAAACGAAAGTCACCGTGTACAGCAACGTCAGAGAGACACAGCAGCAACATTAGCAGGCAGCGCGCTGCATCGCGATGGTCGGGACGGTCCCTCGCTGGAGGAGGTCGACAGCATGGCGCGCGACCTCGATCGAGGACACTCGCCCGGCGAGAATCGCGGATATCCTCCCGAGCTTTAACGTGTTACATCAAAACGCATTATGATGCAAAACCGGCGGCGTAATGTGTTGTCGCGCGTGCTAAAAAGCGCGTTATCGCGCGCGCCGCACTTCGACGCGCCGAAATCTGTCCTCCCTCCCTTTCGGGGTTTTGCCTTACGTTCATTAGTTGCCGTAATTGGACGCAGCGACGTACCTTCGCCGGGGAAAATTTGCGCTCTCTGCTGAAATGTCACACCTGAGTGAACCACCGGTCGCAAACGTGATTTACGAATCGAGGCGGCCAAGTGTTCCCGAGCGCGCGCGCGCCGCAATTTCTGATACTTCATCTAAACGCAGAAAGCGTAAATTTCGTATGGAGTACCGTTCCGTAAATTATAATAAAAATATCAGAAAATTGCAGATTGCCGCTCGCGGCCGCTCGATTCGTGCATGCAATCGCGTGTCACGATTGTTTTCGCTGACGTTCCCGAACACGAGCAGAAACAACTCTCGACGCACGCATTCCGAAACAATAAGGAGAACCGAGGAGACGCGATGAGAACAATCGGAATAAATCGCGGGAGAAGATTATAGAGAGTACGCACGTTGCAATTGTCACATACGCCAGTTTGTAGCTCGGTGAATTCAAAGTCCGATCTTCTCGAAATTTACTGTTTGGCTTAACTGTCCGCATCGCGTGTAATAACATCAGAGCAACAATCGTGCCACAAACTATTATCGTGCAGAAACCAATAGTTAAGAACAATCATGTTGCTAAACCGCCTCGACGAACTATTGTACAAGCATGCTGGTCGATACTTCGCGAAGACTATACCACTCGAGCAACCTAAAACTATTCCGCCTGATCTCCCCATTCTGTATTACAGACAAATCGTAGTATTTCGCTTCCGAGAGATTCACACAGACACAAGGAACGATATGGAAAAACGTGAAATAATCAAAAACGTGTATATAATCTTGAATTATGCAAAATATAAATGAATATCTTTCTTACAATCCTTTAGCTTAAAAAAAAAAATACTTTTTTTCATTATTTAATCCATCGAGATTTAATGCATGTTAATCGGCAGATACAAAGAAGGCAGATAAAAAAATTGCAGATTAATTGTCGCTACGCAACCGTTAGCAAATGAATAAAAAGAATCACTTTATGTAACTCCACTATCGGATTGTATAACAAATATGCAACGTGACAGCGCTTTACTGTAACTTTCTCTGCAATCAAATTTTACTGAATCAATAGTGTAAAGTTTACACTAGTGTAAAGTAAATGGTGTAAGTTATGTGTAAAAAAAATTGAATTTGGAGGAGAATATGACACGAACGATATCTAAAGAAAAGCTAATGGTTTATAAGAAATAGATATCATTAAAATTAAATCAATTACATTGAACATCTTAAAACTGAGTAGCTGCATTATTTCTGAACAATAAAAAAAAAACATATAGTATCATTTCCTTTGAAATCGTTGCAGGATTCTCTCATCTCGCCATGCAAATCGGCGCGAAACAACGGCAAATACAAAAGGGGGAGCGAGACCGATCGACGAGGAACGAAAGGCGTGGTCGCATGCTATTAGTAATAGTGAAGACGTACCCTGTACCAAGTGGCCACCTGCGAGACGCTCGGAAGGGATGGAGAAGCGGTGTTGGCGGTTTATCCGTAACACAACCGGAAGTGGAGGGTGATGAAGGGCCCGAGAAAGGCGCGGTTTCGTATTTTCGCGTGGCGAATTTGCGCGAATTCGTTTGTACGAAGTGGGGGGGCGGTAGATAAGGCCCCACAACACGAGACGATAGTAGCACAGGTGTGGCGGTTGGTGGTTGGTGGCGGGTGTAGAGTGTATTTCGCCCCCGTGCAGGGTGAGGCAAAAGCAAAAACAACAACAACAACAACACCACAGGTCAGAAAATACACGATCATTGGCGATCACGCGCATCGCGAGCCAAATATGTATGTATATATATATATATATATATATATATATAAATCTATACACATATATAATAAATGTATGAATAATACAGGTGCACGTACATATTATAAGACGCTGTCCCAGGATGAGTTGGACGTAATCGCCCGGCAAACATTCCTCTCTTCTTACAATATGATTGTAATACACAATAGTCATGACACATTCGTTTTAAATATTAACATGCCAATATTTAATGCTAACGTTTAATAATAGTCAAATGGCCCCAGGTGATTATCGACGAATTCATCCTGAATGCAGCGCATAATAAATATTTCAATGAGTATAGACAGAACTAAAAGTAAAAAACATTGAGTAAGTAGAAATCAAAACTCTGGGGAAAATACTGGGACAGGACTCGACCGGTACCAGTACACGCTCTCCTTTTTATATTTTTCATGCAAGCCACATTAGTCGCTGTGTATCATACAATCGACGAACTGTGTACCGGTACCGCGTATTTAGAAATCGCTTCGGGTCTCCTTCACGTACCTGATACCTAGACTGTATAACATATATCTGCTGTTACAAAGAAATTTATAAATTCCGATTTGATGGAAACGTGAAAGAATTGGAAAAAAGAAATAGTTATTCGCAGATTGATGGCATTGCGAGGGAAATAAAAAATGAAGCGAGGAAAAACGAAAATGTCGAGTAAGCAGTTGATCGTTATTTCATGGAGGACTTTTATTAACGGGGGGCATATATTGGGGTCTCTGTGCTGTACCTCCTGTGTCCCGGAAGGCAAGCATGTGGGGCAGAAAGATGACACGCGTGAAAATTTTTGCGTGACAGAGAGCAAGAAAGAAATAGAGAGAGAGAGAAAGGACGGAAAAGAGAGGAGAAAGAGAGAGAGAAAGAGGACGTATGGCAGCATGACGACTTCACAGAAAGCGAAAAGCCACACAATATCGATATTCTAGTCTCTATTTCGCCTAACGGGGACACTCGCGCGTGTGCGCGTGTCTATTCTCGACACGCTTCAGCAACAAAGTGCGTCTAACATGTGCTCTTGTGCGGTCGTCAAAGTTCTCGAGAGTCGAATGAAAGCACGACGAAAGCGAGTACGCGATGGGATTCAAAGGCGATGAGTATCGGATCGTGCGGTGTCGTCGACCGAATCGAAATGCGATTTCTTTGAAGTTCGAGATAAAAGGAAATCTTGTCATTGGCAGAAAGTAAGATGGAGAATTCGGTGCGACGATGATTAAAAAACTCGAAAAGTATAAAGCAGAATTATCTCAATTTTTTCGAGATCAATTAACCTGAATTCTCCAAAAGAAGAGTATCATTATTGCACTAAACTCTTCGATTAAAGTTTTAATTAAAAAAAAAAAGAACGTATATATAAACAATTCCTGATTGCATTGCATGAATCAATGGAGTTTGGAGAGCCCCGATGTTTTCCTACAAAGAAAAGCTCCAATAGTGTCGAACCAAAAAAAAAAAGAAAAGACGCGATCCGATTACCGTCTTTGAATCTGGGCACACCCTTCGTGACTCTCGACAGTCCCGTGGGACGATTCACGAAAGCAGCAGAAAAGACTGGAATCTCGCTCTCTCCTCGCCTCGAGAATTCGTCATTACTCGCTCTGGCGGCTCTTAATTTCGCGCTGTCTGCAATCTCGCGAAATCGGCATGTAAAGCGCGCTGCTGCCGCGCTGCTCTCGGTGCGCAAAATTGTGCACTGTACTTTTTGCCGCCCGAGGAACTACGAGCGGTTTCGCGACGACGAAGAGGGCGGGCGCAGGAGGGAGCGGAGATGCAAGGAGCGGAGCGTCGGAAATAGAGAGACAGAGAGAGAGAGAGAGAGAAAGAGGTAAGCAGAGGAAAGAGAAAGAAAGAGAGACAGAGAGAGAGGACGGACGGAGGGAGCGTCCTTCGAAAAAAGCCTGATGGAGTCCTTGGGATCTGGCATGGCGGTGGGCGCGCGCGCGCGCGCGCGCGAGCGCGCGAGAGAAGCGGATGCACGGTGATAAATGACAGATCCGATGGGGTTCGACCGTAATCGGCGATTAATCGATACTCGGCGATCCTCGGTGAAATATACACGCGACCGCAATTTCCAGCGGGAACAAATCGCCCCGGGTGGCGCAGGTACGAATTATATTATGCTACGCTCTCGCGAGAAGGCGAGAGAGAGAGAGAGAGAAAGAGATCGCGGACGAATTTCTCAACGAAATGCGCGACCGGTACTATGTACGCGCACGAGAATGAGAGGGTAAGAGAGGCCAACGTGCACGCACGCACACATACACCGTATTCCGCTTCTCACCACTCTGTCCTTTTCTCTCTCACGCGCACCGACTCCGCGCGCTAAATCGGGGCTACGAATTATATTACCGGCGCTTTCGATCGCGGGGGAATTTCTCAACGAAATACGTGTAATTATCGTGCGAAGGACTCGGCGCGAGTAAGTAAGCAAGCGGGCGCGGGCAGAGGCGCGCTCTCTCGCGCACGTCCGATGGAGACGGCAAAACGAGAATCCGCCACGGGCTTCATAAATTTCCGACGTAAGGATCGTCCGGCCAGAAATAACACGCGCGGGCGAGGTATACGCGCGCGGGATTTATTGCCGCGAAAGAGAATAATGCGTTCCGTTTTCAATTTCTCCCCTTCATCTTCCACCGCGCCAACCTGCCTGCCTGCCTGCCTGTCTGTCCGTCCGTCCGTCCGTCTGTCTCGCGCTATCGAGCAGCCGGGAGATAAATTTTAGCCCGAGAGTGAATCGTTCGATCGTCGTTAAGGGCATCGATATAACTCCGGCTCCGCACAGGCTGTTTTCAAGGCTTCCCTCGGGATATCTAGGAATATATCACTGAAGAACTGTCTCCCCTACCTACGTCGAAACGTCGCTCATACCTTGGGCAAGGACGCCAGACATTGCTGCTTCACGTCCCAGACCAGCTGATCCTTCGGGAACTGCAGACACTTGCTGACGTAGAGCTCGGGCACGTGGATCCGCGCGAGGAGCACGCCCTCGCTGACGGGGGTGTTCTCCGCTGCCGCGAGCGCGTCCTCGGCATTCTGCTGGCCTTGACCCTGCGTCGGGCCACCTTGAGGACCGATGGTCGCCTGGCTCAGAGACTGAGTACTGCCGGGTGAGCTGTCTTGCTGCTGTTGCTGTTGCTGCTGAGGCGACGACTGCTGCTGCTGCTGCTGTTGTTGTTGCTGCTGGGGCTGCTGCTGTTGTGGCGGCTGCTGCTGCTTTGGCCCCGCCTCCATTGCGAGGACCTCGCGGTTCCTAAGGATCCCACCTTCAGTAGCTCACATCTGCAACAGCAAAAAAATCACCCGATCGGTCATTAATAATATTCGCGTAAAAAAAAAATAAGATATATCGTGTAACCATGACGGATAATTTCATTGAAATGGTATGTTGTACAAATTAAATGTTGAAAAAGAACCACCATTTACACCTTTATCGTATTGTAACCTTGTCGAAATAGGCAACGTGTTAAAAAGTTGTGTAATCAATTCGTGAAAAAAAAAAAAGAACAAATACGCGCACTTCTTTTCACGCTTCCATCGTCGCAATTCGAACCTTGCGTAAGTAGACAAAGTGTTGAAAAGTTATGTAATCAATTCGTAGAAGTTTACGGGCAGATTTAATAATTTTAATTTTATCTTACATAATTTTTTAGCCGATATAAATCAAGACTGTCCAAATTTTTTCAGCGCTTAATTTTTTTGCCTCGCAAGAGCCGGCCGGGGTTATCCATCAAACGGAATGGTTCAAGTTTTTATTCCATTAATTCCCCGTTTAATGATCGAATTTTTCAAAACGATCTTTCGCGAGATACGCGTTTCTAAATGACGTTAATAACACGATGACGATGGAAAAGAAATAATCGTTTATCGGAAGCGTCTGAATTCGTTAACGAGCGTGTAAGTGCCATAAACGCGAGAAACACGGACGACGAGGAGACGATGAGACGGGGAAGACGATGGGCGCGCGAGAGGGCGGATCGCGCGCGAGAGGAGCGAAGGCGTTTCGGCCAGGGAGAACGAAGAAGAAATTAAAACGGCCGAAGGATTCGCTTGTTTATGACCGTGCGAGCTATAACGGTAAAGGGAGGACGGGATTACCGCAATGGGAATAAAGAAACGGCGCCGGGACGCCGTGGCACGGGATTTTTAACGCTCATAAAAGGTTTTATGCCGAACATGAACGGCATAAAAACGGTTTTTCCTTCCTCGCTGTTCCTGCCCTCCTCTCCGCCGTTTGCCTTTTTTATTTTTTGGGCGCACGTCGGCGTCTCGCGATGCGTAATCGGAGATCCAAATCGAAGCGAGAGAGCCCCGGTTTGCTACTCGCTACCCACAACGCCGTCCCAACAATCATAAGAGCGTGCACCTCTCCCGGGTGAGACGACCGTAATTTATATAACGCCAGGAATGGCTTTTCTTCCATACCGGGGGCCGTCGGGAAAAGAATGACCGATCCATTCGAGGCGCGAGACTCATCGTTTTGAATTGATTATGCAAATTAACCGCGCGCTCACCTTCGCGTCGCGACTCGACGTACGTGTGCAGGGCCGGGCCGCCGGTGCGCGCGAGGTAATTCTCCCGGTGCCTTTACGCCGGGAATGATAAAAATATACGCTGAGAGAATTAATCTTGTCTTTAGGTCCGTAAAGTTAACGAATGTGCATATCAATTATACTCCTGATATTTGAATAAAAAAAGAATGCGCGCGCGACCATTTATTATCAAGCGCAACGCCGACGATTTATAACGCAGCTTCCCGTTTGGGAGAGAGAAAGCTTTAAACATTGAATAATAAAGTTACAAAATGTAAGCGACGCCGGTGCACTGTTCTTTGAGAACCCCTTACCCTGCCGCGCCGGGGCCTCTTAAAGCGCCTTGATCCGACCATGGATATATGTAGTTATGAAGGCAACATTGCGGGGAAACCTTTTTTTTCCACCTTCCAGGCATCCCGCGATTCCTACTACGTATTTTCAAGCCGCGTTTACTATCATGACAAGCGTTTATATTAATTAATTAACTTCTGACTTTGTATTTATCTCGCTGCACCGTTCGCCGCTTCGGCGCGCTCTCGCGCTCCGCGCAAACCCGAGGAGAATCTCAACATCAATTCGCAAGCTTGAAAGATAAGCTGAAGCTCCTTGATAATCTCGGGATATCCCTTGAGTCATCGCTCGGCATTCGGAAAGATTTCTACGAACGAGCTCCTGATAAATGGACTTCTGTCCTTCCTCATCACAATCCGCAAATCCATAGTAGACTGCGCGTTTCGTATAAGAAGTGTTCAGAAAGAGACAACATGTTTTGTGCGCCCCAAACCTCTTCTCGTCTCTCAATGCCTATTTCACCAATTTCGACAACCGCTTGCTTTTCCCACATTTTCAGATAAAGATAGAATGGGGTTTCAACAGCACCTATTTCTTTCTATTTTGGGTACATGTCTCACAATGGGAACGCGCAGTCTAGTATACTGGGTGTGTCTATGTGCGAATCACGCCGGCGAAAAAACGTACTCTTTATCTCGAGCATTTACGCACGCTGCCGCCGCGCGATAACGCGTTTCGCCGTTTTATAATTCCGCCTTCTACCTGTCGGATTAATCATCTACGGCCGACGATAACTGACGTCTTAACAAGCGGCGCGCGCGTGATCGCTTTCACTCGAAAGTTTTCAACGCGACGAGAGTCACTGCCGCCGCCGCCGCCGACGACTTTTATTTCGTAATTCGCGTTTGCGTTGTCCCGCACAGAGCTTTTGCACCGCGAGCCATGTAATCCCGCGATTAAGGCGTAGTACTTGCGTCATCTTCGGTAATGGAGTAACATGGAAACTTCACGATGCACCGGCGTACACCCGGTGGCTCGCGAAATCGCTCTATTTCTTCTTCTCTTCGGAAGCTTTTAAACTTTTAATTTGCTTCGTGACAAAAATTTAATCACCACTTTTGTATAATATCAAAGATATAATTAATATTATAGTAAAATATTGAAGTTACGATTAAATTGNAACCAAGTTATTTATTTATTTGTAACTTTGATAACTCTCGAAAAAAATAATCTCATATTTTTTAGGTGTGTTTTGCGTGTGCACGCAAAACTCATTTGATAGTTATTTCAGATATACAAATATTATTTTTACGTATTGCAGAAAACACGTACGTAGGTAAATACTAATGGTGCAAGAAAATTATTTCAGAGATCCTTCGGGGGAGATGATGAGGATTGTTTTTTAAAAGTGTTTCTTTATATACGAGAAAGAAAGAAAATCAGGGTAAAAGGATTCCACAAAACGAATGAGAAACGATGGAATCCTGGAGGATATAAGTGTGAGATGTCAGGTGCTGTGAGAAGTTTGATGGGAAACCGCAGACGCCATTAAACAGAACCCTCTTGTCGGGGGAGAGAGAGAGAGAGAGGACTGCGTTAAAACTTTAAATAACCTACTGACCATACTATACACATGTATATATAACTTATGTTTCGAGGAGAAATGCATGAAGAAATACAAAGAACCGCGCGCGGTCTACAAGATCGCATCTGCCGCGGCGAGGCAAAATTACTATCAAGTCATAAATTCATTCGAGACGTCGAGATTTCTGCACGACAAGCTTCTTCGATTTTCCATAAAAAATTATAAACCTTTATAGCAGGCGGATGAATTTTTTGTTAATTTAATTCAAAGTACCCGATATTATACACTGTAGTTACTGTAAAAGTAAAGTAAAGAAAACTGTAGTTACTTTTAAATCCAACCACAATTTTGTAGTATTTCTAATGATAATTATGGTTAACATAATGATATAGTTAAGTTAATCATATTTATGATCGGGATCAAAAGTAACTATTATTTTCTCTCAGTGTACATATTTTCCTCTATGAAAATGAAAAAAGTTTAGAATTTCAAATTGANGGCTGTAATGTAATGTGCAGACAACAAAACTCTCGAGATATAAATAATGTTTAATTATCCAGCGGGATCAGACGCGGGTAACGGGCAGACGCTGCGAGCGATGCAATTTTCGCTTTCGTTCGAATCGCTTGTCGCCGCGCGCCTATCGCGCCGCGATATTTCACAGTGGATTATAATAGTTGCGATGATAACGACACGCTACTTTTTCTAAGCGACGAATCGATCATCGCCGGCCCGATGGGGCTATCCGGCGAAACCGGTAGAGACGAGAAGGACGAGGCAGAAGAAGAGGAAGAAATAGAAGAAGAACAAGAAGGGAGGCTATAAGAAAGATAATAAGAGGGAACGGAGAGAGAGACGATGATGAACCGAGGGAGAAAGGGAGGGAGAGCTCCATGGGTGCGTATAGACGAACGCACGATGGACGGATGGATAGACGGGCCCATGGGTGGACTGACCGACGGACGGGCGGACAGCAAACGCATCAATGACAAGACGTAAATCATAGTTTTATGACCCGTCTTTATGTGGCCCTTATTCGTGGCACTCATCGGTAGAAGAGAGCCTTTCGGATTTTTCTGTCTGGCTTATACTTGTACGTCCAGGACCGCATCGGTTCGCGTCGGCTGTGCCGACGGTTTACGCTTCAAAACCGTCTTTTATAAATCCCGAAAGAGAAGAGAAACGAATTTTATTAATTTATTCTCGACGATGAAATAGCGTCGCGATTAAGAATTATCGTGTCTTTGAAGTTTTTTTTTTTTTTTCCAGAATGGTGAGTATAACATGTGTACTTTACAGATTGAATTAAGTATGACATTACATTTAATCTCATTAATGTACGTCTCAATTTTTTTGTAAACATGTCTTTCCTTATATGTAAGATGAGAAATTGTACGTGTTAAATGAATGATTTCGATGATTTGCGGAATTAAGTTTCTTTTTAAGTTGGTATTTAGATGACGAGAATTTTTGGAGATTCGTCCAAATCTTCCGTGCATCTCCCATCATAATAAGCGAATGCATAGATAAAACGTATCTAAAGAATTTCGGCAAGATTCGCAACTACAAGAGTAAAACTTCGCTCCACTTTTCGACTTCGCTCTTCGATTTCGCTCTTCGATCCGCCCCTGAACGCACGTAAGTGGGTATATAACAGGTACCCGCTGCGTGGGCGTCGGTTTACGGGTTTGCTTTTAAGTGACCGTACCTTAATTCGCGCTGCGGTTAACAGTGTGTCGTGCTTAACGGTGATCCCGCGAGGGAAGGCGCGGGAGAGAGAGAGAGTCGGGGAAGGAGCGAGAAAAAGAGAAAGAGAGAGAGAGGGGCAGAGGTAGCAATTAAAAAAATCCGGTAACTGCACTGGGTGGAAATGCAACCCGGCGACAAAAAAGAGGGAAGGTTGGTACACGAAGGCAACGAAGGACAGCGCGGGGTTAAGGTACGACCCTGACATTCTGGATCTCGCGGACGTGGGTGTGCGCACCGCGCAACTTTGTTGCCGCACTTTTTCGAGAGCATCTTCCTCCTCCCTCTCTCCGCTCCGCTCCGGGCCGCTCCGCGGGACCCGCAGCGCGCGCGCGGCCGCATTATACGCTCGCGCGCGCATAAAGGGAACGGCGTGCGCGAAGGCCGCCTCGGCGGAGCGGTGGTGTACGACGAGGATTATTTTTCAACGACACACGCTACGACGCCGCGGAAAGTGAGTCGCGCCAAATAGTACAATTCAACGCGGCGAGCCGTCCCCCCTCTCTCCCTTATCCAACGCGGGAAAGCAGGGGGACGGCCGGCAATCTCGTCAGATTAATCCCAATTTTAATCTTGCCCCGCGGTGGCGAACTGCCGCGCGAACTGCGGACGCGTGAGATATGCCAGGGAAATTAATATCTTCCCGATCCGCGCTCGCGCGAATGAATTCCGTCAGGCGAAACAGCGCGACCGCCGCATACCTTCGCAGTGTCCAGCGGTACTTGGAGGGATACCCTTCGAAGATAAAATTAAACTAACGTTTGATTCATGGTACGTTACACGATAACGATGTCTAGCGCAATCGTCCCGTTTTATTTCTCCCAATCCTACGGTGTCCCATTACACGTTTATCGCGACGTTAATAACCGGAGAGGCGGGATCGTTCGCGTAGCGGCGTCCAATTTTTATTCCGCGAACGTTCGATGTTCCCTTCTCTCTTTCTTTTTTTTTTTTTTTTTTTCCCAGCGTGCCTCATTGTCGTTTATGGCACCTGCTCCCTCGTGCAATTTGAGCGACATGCTCTGTAAATTACCGGGCGAAAATCAGATAGAGATACAGCCTCGGCTCTCTCCCTTCGGAGTGACAGGTTTAACTACGCGCGGTCTTGTCTAACGCCGGGCTTGATTTATCTACTGCGAAAATCGCATTTAATATCAATGAAATAAGACGAGGCGAGAAACACTTAACACAAATGTCCGCGGGGAAAGGGCGAGGGAGAGAGCGACAACAACAAATTTTCTGGATCTGGATGCTATTACACTGTGGCGATTGAGCTCTGGCTTTTTCCAACCATAAGTAAATTACTTTTTAATATCACGTGAGATCTCTAATTCTCGCTTCGCGTGTCTTGTTGCTCGTGATTACGCTTGTATAGCGTACACGATACTATCCGCAGGCAGTTACGATAAGTTTTGTTGGCGATCGGGGGATTGGTAGATGCATTAGGCCATATACAATATGAACGTAATATTACACATGTCCCCCATCTATCGACTACGATATCGTCTCTCTGTAAGGACTCTTCTGTTTCGCCGTCCGTCCCCCATGCCGCGGCAGTAAAAGATGTTTTCTGCGCACAATAATTCGCGAAGATAGGCGCGGCACGGGCAGTTTCGCGACACCCACCACTTTTCCAGCGATTCTCTCTCGTTATCGATGTGCCGAAGAAATTTATAAGATCATATGCGTGCTCCGAAATACAAATAATATTCCGAAATAAAATATACTTTTATCATAGATCGGTGGATTCTCGATATTCAAGAGTATTATCAATGAAAAAAATAAAAAATAAAAGACTAGAAAATAAAAATTCCCCAAAAATGAAAATATGCTATTGAAAATAATTTGTCAGTTAGATTCAGTTTTAACATTTTAACAATTTATCGACTGTGTAAAAAAAACTATGAGCTGCCGCCGATCAAACGTCGCTTTGTGCAACAACAAGCGTGCATGCGATCAAGATCCACGTATGAAACTTTCAGATTGAAAAAGTTCACTCGCCAAGTTTGACTATTATAGCTCATATACTTGCGGGGAACTTGAATAATCGAATGTACGGATATCTTCACGAAGCGTGCGGGGGCGGTAATATGAAGATAATGCAATGATATTAAATAAATTTGTCGGACACGGACCTGTAGGCGCATAACGAATCACGCTGCATTCAGCGGATAATAGAAACGCGGAAGAGAGAAGAAGAAATGCCGCGCCGGCAAAAAGAGAATCGACGTTGCGAACAGAAGGAAAGAGCGGAAAGAAGACCGAGTCCCTCCATTCTCTCCTTCGTCGCCTTAACTGAAAAACACTCGCTCTCGCGGGAATCCGTCTGTACAAATAGCCCTTTTCGTCTCGTATATCCAGCCCAGGAAAGCAAGTTTCGCTGCTGCGATTTATTCACGTCGCCACGTCGAAAAATCGTAGAGATTTGGCACAACAGGGATTATATAAAGTAAATTCTCTCGCTTGTGATTTATACTCGTTTTTGTCTATCGAAATGGTGATTCATGACATTTAAATTTTCATGTGCCTTTATTATGCAAACAGATTTGCGTTGTACCTTGCATGTATAAATGTCATTTCGGTTGAATTAATTTTTGAAAAATTACTTTTACAGAAACATACAAATATAAAAAAACTAGGTTTTTTTTTAATATAAAATATCGAAAGTAAAAATAATTAAGAAACGTTGACATTTTTAAGGTATCCCCTTCGTGAATCGATTAACTTGTCATGCGGCTCGGAAGTTATCTAGAATAGCACGCCCTTATTTTACTTTAAGACACGACCGGATGCTTCTCTGCGGAGCTAACTAATTGCTAAAAATGTCGAAGGCCACTTGTTGTCACAGCGACACGGAGGTGACGATGCATTAGAGAAAAACATGAGGGTGTAGGTGGATCGCGACAGAAATAGCGAGGAATAATTCTATCATTTATTGGGCGGTCGAAAGGTTAAGAGGGCGGCGTGTCGAGCTTAAAAGGCTGCATAAATTAAATCTAAAAACGTGACATCGACATGGATACCAGCATTACTGAGTATTCGCCCCCAATTCTTTTATTAGCCGAGAAAGAAGTCCTATACGTGTTAATCCCGCACGCTGTTATTGTTTCATGACTTTATTGTCGAGCCCGTCAAATGTTTCCTTGATAATGTCGAGAGCTCGAATGCTGATTTATATCTGAAAAGTATCATTATCAAGTATCAAGTATGATCAAGCATGATCAAGTATCATTATCAAGATAAGGGCATTATTTCCTCCCTGTCTTCTGCTGTCGTGGAGCGTGATGATAAAATCGTTCAGGCATTATCATGGCGTTCATTGTTATATATTTTCTATATTGAATAAACTAATGACAATTGTATGATTTATTCGAATATACAGCAGAATTGTAATTAAAACATTGTCAACGTTTCCTACTAATATATAGTAATTCGTTGTAATCAATAAATACATCCCTTCTCTCAATTTTGCAAGATGCATCCATTTATAATACACTGAAAAAAATTCTAGATAAACTTAGAAGATGTAATTAGTATTACTAAATATAATAATAATAACAACATTTAATAACAATTATGACAAACATTTTATTTTTATAACATTATTTTGTCGCAATGACCTATGTTCAGTTGAAACTATCTCACCAAGGTTGCTGGTAACTTTTATCAAGACTGGATTATTATAACCAATCTTTTTTTTTTCAGCGTAGATGGATATTGGCAAAATTGATTTACACAAATGTTCAAATGTTCTATTCCCAAAAGAATCATACATCTATGTTAAATATAAATGAACGACATACACGCGTCTCTCAAATGATTCCTATAAAGACGCAAATGTTCAAATGTTCTATTCCCAAAAGAATCATACATCTATGTTAAATATAAATGAACGACATACACACGTCTCTCAAATGATACCTATAAAGACGCAAATTTCTCTATCCCTTCAATTGCTCTTAGCATCCGAAAGAAATCCTCGAACGGCATACCATCGGAGATCCGATTTAGATAACCAAATTGGGAGTCTGACAACAAATTAGTGATCGCTCGAAATTGTCCGAAAGCACGTGTTAATACTGATATGTCTGGTGACTTACCCCTGGTTCAACGACCCTCGCAGCCACACGAGCGTGAGAGAAAACGAACGGGCGGCCCTCCGCGGTGCCGGGGATTATCGCGCGATATCGCCACCGGCAGCCATTGTCAAAAAACAAGCCCGGAACGTACGAAGCATCCACCACCATATTGCACCAACCGCACCGTGTCGTATCGTTGCACCGCACCGCGTTGCGAAACGCGGCTTCGGGGTGGTCGTGCCTCAGCAATATGGCGACGGCACGACCCCCAATCTCGCTCGTCGCGTACTCCCAGTCGGTGACGGCCCGCGACGAGCGTCGTCGCCAGGACGAGGTCCTCGACGGGGAGGCTGGTCCTCACCGGGACTCACCGCCACCCTTCGACCGTCGAACGTACCATCGGGATAGGACAATGCTCGACGAAAGCGAAACGTACGACGACCGGCGGCGCCTCCGAATGCGGGACCGAGCGTCGCGGGGTGCATCGCGCGACTACAGCGGGGTCCGCGGGGGCACCCCCGAGAGGGTGAAGCACATCCCGCGGCGTAGATGGCGCCATGGCGCCGGTTTTCAGGAATTACGCTCCAGGGTTAGGCGCAAGGGGTGAGAGAGAGCCTGGTGGTGGATGTTGGTCGCCTGGCAACGACGAGAGATCGACCGAGTGCTCTTTCCGCCCCTCTCTTTCCCCACCCCCTCCCCTCCCTCCCCGCCTTAACGGCCACCGAGAGAGTTGGACACCACCCTCGCTCGTTGTTGTTTCCGCCGTTTGTGCCCGTGTTGAGGTATGTCGATGGTGGTGGCGGTGGTGATGGTGGTGATCTGCGGACGTGTGCGAAAACAACTACGTATCGAGAGTCGCGAGTGGGCGAACGATTAGTCGCGATCGGGGATGGTACGTCGAGGATGGAAGGTCAAGAGGAAAGCGGGTGCCTTGAAGGACATGCCAATGGTACATAAATACATCTCGCGTCTGAGGTGAATCCTTAAAGACAGAAGTAACCAAATCGGGACGTCACGAAGGTGTCGTGATACTGTGATAAAGATGAAAGAATATATTAAGTACAAGTTCTGTACTAAAAATAAATATATAATTGTACAATAATTACACGATCATTTTAACGGTAAATTAAAGTTTCCGTCGTTCCATTCCCTTTTTCAACACGTACGCAAATATGTATTGCATTTTATATTTCGATGTATCTGCCAAAATTACTACAGATTGCGCCGATAAAGGAACACCAAAAAAAAAAATTTGTTTATATACGTGGAATCCTCTAAATCTTGGAGAATTTTACTCTTATATAGGCCTCAAAAGAATTCCTCAAAAATCAAGACAAAACATATTTTTCACTTTATTGAAAGAGGAATATGTTTGCAATAAAACGCAAATGTTTGCGGTAAAGCCATAAGCTTAGAATATGAGATTATGGGAAAAATCACTTTGAATGTAAAATACATTTTTTTTGAGCGAAGATGTGTCGAAATACATCGTCACTTTCACATATTTTAACATTTTATCTCTAGTAATAACGTGGAATAAAGGACCGTAAGTGAAAAGAGTAAATACCGATGACACGGTATTCTTAATACGGTATTCTATCCCGTGAGGTATGAGCCAGGCTCGATCGTTCTCTGTTTGTCCGTTCGTCCATTCTCGCCGGCAAACATACCGAAAATGGCGTGCGGTATTTCACATTGTTGTTTTAAGACTGCTCGATCGATACCTTCATCGCGATATCGGTACACACCCACATTGTTGCGTATCGTCTCCCTTATAAATAAACGATCGTTTAGCCTGCCGAAGCTCTCGGGGAAAACTTTCGCCAATGCTTTTGCTCCGCGGAGCGTTTTATAACGTAACGAACCTCATTAGGAACAGTAATAGCGCCTTTTCTGGCGCCGTAACTCCATTTTCTGCGAGATTGCAAGACGGATCGCCCGACATCGTTGCAACGTCGCCTTAAAAGTCCTCGCACATCCTACGGAAGCAGAGAGTAATGAATGGTTCGCAAACGTTAAGGAAAAAAAAAGGGGGATCCCGTCCGATCGTCGTCCGGTGATTTATCGCGTCTTGATCGCGCCGTCAAAGCGCCGTGATAACGCTTTGTTCCGATAAGGCAAGAAAAGACGAGTGTCCTACTGCCGTTTTCTTCGCGATTACGGACGGGCACAAGGACATGATTCACGCGTCACTGTCCATTATTAAGCGATCCGCGCGATTATTGTTATCTGATAATCGCGTTTGTACGGCGAAATGTGCTTTTATCGTTCCACGAGATATAATCATCGCGACGACAAATATATCGATTACGAACGTCGCGCTCCTCAATTAGAGGCTTATCAGATTTGCCTTGCGCAATGAAAACTACGCAAAAAAAAAAATAATAAATGTGAATCATAATGAATTCATTCGTCGACTTTTCGTAACGAGGCATTCGAGTTAATTGCGAATTAATTTATATAATTTTCGCTCTACGCTTGTATACCCTCTGCGTTAAGAAATTTTACGCGACTGTTAAGCTTGTTAATGACTAAGCTTTCAAAGAGCCAAACCGGATCCTCCGGTGGAAAAACGAGAGGTTTCATGTGACATCACTTCCTCGGCGCATCGTCGCGCGCGCGGATGCAGGCACTCATGCCTGACGACTTTTTCGTTACACGCCGCGGGAGAAGGGGGCGAAAAACTAACAAGCGCAAGGTTCGCTCAGATTAGATCGACTCCAATTTAGTTCACTCGTCGTTTGACCTCCATTCCAGATCGGCCGGCACTCTCTCCGGCTTTTAATTTTTGCGGAGGATGTGACGTTCCCTCGATGAATCTCATCGGCCGTCCCTCTCGACGACCGGTACCGTTAAACCGGAACAATTTAGCATCGAGGACGACAGAACAGCCACCCCCCCATTTTTATCGACACTCCACATTATAGATTTAATTGTAACTCAATCAGGGGATAGGAAGTTCTGGTATAAAGTGTCCTTTTTTTTTTGTACAATCTATCGTTGGAATCGCGATTGCATAACTCAAAGATATTGCGAATTGATATTCGAGATATTAATCTATAAATTTAATTGCGGAATGAATTAAAAATGGAAACAATTTTATCTGCAGCTGAGTTGTTCTTTAATTTCATCAATAAAAAAAATATGAAACGTGATATTAATTTTTATAGTTTGAGATATCAAAATAATATAAATGTATCATAAAATTTGTAGAACCTATATAGGCTTTTAATGATACATGTTAGTATCTTAATTATTAAAATTAATTATTAATTATTAATTTTAATTTGTGATTGCAAACTCAAAGAAATTATTATACTGAAAAAAAAATTCTGGTTAAAAACGGACGAGTCAGAAAAATCTTGTAGTATTGATCAAATATTCTGGTTATTNTAATAGAAATTTTGGTTATTATAAGTTATAAAGTATTGAGTTCTATTATAATAACCAAAATTTCTATTACAATAATCAGAATATTTGATCAATCCTACAAGATTTTTCAATTTGTCCGTTTTTAACCAGAATTTTTTTTCAGTGTAGGCAAAAGAGATCAAGCCTGACCGTTTAAGGCTATTATTATTTGATTTATAAAATTTGTAATTTATAATTTTTAAGAATCGCGCTGAATCATGCCTTGAGTAATTAATGGGGCCCGACACAATATTTCTATCTAAACTTCGTGGTTTTCGCCACGGGAAAGTTAATACACGGGAACAGAGTTCAGAAGGTTCCAAAGTTGACCTGTTTCCGCTTTTCGAGCATCGTCAGTCCATTAATTTCAAGGAATAGCATGGGGAACAAGGCTCCGCAGACCAGGGGTCTAGGTGAAAGACGAGTGCCTGACGTATATTTGATGTTTGATCGATTGATCACGCTGCATCTATCGCAATCTTTTATACGCCCACCAAGGATCTTCGCTTGTCAGCGAATATAGAACCCTCTTGGTCATATCGTTAACTTGTCGGTTTTCCTTTCACACGTGCCTTTCACGTACGTTGCGTTGAAATCAATCTTAACGTCAAAAAATAAAGATAATAAATAATATATTAATATAATTCGCGTATTTTAATTTGACAATTATCATTAATATTTCACAAAAAAATATAAATTTAGCAACAACAACAATTTTTATACAAGTCGTTTGAAAATATTGACGCGTTCGACGTAATCGTCTCTCTATTACTTGCAAGTATCGATGACTGCATTCACCGTTACGTGAGGCTTTTCACCTCGCATTTGCATCTGTTTAAACGAATAAATAATCCCACGGTACCGCGCGGCGCGATATTCTTCGCCGTCCCCGATCCCCCGGTCCCCGGAGAGTCTACATTCCCCGCTTCCTCGGCACGAGGAAGAAAGAGCCAGGAAGTCAACCGTGAGACAGGAAGGTCGTACCATCTAAGTTTAGAGTGTGTTTAGTCACCTACCGCGGCTACCTACACTTTTCCACCTACAACTCCGCCCCTTTATCTGCCGCGCGAGGTCCGCGAGAAGTCGTTAACAACCTCCGTATGCGGAGGTGGTACCCATACGTGCGGTGGAACCCTTTCAACGATAATCCTGGAAACTCGGATCTCGCGTCCCGTGAATTGGCGCCCGCGCGCGCAGGGGGAAGCGTTCTTCGATTTCACTTTACGCGCAAGTTAATGCCGCGCTTTCTCACGTCGTTCGACTCGCATTAATTCTTTTTCCTTCACAGAAATAAAGGCATCACATAAAAGTAATCTTCCTCATTTCTTTTTAAAACGTCGCCGCGCAGCGTCGTTACTCGGCAAAGCTCCCTTTTCACGTCTCGTTTCTCGCAGCTTTCGAACCGTGGCGGAGAGAAGGAGACTTCCGCGAAAAGGAAAAAAAAAAAAAAAAACACTCCATGAAATTCCGTTGAGAGGAGTATCATGGTACGTACCGGTCTGTCTGCCGGCCGTTTCACAGTGTTAATATATATCTCCGCCGGTTATTCCAATATCCGTTGTCTACTCTAGACGATGATGCAAGCATTTGCACTTCCCGCGCGCGCGCGCGCCGGCATATACGTTCTCGTCTATCTGCCGCCGCCGTCTATCTATCGTGTCCCGGAGGAAAACCTGAATCACGAAATCCTCCGGGTGCTCTCTCTTTCTCTCTCTGTAAGAAAGGCGGAGCAGCTGCGGCGGCGGTGGCAGCTCCGTATGGAGCTTCGGTACGTACACGCGTGTAGCGTTTACACGTCCCCGTATCTCTTCGGCGTGTGTTCGCGCGTGGGTGTTAAGCGGGTGCAGGAAGGAAGGGGGAGGGGGATAAGGGAGTAAAACCGCGTTGTGTGGAAGTGGGTGAGCGGGGACTGTAAATATCGCCGTCGCTCTGCTGCCTACCTCGCGCGCGCAACGGGGAGGCACGTCCGGTATATATGGTGTATCGCCTTATGCCGCGTCTCGTTCTACCGCTGCTGCTGCTGCCTATGAAGACCGGACAGACGAACGGGCCACTGGATGAAAAATATCCCACTAAATTGATAAATTATGGCCGCTTTAAATCAGCCAGATGCGGGGCCCGGAGAAAGAGAGAGAGAGAGACAGCCGGGGCCTGATTTAGGTAGCCATTCTGGATAGCTCCCCGATAATAACTCTATTGTAAACGGTAGTCGAGGAGCTTTACGATGAAGTTTTTAATGGTTTTCTTGGTAATTGTCAACGCGGAATTTGTGCGGAACGGCTGTGGCTCGAGGGAAAAATTACGATCGAATTTAGGTAGGTTCTAATTGAAGAATTCGTCGTAATCTACGAGAAAATTATTATTAGATTTACGCAATTGAGGCATATTAAAGTTGAGAAACGGGCAGCATTCTGCTCTTTTCTCGTATCAATTTTTTCGCGATCGATATCTATAATCACCGATTGAAACATAAATCTCTGACAAGGGGATCGTTAAACCGCGAATGCCTGATCGAGAAGTTCTTTACTATTTGTCGTTAAGATGAATCTCCCGCGATGGGCGTACAAATCGAGATTTACGACGGTTACGGCGGCCGAAACTCCGCGCGCTCTCTTGCGACACGGACAATATAAGCGATTGCGTCACACGCCGGCCGAGAATCGACTTCGAGGCAAATCGAGGCCCGATCCGAAGAACTCGGACTGACGTTCCCGGAGGGGGCGCGGCACTTTCTCTTACCGGAGTTCCAGAGCAACTCGTGGAATCGAGGAAACCCCTCACGAATACCCACACTCCGTTCTTTCGTAGCCGGCCCGATGTCTGGCGGAGTTACTTCGCCTCGCTTAAAATTCAATTTAACCAAAATGGGAAATATATTCGTAATCTGCCTGGAGAGCACATAGTTGGGCAATATTACATTTTACGAAAGTTCATAAAATAAAAATTTACATATCCCTAACATTTTCTTACGTTCAAACGAGTAATTTTTAAATTTAAAATTAAATTGCCATCAGTAAATTTTCTTTAAGAAAAATACGTATTTATTAAAATAAAAACTGACAACGACAACATATTTAGAGCGACGTGTTTAGATAAAGTGATTACATATGAAATAAAATTATAAAAAATATATTTTAGCAATGAGTATTTTACTTTGATATTTTTCACCTCATTTCTATGTTTTTAAAAACTTGTAGATACCTTCGTATCGACCTCCAAGGGTTCCAAGTTTTTACTTTTTACTGAATTATGCGCGCGAGGAAAGTGCGAGAAAAAAGAAGCTTGGAAACACAATTGGCAAAAGCGACAATGGATTAGGCGCGGTACGAAGAAAGAGGAAGAACCCAACGACCGAACAGAAATTCCATCGTCAACCGGTCGGGAATCGCCATAGAATCGGGGGGTTCCTTTGACCGGTTGCACGTTCGCGCGAGCCTGCCTGACCACTTGTGATTCATTTTACGCAATAAGCCTTCGCTCGCGCCATGTATGCAATTCCATTTGTTTTCTGTGCGTCTCTTTTCCAAGTCTCGCGCGAAACGCGGGGATTTGCCGCGACAAAACTCCCGAGGAATACGCTATCTTTTCCTTTTCGCTAAAGCAGAATTCTTCCCCCCCGGGATCTTTAAAATTTCAACACGTATTTTAATACGGTACACACATATATATATTTTTTTTAATTTAGCGTAATGTAAAATTTTTTTTTGTAAGGTGAACAAAAAAGCCGATTATAAATCCCATCAATTTTGTAAAAATTCGAGCCAACTTCACAGACCTTAAATCTTGCTGCTTCGTGATTTTGAGCAATTTCTCTTGGCTGGTAATTTCACGTGTGATTTGCTCAATAAGACCATGAGACAGCTCTATTAAACCACGCGTCCACATATCTAGACCGAGACACGCGTTACATTATCCCGCTAGAAATTCGCATCATTAAGTACAATGAAGAAACGGCTCAAGTACTCGGACAGATAACTAGAAATCTCGTTTATCAGTAGAAAAATGCACGCTTGGAAAAAGTTCATTTGCAATATCGAGATTTTCGCGTTGATTTAGTCCTCTCGTACAAAATTGATTATGTCGCAGGATTAAAGGTGCTTTCCAGCAGCCGGGACGCTAGCGAAGTTTTGGCAACGGCGAACAGACGCGAGCGTGGAAGTCAAGAAGGCTTCGACCTTATTCCCATCACGTACTTGGCAACTGTCCAAGTCCTCCCGGCTACATCCTTAACCAAGGAGTAAGAACCATTTTAAATGTCGGGCATTCATCGTCTGTACCTTGGCTCGCAAAAATGCTTATCTTAAAAAAAAAAAAAAAAGCCGCTTTATGAGCCTAGTTTTTCATATGCAAGCAGGTATACCGCGCCTTGAGAACCACTACAGTTTAATATCGACGCTTGTACGCGAAAATTATTTAACAGATCAACGTTAAATAAATGACAAATTCTAAAAGCAACGATTGTTATACAACCGTCACATATCCTAAATACATCATGTTGTTATAATACATATATATCAATATTTCAGACATTCTTTTATACGTATTATATTCCAGATTCACGACAGCAGATAGTCCGCTGTTATATTATTGTTATACATATTATTGATGGCAAATATTGTGTATTGTTATATTACATGAATTACAAACATCAATAGTTCAGATTATTTTTGATACATATTATATTCACGGGTCGTTAAATTTGCGCGACTGTTAAATTTTCTCGAGATGATGGTGGTATTGTCGATATCTCTATTGGACAAATGCTACCGCATACGAGAGCCCTTTTGAAATTGTATACCCTCGAAAATACTTCTCTCTGGCTCTCGCGCCAGCATACCCTACTTTATTATACTGTCGTCCCAACGAGCGCGGTATATTACGCGATGACCGAGTGGCGTGCACACGCGGCTACCTATTACGATAAATACTCGGCGCGCGCGATCCGGCGAGATCGGCGGGACCGGCTCCCTAAGACGGTGAAGTATTTCCGCGATAGCCATAACCTTTCGCCATGGCTTCCCACGCCTCTCGACGAGCGTGTCCCGCCGCGCCCGCCCGCTTGACCACCGGGCGAACGAAACACATCCAGCTGAGCCGGATCGTAATCGCTATTTCCCTTTCTCGCATTTTGGCAGGTCAATCGGCTTGATCCGATGAAGGCACCCCGGCTATGATAGAGCAATTGCATCTTGGATGCGTCGCGCCGAATCCGTTTATCACGTTTATCCACATTTATTCACGATATGCTCCAAATATAAAAACTAAATAAAATATAATTAGAATATAGAATGAAAATAACAAAAATAGAATATAATTTAGTTTTATTATAAATACTTAAAGAATGTAACCATACTGAAAAAGAATTCTGGTCCAAAACGGACGAATCAGAGAAATCTTGTATAAAGATTGATCAAGTATAATCTGGTTATTATAAGTTATAAAGTATCGAGTTCTATTATAATAACCAGAATTTCTATTATAATTACGGTGACCATATTTCTTTGAGAAAAATAAGAGACACCGTCGCCTACTCTTCTTCCACAAACAAGTGCAATGTAAATTTATTATTATCATTAACACTTTTTCCCTGAATATATATTTAGGTATATAAAAAAAAGTAAAATTTTGTAAATAAATTAAAACAATAATATATAGTATATAAAAAAGAAACACATGTTTATTTAAACATTACACAAAATATACAAAGGTGATGAAGGCTGAAATATAGGACATTTTACAGATCTTTTCAGAAATAAAGGACAAAAGTGAGTTTTGAAGAAAAAAATAAATCTAAAGGACACAGATCTAAAATAAAAGACTGTCCTCTATAATATAGGACGGATGGTCACCGTAATTATAATAACCAGAATATTTGATCACGCCTACAAGATTTTCCGATTCGTCCGTTTTTAACCAGAATTTCTTTTTCAATGCAAGGATTAAAATAGCGTTTGCATTTTTAATAAAAAATTTAGAGTTTTGTACATAATGGATATTGATAGAAGACCCGACGCACGTTGCGCATGGTCTCAGCCCCATGAAATATTATATGAACACGGTGAACTAATGATTTATAGATGATATCCTAAAGAAATTAACCATCCTCTGGACCCGCAAGTCAGCTTAGCTCCTCTTATCAACTACAACGCCCGCGTAAATTCAAGGCTGTGTTCGGCCAAACTACCCCAGCCGGACCGCGGGCTGCGGCATTATCCTGGAGGATTTATGCGGCTCCTTTCCCAAATGCATTCATCATTCCGCGATGTCAGCGGCTCGCTTTCAGCCCGGTCTTCGTCCTCCTTTTATCTCCTTGCTCCTCCGGTTCCTCTCCGTCTCTTTCTCTCGTTCGCCTCCCTCGGCTTTTGCCGAACTCCCGGCCTTCTACTTTGCACAACACGCACGAACACCGCCACAGCGCTCACTCTCGCTCTCGTCCGAGAGTTTTCTCTCTCTCTCTCTCTCTTTCTCCTCTCCTCCTTTAACTTCCCTTCGCGCCTTGCAACGCGGCAGTGATTCTTGTTCGTTTTTGGCATTCACGTCCTTCTCTCCGCTTCCTCGTCTGTTTTTTTTTTTATTTTACATTATCGTATAGTGGCGCGGCCCTTTTCGGGCACAAACGGTCCCGCGTATCGGGACCACCCTGCGATGCTGGGTCTCCGTGATTCTTTATAACGCTTGTAACGGGTGTTGTGACGCTCCTCCCGACACCCTCTTACCGAACGTGATATATGAAGGTAAGCGATAATAACAACGCGCGCGAAATGTCGACGACTCCTTTCGTCAATTTGCATAAACACAATCAGAAGCGCATTCGCAATAACGAGGACTCACTTAGGGAATTTGTCATTCATATTCGTGGCTGTATATACGACTTAATTAATTGATAATGTAATTCACTACAGTCTAGTTGAAAAAATTTAGTTTCGCGAATACCACATGATTACGATGACCTTGTACTCTGATTGAAATTCAACACCTCGACCTTGTACATATGAAATATCATGTACTTTAATGCATTCGAATAATCCACAACCAAATGAGAAACGTATAAAAATAATTGGAGAAATCGTATCGCATCTTTGCGGCACAAGCGCAGGCGGGAGATGCGAGGCGCTCGTTGTTAAATGTGATCGTCATTACGTGGTTCTCGGGGTACGTCCCGTAATTGCAACGCGGTTCATTTACGGGAGTGAGTTCATGCAACCGCGAATCATTTTGTCTGTCTGGCCGTCCGTCTGCGCGTCTCTCGCTATTCTTACGCAAATCCGATCGCCGCGCCGCGCCGAGCCCGGGATCCGTCCGGCGAAAGCTCTCGACGGTCAACGCTTGCCGTCCGGCAGGCCCGAAATTTGCATTTAAAACCGTAGCTGCGGGCGTTAAAATGAAAAAGGCGGCTTCACGCGCGGTTTGAGCGCAGACGCGCCGGACTAAAAAAGAATCGCGCGCGGTTCGGCGAAGACACGGGGGAAAAAGAAGAGCAAGTAAGGACCGAAGCGACGCTGTCGATGCACCGGCGGGATAAAGAAACGCCGGATTGTCTTCGGGGGCTTTAAACGGGCGCGCAGAGATCGATACGGTTCCCCGGCGAAAAGGCTAAAGGTGGATGCGGCGGGAACAATGTACACTGTTAAGCTCGTAGTGTCAAATTATACTCAATTTGAGTCATTTTTAACTGTTTCATAGGTCGCCACCGCTCCTATTCAATATTTCATTAATTTTGACTAAAAGGAAGGTAAAATTTTTACTAACATGGAAGTTAAGGGGATCCTGTAGCCGTCCGCGGTACTGAATTTTTGTAAAAAAGGATTTTTTTGTATTACTTTCATAGATTTGGAAATCATTTTACAAAATGTAAGTGTAGAGATATTAATCTGTGTCTGCTCGGGTGTATTTATTTTGAAATTTTTATTAAAAAATTTTTTTTGGTGTCAGAATAATACGAAGAAATCCTTTTACAAAAATTCAGTATTGCGGACGGTTACAAGATCGCTTGAAGAATGTATGTCGGAGGTACAATCTTGTTAGATAAAAGTGCATGAAATTTGAAACACTTGAATATTTGTACCTTATACGTAGTAAATTTAGATGTAAGAAACTCGAACTATAATTGGAGTCTTATTTTTACTCCTAGAAAGGTATTTTTCATATTGCAAACGTTTTTTTCCAACATTATTTGTAGTACTGATAGCATATTTTTGTCAGTTTATAATTTATCTCTTTAAAACGATGTAGTGAAAATAATTGAAACTTGATTGATAGTTTCATCTGTCTGTATATTAGATGTACAAAAAAATTGAAAACATTGGTACCATTTCTTCAATATTTTTATCCTTCAAGACCGTCTCTTTCCATAGAAAATACGTGTGAAATCAGTGAAAATTAAAATCGTTATTACTCAGCAACTGTTTAGTTTAGTGGATTTGTTTAAAGTCTTTTTGCAGCACATCAGGAAGGCTAAAAGAACACAAATCTCACAAATTTTTATCGACTTGGTACTATTTCGAGGATACATTTTTAAATTAGATAAATTAACAATTAATTATTGAGTAAGGCTTACTCAATATGTCGCTAATTTTATCTCATTGTTTTAATCAAATTAACCGAATATCGAGTAGGAGCAGTGGCAATCCATGGAAGTTTACAATGTATCATTAGAACGCGCACCGATATCATTGCGACATCATGGCCACTTTTCTTGTATTCGAGATCGATACCGAGTTCATAAAAAAAAGCGCGGCACAGACTGACATACTATTGTATTACTAGAATCACAATTACGGCTGGGAATTGATAAAAAAAAAAAAATTATCATGTTGCACAAATGTAATTTCCCATAACGCGCAATAAATCTCTTATCTCGTCATAAGTGAAACAACCCAGGTACTCCCGGAGCGCCCGGTGCAATTTCATTTCCGGGTTCCATCAGCTCGACTGATTATTTTAAGAGGGGAACGGATGGAGCGAGCGCGCGCGAGCGGGTGAAAGGAGACGCGCGGGAAGGAGAGGGGAAAAAAATGTGACAGGAAAAGACGGCCACGTACTCTCTCGTGAAAAACAAAACGCAGGGACGAGAACCGGCGGCGTCTGGCAACGTGTCTTCGAATAGATGAAAAGGAGAAGAAGAACGGCGAAAGATAGAACGGAAGAAACGGGGATGAGGCGAGCGGGCGACGGGGGGAGCGGCGAGGGGAAAGACAGAAGTTCCGGTGGAGGGCCGGAATATAACGCCAGCAATGCTGGCTCGACATCGCGACGTTTTACAACCGCGAAGGACTCGCGCGCGATTTATTGGCTGAAGAGCCGAGAATTTATGCGGAGATTCGCGGCTGGCAGGTGGTTCTACTCGCGATGAAAAACCGAAATTTCTCTCCGATCCGCCTCTCTCCCACCCCGGCATCGCTTCGGTCCCTGTCTTAGTCCCTCTCATCTCACTTTATATGCGACTCGGGTGGATTGCAGGAAACTGGAGAGGCCAGCGAGACGTCTTGTTAAATGCGATTAATATCTACACCCGGACTCGAGTGTTTGATCTCTCGAATCCTCTCGAATAAATTTATATCTCGCTGGAATACAAGACTGAAGAACGTCAAGACTCCTTCGGAACCTGCGCTTCATATTGCCATAAATTTTCTTGTCGCGGGATTGAATTGCACATAAAAGAAGTTGCATCTCTGCGATACTCGCAGAAATTTACGTATACCATTAATTCACCCAATAACTTGCAACTCATATTTTAAATCATCGTGACGTTTTTTTTTCAGCCATTCTTAATAAGTTTCGGGAGATTTTTTTTTTAAAGGGCCATGTATAAGACTGGACGAAAGTTTCGGGATGCTGGTGACAAACCGGAACAACGTCTCGACACGTTCCCGGGGTGGTTGGAGCGCGATGACCGAGGGAAAGACGCAGAAAAATAAGACGATGAGGTGGAAGAAGCAGCGAAGCAATGGTAGGAAAAGAATGGAGGGGAAGGGAAGTTTCGCCTCCATCGTTTGAACGGTGCTCACCTTGTTTTCCCACCCGTGGTATTCATTTCAAGGACAGGAGAAACATTTCGATCGGTTGTAAGGGAGATTCCCGGCGAAGATTTTCTGCGGGGCAGCTAGCAAAAGGATGCACTAAATCTTGCCCGGATATCTCGCGAGTATATCAGAGTCAGTGTGGCAGCGGGGTGCCCGATACAGCCACTCTCGATACTGCGCGCACCGCGCATCGCAGGACGAAGGGGAGAGGCTGGGAGAAAGACCGAGAGAGGACGAGAGATGTGAGAGAGATAGCAGAGGGGGGGAGAGAGAGAGAGAGAGAGAGAGAGAGAGAGAGAGAGAGAGAGAGAGAGAGAGAGATGCTGGTTGCGGTCGCCGCTGCTGCCGTTGCACCGTCGCCCCGTCGTCGTTACATCCCGTTCCTCCGCTTCGATCAGGTATGTATCGACCGTTACCGAGACTGCCGCCGCGCCTCGCGTACACACGTTATTACGTTCCGGTCTGCAGTCTCTCGAAAAAGATACCGCTGCGAAAAAGCTACATGAAATAGGCTAAGGCGGCCCGAATCGCCCGGTCGAGAGCAGGTAGCGCGGAGGAACTTGCACGTCTCTGACGTCGGCCCCCTTCGTCGGCTAATTTATTGCACGGATCGAGTTATCCCCCATTTACGATAAGCCCGGACAAGACCTTTCGGTATCGTCGATTACGTTTTGCAGAACGATATCGTCAAACGACGGGTTCTACTTTCGAGATATACGGACGGCATTTGTCCGGAGATAATAATTGGCTATTTATGTATTGACACACGCCGAGATCGCGGGGNGAAAGAAAGAATGCACGACGTCACGTATATCGAGTTTCGATACGGCCCTGAGTTCAGTGCACCGAGTTAGAAGCGTTCGCCAATACAATGGAGCTGTGACCCCGCCTGACCCAGCCGGCCGAATCTCAGGGATAACGCCACCTCGTTGTTAAAACTATCCTAACCACCTTGCCCGCATGCGGCGAAAAGCTAAACGAGATCAAAGTAGGCGAGCAGGAGGGAGATGCAATATTATATTCACGCTTCGGTACACAGTTTTCCTCTGAAAGAAGGCGAATTAATTCATTCATATTAAGCATTAATATTAAAATCATTTTTTAATATAATAAAAAGCATTTAGATAGAAGGAAATGTTAGTGAAAATGTTTCATTTCTAACAATATTTAATTAAAATTTAATTTATTAGCAATTTACCGTAATCACTGAGCACAAATTATATTTTTAAATAAAAAGTTAAAATGTATAAAGACATTTTTGAATTTAAAAAGCTAGGCATTTGTATTAATCGTGCTTTAATTGTATCGATTGTACGCTGCATCGCGACAAGCCGAATCTAAAAAATAACCGTGGATATCAATTGCATTGATAGCCACAGAGATTGCAATCGCCATCGACCTTGAAATTCAGAAAAGCCAGGCATGCGAGAAGGAGAGAGTGGTTTGGCCAGAAATTTAAAAGTGTTGTCGCCCCCTCGTCGTCCATCTCGACGATCCATCATAGCGCGATGAAAAAGCACACACAAACACGCATACGAATACAATATATCTAAGCGTATAAAAAAATATGCGCGAATCTAATAATACAACGATCATGATAGATTGACGTTTTTGTCGTCTCATCGCTAAGACTTTAATTTTGCATCCATGTCGCACTCGAGGAAAAAAAAGTATTGCCTACGTCGGTTTTTTCGCACCGAAACGCTGTGGCCGACGTAGGGACCCTTATACAGGGTCAAGTGATCGTTTCCGATCCCCTTTCGCAACCCCCCAAAAGTCCATCCCTCCCACGACACACCTTATCAGTCTTCCGCGCGTGCTTTCGCAATCTTTTTCTCCCGTTCGTGGTCTCTTTTTTTCGGCCTATTTGGGGAGGGTCTCGTTTGATCGTTTTATTTCACGGCCGGCCACACTTTGATCCCTCATCTCTTTCATCTGCGCATCACGCCACTCCTCGCCATCGCGCTTTTCCCCACGGGGACCTCTGCACTTTGCTATTTTGTCATACACTTTAAATGTTCGAATCAAAATGCACAAAGCGCTTTTCTAGCAATATATTCTATATTAAACAATAAATTGTGTGTGTGCGCTGACTAATTTTGAATTAAAAAAAAATTGCTCAATATTTAATTAATTTTCAAGCAGAATTAATGGATTATATCATTTCAGCTCAATGGATTTTATTGCGTGCAAAATTTTTGCGTAAATTATCCCCTCGAAATATTCACGCAGCGTTAATGATCTCGCAAATGACCTCGTATGCCTCATTTGACGGCCCTGCATAGTTCATTAAACTTCAAAAAAACAATAATAGCCCTATATTGAAAGGAGAGATAGAACAGCGATAGATACTTCAATAATGTGTCAACGTGCTTGACAACTTCTTTTAAGCGAAGGACCACCATCGACATAAAGAAATCGTCTCATCCTATACTCTCTTCAGCTGATCTTCCATATCATTGCGCTCGAGTCCCCAAGACGGGCTCTTTCGTGGTATCGAGTTTCCTTCTCGACGTTCGGCCTAAAGTAGGAAAAAAGAAAGACCGTCGTTGGATCGCAGGATAATCGAGAAGGAAGGTAAGTGGCGTAACGATCACGGGATCGATGCAGAACGAGCGATTTTTGATGGAAAGGGCTTTTTTGTCGATACTCGTTACGATACTTACTTAAAAAAAAAAAAGATCAAATGCTTGGTGAAGTTCTCTCTAGCAATCTCGAGGAGTCTTTCTTTTCAACACCTTGTAACATCTTCTTTAATACTCGAATACCGATAATAAGGAAAGACTTTAGACTTAATTTTTTATTATCCGCTTGAAATGTAAATATAATTAAAAATCGCGAATTAAATCTTTTATAATTATCAGCTGAAATACCTTTCCTCCAAAAAAATCAATATATTTATATTTCAGAGGATACGTTATGTGCATAAAAGCGAGTAGATCGGACCGCGCCCTTTCCAGCAACCACGGGAGTTACTGTGACAGAGAAACCGGAAGCGCGGCGGCGCGGCGGAAGTTCGGGGGGCTGAACGCGATCCTATTTCTGCAGTCGCGTCTCGGTGGTAGTATTACGACGGATGTGGCAAAACTGCAGTACAGTCATGACTCAAAAGATGCTAGCGATGAATTCTGCAAGAAGAGAGGCAATCCCAGAGACGGCTCGTAAAACACACTCGCGCCGTACTCGGCTTTCCTGTCTCTCACATTCATAAGAAATATTTAAACAAATATTACGTTCATGCGTGCAAATAAACGGAACAAAAGCACATCGCAATTAGCTCAATATAATTTATATACACATATACGCACGTACAGAATTTGTTTTTATTTTATTTTTATATTAAAATTACTCGCCTTTAACGCGGGTATAACTGCGGCGAAACAACGCCCAGTAAAAAAAACTTTCCTGACAAGCAAGACAATTTTCAATTAAAGTACAAACATGTAAGAACATGGAATTCATCGCTACCGCCACTCGATACCATATACTGCCTGCCGCCCGACCGTACCACGTCGAATTTCCGTAATACGCGAGCTAGCTATTAGCCAAGTGTTCCGCTGTTACATGCGTGCGATGTAAAAAACGCGCGCGCGTGAAATAAGAGCACGGGCGCGCGCGCGGACATTATATCTCCACGCATGGAGTGCTTAATGCAATTACATTTCACTTCAGTAGCTTGTTTCCGTGTTACTAATTAACGGCCGTCGTGGCGTGCAGATAGGCGCGACGATCCAGTCCGATATCAAGTGTGCTTTCTTTCTAATGAGATGGACTGTGATGCGAAAATATTGCAAATTGCATAGGAACCGCGCGGATAAATTATTATTAAAGTGGAATAATGCAAAGGAGGGCTCGCGTGGTCTGGTGAGTACGAGACCATCGGCTCAGTGACCCGGGTTCAATCTCAGCCGTTCACCTTTGGATTGTTCTTTGCGATATGTAATACTATAGCGCGTCCGAGAGATGGGCCCGCGAGTCACCACGCAGCTTCTTCTCCCCTCGAGTCTTTAATTATTGGGCGTCGCTTTCAGCGTTGGTCATTAAATGTGAGAGTCATTAAATGTCCAGTTAAATAATTGAAATAAAAATTTACAAGGAAAACGCAGAGATATCACTTTCATGAATTGAAGAGGTATAAAATCCTAAAATTACAACCGATGTCATTTTACAATTTGTGAGAAGGAAAGTGCAACCATTTAGGAGATCAATTGCAACCTTGTGCCGATTCACCTTTTCAAGAATTCGAGAAAATTAGTTTTAAAGTCGAGTAAATTGAATCTAGATTAATTTCCTCGAGTTCTCCGAAAGAAAACAAAAAAAAAGTTAAATCACCGCGTTGCAGAGGAACTTTATATTTCCCCCTTTACTCGGCCAAGATACAGCAGCGCTCTCATTTCCAAGCGTTAATATATATATATATATCAGGTGAGCAAATGAAAATTGGAAACTCGTCGCCCGACAACGCGGACTTTACGGCCGGCCCTGCCTCCGGACCAGACTATTGATCCTACCGAGGATGAGGGAGACGACGGAGAGAAAACAGAGAGAAAGAGGTGGATAGAAGTAAGGGGTGCCACTCCATATTATTAACCCGTCGTGAACTCGTCTCCGTCATATAAATTTCGCGGCATTCCATTTACGCACGGGACAAGCCTCCACCCTAACGTTTTAAGTTACGGGAATGGCAAAACGGCTTTTCGTCGTGCGGCTGACGGAGCTCTGGGTGTGAGGGACACGAGGGTTCCGTAAATCTATTCGAAAAGATCTCGAACGTCGATGAGGGAGCTAATCTTGTTGTCGCAGGACCGGTCGTATCGCATTCGATTGCATAATCTCGATATCTGAAGGTATATACATCTTTCATTTATGCTTGACGAATTGATTACAATACGATTATGGCAATGGTTGTCAACGATCGGGATTAGTTACGAACATCTGATGTTGACAAATGTAGTGAAGAAATCGTGAATATATAAAAAAATTAAACATATAAGATTGAGGTGGAAGTAAAAAATTAGGGAGCGGCCTCTTTTCGGCCAGACCTTTTTCGGATAACACATGTCCTTTCTGTTCAACGTGTTGTGAAGGATAGATTCTGACTCAGGATAGACCTGCGGCTCGTTTCCTTCTTAATTAAAGGACATATAAATAAGAAATGAGTTTGTTTCTGATCTTGTTCCATTCTACGTCTACGCCTAGTTAAATGAGATTGTATCTCGCTTCCACTTTTCCTGAAATATTTATTGCATTATATCGTGTTTAGAAAGACGTGTTTGTGAGCGTACGTGATGTAAGTGTATGTGAATGTCCGCAGCATTCAGTTCAGTTCGGGTCCGTGAATTCACTAAGCCCAAACGACTGTGCGGATCAGTCATCCCTGCGGGATGCGCTACTTGTCATACCAGATTTTAGTGCGCGGCCGTTTATGTAGTCGATTTAATTTTCTGCTCATGTAAAACGTCGTCGCGATTAACCTCGCTAGATTTCCCAGAAGGCGAAATAAACGAGGAAATAAAATCGATAATAACTATTCGTTAACTCGACGCTATTGAATTTCATGAAATATTTATAACGCGAAAAAATATATTAAGAATTTAATTTAACCTCACTCTGTCAATTGTGTAAATATTAAAAAAATAGAGTTTTAAGAGCTAAGTTTTATATTGGATCTGGGAAAAAGTTCGTGGCGTTTTACTTTTCTCCATTTTCAAACAACTTTCCAACCACTGCACCAATTTCGATGTTTATACACTCAAAGTAATGCTCGAAGTGTCACCTTTCCAACGAGCGTGGTGTCGCTGCGATCTGTGTTCCCTGAGTTATTTGCAATTGACACCGGGAAAAACGCCACGAACTTTTTCCCAGACCCAATATTAACAGGAAAAATCATGACGACGTTACAATGCCATGTTTCTTGAATTTTTTCTCGAGTCAGCAATACATCAAAGATGCAAGGAAAGTATGACGAACGTTCATTGAACTATCATTCAGCTAAGCAAGTAATATCTCGATCGTTAGCCTTTCCCAGGTCAAACAAATTTATACTTTTAGAAAGACTATTTCTTGCAGCTGACGATCCTACATTAATCTGAATCTATTTAAGACTTGAAATAATTAAATTTATTTCATCATACGCGTTCATTCACTTTTGGCAAAATGTGATTATTGAAATAAGATATGTATCGATTTTTTATTATTTAACATTGTTTAGACTATAATATTTATTTTTCCTTCTTTACGTTATAAATTTTAAAAAAGATTCGTCACTGCAAATTCGTTAATCAAGAATAGCTAAAGAAATTACGCAGAAAAAAAATAAATAAATTGTAAAATAAGCAATCTTTTCTCTTTTCTTTACCCCAAAAAAAGTATTTTACGTTCAAAGTGATTTTTCCTATATTTTATTTTTTTATTTTTCCTATTTTTGGGTATTTCTCTTTTCTAATAGAAACATAGATTCGATCTTAGTATCGGTGATGTTTCACTCTTACATTTCATCATGTCTGGACTCACATCGGCGCACTGGACAAAGAAGGCGATGGCGCAAGGTCGTTCGACAGGGCCGACGGTTCGCCGAGAGATCAGACCGAGAGCCTAATCCACCTGGGGCTCAGGCCGGCTACGCGTCCGAACTGAATTCTCATTAAGAACACCTCGATGCCCCGAGATTTATTAACGAGTTTATTCTACCCGCCTTAATATGCGCAGAGGCGCGACTGGAGCGGAGCCGGAGCGATCGCCGGGTCGAGTCCGCGCGCCGACGAACCGTAGAGTTTCAATTAGATGTGGTCATAATAATGCGCGATCCCCCGGCCCGCCGTGACGGCCGATGGTTGATGACCCCCGCCTGAACCCCAGGAGGAGAAATACCCACCACCCCGCGAACTGAACGGGTCCTCCGGCTTTTCCTTCCACCTTTCGTGATACCGAGTTGTTAGTCACGGCGTTTCCGGGTTGCAGGACGAGATTCTTTCTACCGATCACGACGTGTCACGCCACAGCTTCGCGCATATCCTTTTCTTTCTTCCTCTCTCTCTCTCTCTCTCTTTCTCCGGCTTTATCCTCCTGCCTCGCCCCTACCGATCTCGCTTCTCCGCTTCAGGTTGGTCCTCTCCTTTTCTCTCCCCTGTCTCCCTCTCTCTCGTGCTTCCCGGCCGGAGAGCGCAGTCACCTATTTCAAACGACTATGCTCGACGGTCGCCTCAGGTTGATCCGACAGCGACGCACGAGAGAGGCCGATCGGTGCAATCAAGAGGATCGGTTCACGAAGGTGTAAGGACCGCGCTCTTTTTCCTTCTCCCTCCTCCCGCTTCCATATAGATCTATTTACCTGCTCGACGGCGAGCGAAAGTAAAGCGATGGGATTATACGCGCGAATGCATATTGCATCGCGGCGAGAGGACGAGCGAGCCGACTTCCAATATCTGGCCCACTTTCCGCGTTTCAAAGATTGACCGAGATCTCGCAAGAAGCAGGGATTACGGCTGTAATTGTGCCAAATCGCACGCTGGAAGATCTTGGGTATCGATCTGTTCGGGCTTAAGCTTACTGTATCTAGGTCAGTGGCTTGGATCAAGCGAACGTGGAAAAACGTTTGAATAAAGTTTTCTATAACTCTTTTTTTTCCACAAATAAAAATATTACCTATTCAGCTTAAGCTTCGAAAGTTTTAATTTGTTTTAGAGAAAAAGATTTCAGTTAAAATATAAATTCGATAAATTCATACATATTAATTTCATTTTTTAGTATACGAGATAAAAAATAATTGATTTAAAATTATTTTCTATCATTAATAAATATAATCCCCCCAAAAATTGTTATAGTTTGAATGATAAAGAAAGGACGACGTGAGGAACATGTTCATTATATTTCTTGCGAAAAAGAAATTAATTAGCCGCATAGAATTCGAAGACGTCGCAGTGGGATACTTCTCGAATTGGATTTAATGAACTGTCAAGTATCAGAACCACCGGTAGACACGCGATTTTCCAGTTGAACATCCTCCACGCGGCCTGTCCCATTGTTCGCGAATAATGGTACCCGTTGTACACGCGTGTCGTGCCGATTATGTCACGTACTGCGACGCGTGGAATGCATACAAACAAAAACGTCCCCCTTCCCCTCCCACTCCTCCCGCGCCGGTTCCAGGCCGCGTTTCCGAGGCAACGGCATTTCCATCAGCGCCCAGACGTGTCGAAAGTACCCGGGCATTAACGCGAGGAGAAGGAAGTCGGCGGCGGTACCGTGGAAACTGGACGGACGATATCGAAATTATAATGTGAAAAGTAACGCGCGCGGCACGTCTCGCTTTCTCGGCGATAATAGATTACCCTGAATTATGTAATAAGCACGCTGAAAAATGCGCGCCGGGAAACAACGCCTAATGAAAGTCTTCCGTATTCGAGGGAACGAGAGTCTGCTAAGATCGCTCGTAAAATGTATCTATAATACATCGCATAGTTTTTAGCTTTTAATATCTGGGTTATGAACGTATTCTTATTTTGTTCCCTTACCAAATCACGGTATAAAATACTCGACGTAATCGCCATAATTTCTAAGACGTAATTATTATTGCAAAAATGTTTGACGTAACAACTAATAATAATCGCATCGTTTGACTTGAAAACTGAAAGTGGCATGTTACTAAGGTGGGCAAAAGTAGCATTGAAAAGAATTCGTTTCCACGCGTTGCATCACGGCGGTATTTGTGCGTTGCCACTTTTCACAATGTTGTGGGAAGTTATTGTCATGAGCAGGTTGCTCTGCATTACATCTTTCAAAGATGTGCGAACTGTCGCTCTCAAGGAGAAATCGAGAATTGCACATGTCCATAAATTATATTATAATTATAACTTAATAAATTATCATCTCATTGAAATGAATCAAATTTGCTCTAGAAATCTTTTTCCGCCGTCTTCACGTTCACGTTCTTTCCTTATCAATTTTTATGTCGATAAAAAAGTGAAAAAAAAAATTCCTAACTGTAAATTTAACAACCAGATATATAATTAGCGTAATAATGGATGCAATAAAACTAGTGTAACTCATGAGCTGAGAGAAAACACGCATTCGTTATCTTCTATCATCCCCGCGCGATTCAACAAAAATCCTTACGTGAAAAGAACTGTTATCGGAGAACAAAAGCGGGTAGGGTGAGAACGTTAATTGCCGGCGTTATGGCCGACTCGTATATCATCCCGGGGATAGATTAGTGGAAAAGCGTGCGCAGGATGCGCCTGGCTGCGCGAACGAATATAGCTCTCAGTTCGAAAACGGCGCGGCGCGTCGTTGGAGCGACTAATGGACACCCCAGGTGAAACCATCAATAACGCGAGAAATTCTTAATTAATTGCCGCATATGGTGGCTAATTAAATGCGATACACGCCACGACGCTGGCGGCAGACATGCCTCCCGTATCGTCCTTCCGCTTTTTCTCTCCTCCACGCTTCCCTTCATTCCTTTATTTTATCCCTTTCTCTTTTTCTGTGCCTCGCTCCCTTTCTCTATGTCTCGCTGATATTCTTTTCTCACATTCCACACGTGAAATGCGTATGCGCGATTTAATTCCAATTTTTAGAATAATTTGCTCATTTATATATAAATACGTTCGAATAAAAACCGCAATAAAAATCTATACGTCCATCTTCGTTTGGCGATTGCAAAAATAAACGAGAATATTTTGCGTGCGTTAATGATCGTACGGAATAATTAAATTAGTATTACTGCGAAAGCAAAAAAGAAATATACACACAAATTATTTACAATTCCGTACAATTGAATTCGAATATAAATTACTCCACATATTAATACGATTCTCTTTACGCTTTCATAATTACACAATTTGATAAATTAAAATATTAACATCAAAGAAATTAAACAAATGCAGAATGCGACCGCGTCGCGCTCGCGGTTCACGTTAAATTTCGTGTAACTTTTCTTTCAGCGCCAATAATGACGCATTTGAAATGTTGCTTTATCCAGATCCGCGCGCACCCGTTGCACGACGTTACAGCTCGTGCCAAGAGCGAGAGCATTGGCATGCAAACCTGACAGGTCACGACAGAATGTTCTTGGCATCTCAACGGCAGCAGATTGAGGCACCGTGCACGAAGCAACGTCGCTGTCATGGCCACAGGGGATCCTCTAGTATCCAATTTTTCTGCACCTTGGATTCCTCTAGCTCTATTGTTGGTTGCAACCAGCTATCTACACTCGTGTTCAAAATATTCCACGGGGTTAACATGTACACGCGGATTTGCACGTACGTATCGATTTTTATATTTAATCGTTTCTCGCTTGGTAGCCGAGTAGTTTTAAAACGTTAAATGTCATAAAACAGTCACGTGTCTGGAAATACACTGTATCCAACAAAAGGTGACGATTATAAATTCATATAAAGAGACCTGATTGACGTAATTATTATTAAACTTGGAATGTAAATTTATTATAATTTTCAAAATAATTGTATTTTTAATCATTTAATTATTATATAAATAATTATTTTGCAACAATTCTATTTTCTCTTTTTGAAAAAAAAAAATAAATTAATATCTCCTTTTAAGATGCTTTACCTAATTCGTTAAAAAAATTCTTTTCGCAAAAGAATTTTTTTTTAACGAATTAAAGTATCTTAAAAGGAGATATTAAATTTTTTTTTTTTCAAAAAGGGAATAGAAAGATATGCCAAGGTTATTAATTTTTTTTATTGTCTTTCTTGTATCGATAAGCTACCAAAAACTTAAAATTGCTATTATCAAATTGACAGGGTATTTATAAAAACGAGTTTAATTAGATTTCATTATTAGCGTCTCAAATTTCTTTCCGGCCCGATATTCACGTAAGACAGCCGCTGAACTGTCGGCATCGTGGAAAATGAATCGTCGCTCGATTCTTGTCGCTCCGAGCGTGCACCTCTCCACGCATCGATGCGTGCATTCGAAACGCCGGAGAGACTTCTAACGCACGACGGCGGCGAACGTTACGAGGAGAGTTACCCGGTCCCGGATGACTTGTTAATAAACCGCCGCGGTTTGGTATCGCGTGTCACGAAATTCCATTTGTCTGACTCACGCGCGAGAGAATGCACGGTATCGCGCATACATGCGTTATTATGCACGCGCGCGTGTCCGCGTGCAAGCACGCGTGCGGTTATCCGTACGCGCGATCTACGTACGCGAATATATTCTACGATAGACGCACTGATGTCATGTCAATGATGTCAGCATTGATTGAAATCCCGCGATGCTCGATCGCTGTCAACGTTCGAATTTCGAGCTTTCAAATCTTAGACGCTCAAATCAATTTTTTAATATGTGTATGTATTCCGTTCAATTTTAATTGTTATACAAATTTAAAAAATCATATCAGAAAATATACATATATTATGTGTTATACTCTATAAATAAATATAATTAATAATTATAAAATAAAATTTTAAATTTTAAAGTTAGCCCCCGCCTCACCCTCGCGATCGGGGTTTAAGAACCCACTTCTATTCACGTTTGAATGCCCTTCAGACCCAGACAGTTCAAGACCGAAAACTTTGAAATCGACGGCACAGTTTTCGAGATATTGAGCTGTAAAGAGTTATGTAGCTCACCCTGTATATCATAAAAAATATTAGAAAAATTTTCCAAATTGCACCATTTCATTCCTCTGGATATAAAAAAAATATAATTAATCGTAATTTAATTTACCAGCTTAAAAAAGACCAGCACGTGTATTTACCACATAACTGAACATCTCTCTTATACAAATTATCATTAGCTCTCGGAGGATGATTTCGGGCTAAGGTTAAATATTTAATTCTTCAAATTATAATGAAGGCCGTTACGAACTGTAATCTTCGTAACACCGTGACGCGGGCATACCGTGATAGAACCTGTCGACCGAAAAGCAATCAGTGCAATCAACACACGGTAATGATTGACCGGCTTAATAGGACCGGCGCAGCGCGTGATCTTAAACACGTGTCTCGAACGCGAGCGGAAGGAGGTGAACGTACCTTTACCGACGTCGCGGATACTGTTCTTCGGCCTGTTCGTTCGAGGCTTGCCGCAGCAGGCTGTGTATACGAGTTACGTTCGCGTGCTTTCCACTCACGTGAGCGCCGCAGTAATGCTTAATATTTCACTTAGGAACGCGCGAAACGCGGCCGCTTTTCACGATTACCTGCCTGTCGACCGTATTCGAAGGCGCGTATCACTCTTTGGCACAAATCGTCAAAAAAAAATAAATTCAAGATCTCGAGCCGTCCTTGATAAAAGTCCAGCGGGAAAAATAGCCGTAACGTTACATTAAGCGTTGGCATTTTTTTTTGCAGTGCAGTTGCAGTCTCCATTTGCACGTATAATGCGAAGTTCCGATGAGTTACGCAATCGGAACGGCCTTTCGTGGAGATAGTAACGTGTGTCGCGAGAATGTCAGAAAATAATGCACAATCCCACCTGTTTCGAAACGCTTAAACATCCCCCATTTAAAACGTTTCCCGTGTCAGCAGGAAGCATAATCGCACGATAAAACGGCGGTTACATTTCTATGGAGTATTACACGATACATTCGCGTGACAGCCGCTCTTTACGCGGACAATGTTACGCCCGAGTCGGGCTGGCTGACAAAATTAAAAAGAAATGCGTTACATACTACTCGTGTTGAGGGCCGGCAGCGTTAAAACGCCGCGCTTTAAACCTAATTTATTCAAAAGCAGGCTTCGCCGGGTGAGTTAGCTCGTTTTTACATAACATCTATGCTAAAATAAAAGAGAGAGAAGCCGCGTTGGAAACGCGAAGGGAATTATGAAAGGCAGTTAGTCATTTACATCATTATTCCCGTGAAGAAGTTACCTACGGTGCACGCCCTTCGCGGCGAAAGGGCTAATTAGACGAGAGCGTACCGGAAGATTAGAGCGACCGCCCGAGAGTCTCCTCTTCCTCGTCTCCGCCGAGTGGGTAACGGTAAATCGAGATCAGTCAACCTCCGGGCGAATCGAACGACGACGACGACGAGCGATACCCGCGCGTTATCTCTCCGCAGACGTTCGCGCATTTACATTTACAGCGGGTGCGTTATTCTCGGCGCTTAAATCGCCGCCTCGAAAGGACGAAATTTCTCCGATTGTACGACCCGCGAAACGCGGTGGACAAATCTAATTTACGAAAGGCGGCTTAATGGAGTGGAGTCTCACGGACACATTGGCCCGCTCGATATTCAGAATTAGCGCGATTACACGCCGGACCGTGATTAATATTTAACAGTGTCGTGGGTGAAGGTTTGCACAACGCGAGCGCGCGTTAACGAGCAATCGCGTAAGCCAAGGCAAATGATATAACCCACCGTGGGCTGTCCCAGTTTCCGATGGAAGGAAAAAAAAAAAGAGGAGAAATAGTTGCGTTACTATCGGTTACAAAGCAACACCGGGCGCATAACGCAACGCAGGCCGGTTTTAGGTGGGTGGTGATACTCCATAATGTATAGAGCGCGATTTCCATATCGGCCGCCAAGTGACAATGAGCGTTCCCCGAACGCCTCTCGCGCGCTGGATATATCGCGCAAATTTCGCGTCATGTTTCATCGTACATGTATCTCTGAGAGAAAAGTAAGTCTAAAGTGGCGTAGGGAGATAATGCTGGGAATATCCAAAGAAAATCTGAGAGACAACAGAGCATCGTTCTTATCTCGGGTAGACGTAAAAGATGTTCCGCGTAAGATTGAATAAAGCTGAAAACTGATTTGCACAATTCAATTTTTCGTTTTCCCCGACGCGAGATTCGAGTATATAAATTTTTCTGACGGCACATGAGGTAATTTTATAAACTAAATTTAAATCTGCCGACGAATATTCGAAGAATGATAAATTCGTCGTGGCACACACCAAAAAAAAAAAAAAATTTTGATGTACATGGAATCGACTAAATCTAGAGGATTTTACTTTTATATTGACCTCAAAAGGATTCCTCTGAAATCAAGAGAAAAATAATAATAATATAAACAAGAGTATTTGAGAGCATTGTAAAAAATTAGTGTAAAATTACATGTCTTTTGAGACACACTTAATAGTTTTAAATTAGTTTATTTCTAATTTTGCAGTATAAAAGTAAAAATAATTCTTTCTTTTTTTTTACAGTGTATACACAACAGTGAATCTCACAATTTCTATAAAATTACATGTAATTGTGAGACTCACTATAATAGTTGTACAATTCTACGTATATATAATTTTTTGCAGGCAGAAGTAAAAGTAAGTTTTTAATTTCTAATAAACTTTTTACACTGTATACACTGTAGAAAACAAATTAAGGAATTATTTTTACTTTTATATTGCAAAATTAAAAATAAATTAATTTAAAACTATCAAGTGTGTCTCAAAATTGCCTGTAATTTTACATTAATTTTTTTACAGTAAGAAAAAAGTATTTTTCACTTTATTGAAAGAGGAATATGTTTGCCGTAAAACAGTAAGCTCAGAATATCAGATTGTAGGAAAAATCACTTTAAACGTAAAATACTTTTTTTGGGGGGGTGCAATGCAGCAAGATCGATCGACGATGCGCGTCGAAGGAACCGCCGAACTGGCCGTAGGAACGGGATGCACCGTTACGTTTTCGTCGGCGCGAATTCGTAGAAAAATCATATCGATCCGACTGTCTCGATAGATCGATACCACCGACCGCGCAGCGCGCGTCATAAATAATTTATCTCACGAGGCTAGCGTGCTGTATAAAAGGGAGGGGATTTACTCACCATAATCGGAGCGCGATCTCGCCGCTCGGATGCAGAAGAAGGTGATCCGCCGACCGCAGCATCTGCAACGAGAAAGAAAAATCCTCTTTCATCCGCGCTAATTCACCGTTAGATCTATCGGCGCGATATGCTTCCGGCACCGCGCACGCAAACGCGCACGCGGTGCGCGCTCGTCGGATGGGCGGGAGAAAAGGAGAAAATAAAAAAGAAAAGAGAGGGGAAAAAAAAAGATCGGAAATATCGTAAATTTTAGAACGCGGCGAGAACGTGGTCGCTGCAAAACTGGAATCCCTCGTGCGCGAGGAAAGCGCGCTACTCCGCGCCTCGCCGTCGTCAATAAAATCGCAGAAAGGACGACGCTGACCTCTCCGCGCAGCGCGATGAGACGACGATTCCCAGTGGACCCCGAGAGAGAGACTCCACGCTACCCCGGGTTGTTAACGTAAGGATATTTCCGCGGGGAAATAGTCTCGCGCGGCGTGCCTTCCTGCGAGATTATCTCTACCTCGGGATCATTCAGGATCGCATAAATAAAGTGCAATTCAAGAAACGAGGCGCGCTACATTCGCCGGTCGGAGAGGGGGGGGGGGGGAAAGAACGTACATTACCGGGACGGAGAGGCGTAAAAATCAGATCTAGATTCTGGCTCCGGCGCATCTCGAGCAGAGTGTACGTGACACGTGACACGTGCACCGGGAAATCTTGCTTTACTGAGGTGTAAAGTGAAAGGATATTCTTACAAAGAATATCAGAGAATATCTTTGAGACTTTTTGCCAAAGAAATAACTTGAAAAAATATCTCAAAAAAAAATAAAAACAGGTATGAGAAACTTTTGGCAGTTGGAATCCTACACTGATTGTGAGAAAAATATAATTACTTTTGGCCTCAACCACAATTTTATAATATTTTTAACGATAATTATGGATACGTATAGTTAAGTTAATCATATTTCTTATTGGAAATATTATAAAATTATGTTTGAAGCCAAAAGTAACTGTTTTTTTCTCTCAGTGTACATTTGTCAGAAACTGATATTATTAAATTGTCTGTATTAATAATGTATATTAACCATGACTTGCTGACTATTGTTTGAAAGAAACGAAAGTATCGTGTTAGAAAAGAATATTATTTCTCCGAGCCCTTCGCCTTTCCCTCAGGAGCGCAGTGCGTGCCGAACGAGACCACACCGGCCGACTTTTTTCCGAGAATCATTCGCGAATCGTGCAGGAAATCGTAGTTCGTAGGGAAGAACCATCGGTCCCGTTCGGGCAGCCAGAATTAACGTCGTTTATTTTTCCAGTCTCGAAAATCCCAAGTTCAGCCTGCACAACCACCATGCTATCGCTCCTTCGCAGCCGCGAATTAGTACGCTATAATTTGGCCGTGGCGCACATTAATCTTCTTATCGTTCGACAAGGAAATAAACCAATCGCCGGCGTAAAATATGTTACTGCAATATCGCGTGAATGTGTACATATTATTAAATAATTTCGTTCTCTCTCGTCGAAACAATGGTAAAAAAAAAAAGCGTGTGAATAAGCGTCGCTCCGATATCCTAGCGTAGCTTTTCATGTCTTCGTTATTATTTCTTTCGACACGTGGTAGTTTAGGTTTCCATTCGCACGATCCAGGCTCTTAGAGATCCAGGTCTTGAAGGCCAGCTTTATGGCAGCTTCGTTTAAGAGAGACCCGGCCGCTCCCACCCGAACAAAATCAACGCGCGCGTCGAATGAAAGAATACGACTGCGTGTAAAATTCCACTTGCATCGCAAAACGTAAATGATATACGATATAAAGGGACACCCTTGAGAGAAAATTACGATTTAGCCTGCGAGTAGCGTCACACGATACGATCATTATCGTCGCGGACTTTTTCCTAGGCTATTAAACCTGCGCGACAACGGCGTAACGTTATAAAATCAAAGAGAGATAAAGGAGCTGCCGTGCGAGATAGGCGATGTGTATAATAGTGTCGGATGATAAGAAGATAAGAGGGCCTTGGAAGCGTTGCATGCTCGGTGTCAAGTTTTCGTAATCACATGCCTAGTCGGACGGTCTTGGATTACGACCAGCGATACTTATGGGAATCGACGGGCTCACTTTCTACGACGGGTAAAATTCAACGCGCACGCAACGGACAGAACAATACGCACTCGATGAAATGGCTTAATGAAATCTTTATGACACGCGAAGACCTCTCTCCTATATACAATGAAAGAATTGTATTGTAAGTGTGACAACGGTCACACAATTAATAATTCCATGAGACGACATAGTAAAAGTATAGAGCCAGTAGAAAAATGAAAAGATTACAATTATTTCATTTTATATATATGTGTGTACATAAAAAATTATAATTTTAGTAAGAACTGCACACAAAAAAAAAGTATTTTACGTTCAAAGTGACAAGTGATAATTTCATACGGTAAGCTTACTATTTTACAGCAAATATATTCCTCTTTCAATAAAGCAGGGAAAAAAATTTTTTTTTCTCTTTAATACTCTTGTTTAGACTATTTTTCTCTTGATTTCGGAGGAATCCTTTTGAGGTCAATATAAGAGTAATATCCTCTAAGATTTAGAGGATTCTACACTGAGAATCCTATTTTGTTGTATGAACAAAAAGTGAGCAGCCAAATCTTTCAAACAAAATTTAACTAAATCTCCGTTTGATTAAAAAAAATTGGATCAAACAAAAAATTCAGTTAAATATTTGAAAGATTCGGTTGCTCACTTTTTGTTCATGCAACAAAATAGGATTCTCAGTCTACGTTTATCAAAATTATTTCTTTTTGAGCGTGCTTTAAAAATGGCTAACCGTTTCTCGCGCTTTGTATACACTTGAAAAGAGGACGAGACTGACGTATAATATGCCGCCCAATTGAAGAAAGACGATGAGAGATCGGCCCTTGCAGATGCACTCGAAACTCCATCGTGTGAGTACACAGAGTCCCCGTTATTCCAGCACTTGCAGATCGTTATTATCGCCGTTATTATTATTACGGTGTCCGATACGAGCGCGCCGCATAACAATAGCCGGGTCCGCGCATACACGGCAACGTCGAGTAATGACTTCAATTTTAAATTAGCATACATGACTGGCGGGCTCATCAATCCGCTTATGCGGTGTCAAAGTTTACGGTAACCCGTCGGTCAGAGAGCGCGCGCGGTTGTTCCTTTATTAAAACTCCGCTGAAATAATTTAATTACAGATAATAATAATAATCGCTGGAAATTCTGTTGGAATTAATAAACGACGCGTGTGCGCGCCGCGAAGTGTTTCAATAATTAATAAACCGCCCGCGGGACGACAATTTCGATGACACCGAGCGTCGTTACTGCAAAAGTGGATCGACCCGAATTAATCATTCAATCGTATTCAACGGCGCGAACTGCGCGGACCGGTGCCCGCGCACATTTTTCATCATTTCATACGTGGCCCCGGCCACGTTGTTAATGGTACGCGAACTTATCGATCTTTGAAATATTAATACACATCATTACTGAGCAAAGCGATAACTGGACATGGTATATAAACCCTGCGGCAACCCCGCATCATTCGCCTCCCTGCGATCACGGTACATCGCGCATCTTTGCCGATAAACGACAACAACGGCGGCTATAGCGACGACAACGGTAGCGTGTAAAACGCGGGCGTGCTTATCCGTGGCGCGGGGAGATTTAATCTGGCCGGCTATTATATACGTGACGTACAATAATGCTCTCTCTCTCTCTCTCTCTCTCTTGGTGCTTACGGAGCGAGCGGATAGAGACGTTGGAGCGTGCAACCGCGTTGCTCGTGCGATGCAAAATCGATACTTTTCCCCCCGCCGAGCGCGGGGCTGAGCGGAGCCGAGCCGCGCCGAGCGGAGCCGCGGCCCTCGCACTGACCTATCGGGCGCATCGGGTAACTGGGTGAACCCCGTAGGAAGGCGATAATAAATTAATCATCTAGTTATCGTCTACATGGGCGTAATGACTACTCTGCGGGCGCACGCATGCCAGGATTGCCGGGTAGATTTCCTCGATCGGCGGCGCGGGATTCCGACGCGCTGCTCATCTTTCCTGGGAATTAAGAGCCGCGTTATATAGATCGAAACGCGAAACGCGCGAGGATAAGAAGAAGAGAGAGCCCGGCGTTCTCCCCGCAATTTACATGGGAGAATTGTTTATTATTGTATATATAGTGCGCCCCCGCCATTATCATTAGCGGGTCCGCACGACCGGCGCGCGTAAGATCGGAATTATCTAATAATTGTAGACCTGCCTTTGATTTATGCGTGCGCTTTTCGCGATCGCCTCAATCACGCGAGACCTCGAAATACTCCGCGGCAACAACGGCGGTATTTAACGGCAACGGGCCATGAGCGATATCCGGCCGCGCGAATATGTGCGTGTCGTGCGCGGTTCTTGATCGAAAAACGCGAGACGAGAGAGGCACGTAGTAATCCCCGCGGAGAGTTTTACGACGGGACGGATTTTACGCATCTCGTAGGTTTCGCCTTGTTACATGAGTTTCCTACGCCGCTGGACGTGAACCACCGTCGCCGCCGCACACTCTCGTGCGTGTCCTTTTAAAGGCGCGTCCACACATGCGCCGGGGCCCACGGTGCCGGAAAGGTCGGGGGAAAAAGCACGGGGTTGCGCGCGTGCACGCGCGGCTCGGAACTGGCTATAAATAGGAATACAAGCGCGGCGTTATTTCCTCTTATAATCCATAGAAATCGCGCGATACCGCGAGTTCGGGGACCGGTTTCCGCTAGCGCTATGTCTTTCCGTAGGCGCGTCTTTCCGCGCGCCACGTCGCTTTTAATGTGCCTTTAATGAAGAGGTTCCCACGAATATCCTAATTACCGCGCGAGATTATTGCGGCGACAGGCATGCGCGTGTGCCGTTAAATCCCGGAATCTATTCGATCAACGGCCAGGCATCGATAAGTTGATTGTAAAATTGAACGCATGCGAACATCTTAACACTCACCCAAAAAAATTTTACATTTAAAGTGATTTTTCCCATAATATCATATTCTAAGTTTACTGTTTTACTGCAAACATATTTCTCTTTCAACAAAGTGAGAAGTATTTTACTATTTTTCCTCTTGATTTCAGAGGAATTCTTGTGAGGTCTATATAAGATATTGTATTATAAGAGTATAATATATTGTATTATAAGAGTAAAATCCTTTGAGATTCAGAGAATTTCACGTATATTAAAATTATTTTTTTTGGTGTGTGTTTGTGTGAGCAAGTTAGTGTCTGTTTAAGATTATCAAATTCTTTAAAAAAGATTTTATACTCTTGCTTACATATGAGAGTATTATATTGATTTGAAATTAATATTTTTTTCTGTGTAAGAATACGTTAATTGCCGATCAACGTGAAATCAAAGTGGATTAAAAGTGCGAGTCGCGTTGGCACACATGGCGCAATTAAAACGTCGATCCATTCTCGAAAGATAATTTATATTTTTGTTGATCACATTCCATCACACGCCATTCGTAAAGCTGATATCGATTGCGCGAAACGTACCGATAATCCATTCGCAACATTTGTCTTGTGGATTTACTAATTTGGAGCGTACGAGTGAAAGGGGACCGGTCAAATTATTTCGCTGATAGTCGTAACCCGTTGTTAAGCGTGCGCGCGTTCGGCGAGAGGCCGCCGCTTAAATCGCGAATGGTAATACGACGGTGATCGTAATGCGATATTAAGTATAATATACGATTTCCGAGTTAACGACGGTGCAACTTGCCATCAGTCCCCAACGAGCTTAAACAAAGAGGAAGGTCGTCGTGCGTCTGGCTGGTATCGTAAATTAAGATACACGATGCATCAAAACATATAATTCGACATGAGGATTATTAAAATGGGGATTATAGAAATAATGAAAATTAAAGCGTTCGAAGCAACATTGATACAGCTCACTTCCTCTCCCCTCCCCCCCCAAATTGCGAAAGCAATTTTAGTTTAATCTTCGTAAATTAAAGATCAATCTCCTCTCGCCGTGTTCACAAGTAAAAAAACTTTCGATATTAAATTTCTTTATTCAGAAACCTGGCTCTGAAATAATGGATACCGCGCTGCGGAGTAATTCTTTTTTGCCCGGATCGGGTACATATTATTGCTCTTGAACGTTCTTGCACGTTAATCGCGAAACGTGCAACTCATCGCCCCGTCGAACATCTTTGACTTTGACACGCGCGCGATATTTTCACCCATTAATAATTTATACACGACGTTTCAACGCGTTGCACGTCGCGGCGGCGCAGTGGGGCGCACGGAGGGAGGCGTTTACGATATCTGCCGATAGTTTCATAGTTCGTATCCGCATTATTACGCGTGCGCGTATCGGAAGGTAGATCCGCGCGAGATAAGCGCGCCCCGACCGACGAGCGGAGAGGAAGGAAAAGAAAAAAAAAAGAAAATAGCTCGCGAGATTAATGGTGCCGACCGCGGCCGTTCGCGCTCGCGCGAGGATAGGTCGAGGTTCTCAACACTTTCACCGAATAATACGTCGACACGTAACGACCGCTAATTGCATCTCGTAATTTTAATTAATCCGCGTCGCGTACAAGGCGTGCCGGCAGGAAGACGGAAATTCCTGCAATCAGCGACGTTGTAGGAAAGAACATGAATAAGCGATACTTCCACGCGCCTAGCGTCTTCCGCGAAGATTCATCTCGCGCACTTCGAGTAAACAAGCTGCCGCGGTCTTTCGTAATGTCTTCCGATATTTCATTGCGATTGCGTAACCAACGCCAGCCACAGCGAGATCGCCCGCATTATTAGTTATTGAATTTTTCAGTCTGTCAACGGCAGAATTACGTTTGCCACGCGAAGTTTATCGTTCCATTGTCGTGGATAAACTCGGAACTGTAATAAAGCATTTTCGAGAAGTATGCGAAAATTTACTTACTTTCACGGATGTCTGCGAAACGGCGAAGGAATACGTAAAGTAATTACACACAGTTTTGACACCTTACATAATGTGGAAGATATAAACGCGACTGACTGATAAATGGAAGACATAATTATAGTCTTTAATGGATTCGCACGGCGAGCTGGAAAAGGTTTGAGGAATAGGATCCCAGAATGGACATCCTGAAGAAAGCGAAGTGCCACGCATCTCATGGGAATGCTAAATTATGGAGAGAGACAATGAGCACGGATAATAGGAGAAAGAAGGGAAGAAAGAATTGAGAAATCATTTACAAGGAGATGCGAAAAAGGCAGGAACCCTTTTTCTTTTACGGTCCATTTTATGAGGATCCCGCGCTTACGCGCGCGATTCCTAATTCTTCTTGCACGCGATCCTTATAATCCTCCCGACGGATCCCCATCGGTTTTGAAAATCCTCCCCGTAAAATATCACGGATTTCCTCGATCGGTGCGACGCGCTGATCGATGAGATTATAACGAGAAACTATCGCCCGAAGCGAACTACTCTGTCGTCCTTATCTCTGGTCCAGAGCTATACTTTAGCTATACTTTAACGTAAGAGAAACTATCGATCTCGATTTACTATCGTAATACTTCGAATCTAGCCGACGCCGCTCTAATGCATGTCGATAGTAATCAATTATTGTTATGAAAAATTTCTTGTTAATCTCTCCGGCATCCGATATTCAATAACATTACACAACAAACAGATGTTTCCTTATAAAAATATAATTCAGAAGATCGGATTTTTTAAAAAGTATTTTTAAAATTAATGCATAAATTATTCCTAAAGATCCGAATGTTTCTTTCTTCTAGTTTCATTTATAACAATGTGAGAGATAAATCCAATCTAGGAAACTAGATGTCGAAAAAGTCAAAATAAGCGTTGATACAAAAATTAATGCGTTAAGAATTAATGACATATTTCTCAAGATTTCCATTACTGCAGCAATAATAAATTAACTTGCTATTGAAAGATATTTTGAATTCCCGTTTCCAAAATTCCTATTTGTGAAAGTTACTTGATTCATTGAAAATATGAATAAAATATTTTTCGGAACTCTCATTAAAAATTCTATCACTAGAGAATTAATAAATATCAAGAGTCACATTGCTCAATTATGCATGGTTGAGGCAAGGGATTTAAATCGATTTCCTATCTCGGGGCGGATTAATCGCCGATAGAACACGTGGGCTACCGGATCACTCTGCCCACACTTTATACGCGGTCCACGCTTCGCCGGCACGTAAGTTCGAGTGGGTTACACCACATACTTTCTTCGTTAACCCACCGCGAGGCTGGCGCGCAAGTAGAAGGAGAGAAAGAGAGAAAAAAAAGAGACGGAATAAGAGCAACGTGGAGAGATCAGCATTATAATGTTGGATATGCGCGCTGCTTTATGTCGACTCGAGCAAGCAATGATGCTGCTCGCAACACTTTTACGTAATACAAGCTCGCTCGTATAAGAGGCAAGTTTAGCTTCGCGTCTTCAAAAAGACTTGATGAGCGGACGTGTATGTAAACAGAATATTGTGATCTCAAAGTCAGATAATCTCACAGGATCTATTCTTCCCCATTTTTTTCTTTCATAGATACGAGCCTTCATGTTCGTAAATTTCCTTTGTCTAATATGAAGATTGTATTCAATGTAAGCATCGATATCCGTATAAGCAGTCCGTTCTTATGTAACGATGTGGATTAATGTATTATTAAATATGTAATTTGTTTTTTAGATGCTGGGTGTGCCCGAGCGCCTGGTCGACGTAAATTCTGACTCGCACGATCCACCTATATGTTAATTGCGCAAGATGAGAAAATTTGCCGACAGGTGTCTCACTTTTTATCTCCCTTAATTTTAGATTTGCTACACGTAGTGGAGCAAAGTACCTCAAAATAGAACACGAGCGAAATTAATTCTGCCACCGTAGCAAATTTGACTAAAATATTCATGCACATAAATAAAGTATGAAAGAAGCGTCTCCGTCTTGTTTTCGATTTATGAATAAATTTGCTCAACCGCAAATATATTTTAATAAAGTATAAATAATAAATTAAAAACCCGAGATTGCTGTGAAAGGAATGGACGCGGGGAATGGATTAATCTCGAAAGAAACTACTTTAGGGAATAGCTATTTTCATAGGACGATAAGTGGTAATACGTAGCTCGCTCGTCGGTAGTAGAAAAAAGCGCATTAAAATCTTCGGTGTGACGAGTGTCGTGTACGCGACGTGCGAGAGCGCATAAATCTTGACGTTGACACGTGCGCCGCCGCCGCCGCCATGCATTTCCGACCATTGTGCATCCGCGCTTCCCGGTTTTCTCTCCTCCGAACGAGCGGCGCTTCCTCGCCGCGTAATTGGGAAGTTTCCGAGAGGCTTCGTACGTTCGTTCAATGATCGGTCGATCGATCGATACCGCCGCCGNCGTCGCGGTAGCGTCGCGGCACCGCAGCAGCCTGTGCAAGAACCTTGGAATTCCGCAAATTCCTGCGGTACCGTTTGACGCACCCTGCGTGTACACTTTACACACGAGAGCTTCTTTCGACACTGCGCGCAGATCCTGCAGGGTCAGTGGCGTAGACGAAGGGAGGCTTCTTCACCTCCGAATAAATAGCCGACTTCATTGTGGAAAAGTTGGATGCCGCTTCGTTTCCTTTTATCGAATCGACGATGCAGATAAGGATCCATTGATTAAACATTACGCCATTAATGCTCGCTAATTTATCTGATACCGGATTTTGAAGCTGACGCATAAGATAAATACGTGACGTGACTTTTGTGAGTCAACCAATTCTTTGTAATGAATTTCTTTTTTTATCTCGGCGATTTCCGTCGCGTCTATCAATGACACAACTTTTGTCGCAGTTGTGCAAAATAATTCTAGATTAATTTCAAGGCTTCCCACTTACGCTATTGACTCGGGATACCCGGCCAGTCGCGGCCACGCACCATACTGTCGGCCACAGAGGCCCGCGCGTGTACACATATCTTTAATATCTTCGCGGCGAATCGACATTCATTAGGATGCATTGGCATTCTTTCTGGCCATACATACTCAAGGAAGGAACGAACGGATAATGGTAGAATCTCTTCCTCGTGCGGCCTTAACGACCAAGAAGTCTACTATCCCGCACATCCCTAACGTCCTGCATTGTGCTTCCGCCGATTAGCTACGAACAACGACTAATAGCTCAAGTTATCATTTTGCCAGCGTACATCCGCATAAATCAGATTGCTATTCCCGATAATTTATGGCCTCGCAAGTATAGAATTAATCAAGCCAGTATATCTCGAGGATAAAAGTCGTACAATATACATACAAGACTTATTTAGAGCTACAGCGATTAAAATAAATTCAACTAATTTTCAAGTAATCATGAAGAAGACGCCCAAAAGAGGTATTTCACGTTCAAAGTGATTTTTCCTATAATCTCAAATTCTAAGCTTCCCGCATTACGACAAACATATTCCTCTTTCAATAGAGTGAAAAATACTTTTTTTTCTCTTAAATACTCTTTTTGTACTATTTTTCTCTTGATTTCAGAAGAATCCTTTTGAGGTCAATATAAGAGTAAAATCTAGATTTAAAGGATTCCACGTATAACAAAATTATTTTTTTTTGTGAAATTAATTAAAAATTTACGCGTCAGTACATCTATTATTAATGCGTAATATTGAAATCATACAATTATGTCCAACTGTAAATACAAGTCGTAAAAAGTAATCACTTCGCGGCTCCAAGTGTATACAGGCACCATGAGACGCGGCGATTTTTACGCGGTCCGCGTAACAAATCGTCGGTATGCAGAAATAAATCGATTCATCGCGTCCGTACGCGGTGCAGCAACAAGAAGAAGTGCTGCTGCGTCGGATGACGTCAGCAGTGACGATTGATTAGGCGGAAATAAGCATCGAGGGAGCCCATATAACCCCGCATTAGCCTAATGACCGCGAACGCAGGTGATCCGGTGATCTACGATCGATGCTCTCGCTCTCTTCCTCCTCCTTGCAACTCGCAACGAGGTATCCGCAATGGATCCTACGGATAATCGCCACGGGATCACGGTCACGGATCCTGAGCTCGCGCTCGCGCTCGCGCCCGCGTCCGTCGTATATACGCGTGTTTCGCGAGATAACAAGTTGCTCGCGCGCACTCGTATCGCTGAATGCGCTCTCGCGAGGCGCGTACATACGCGCCTGTTTATTCAAAGTTAAAAGGGGGGAGAGAGAGAAGAGCGACGCGGGCCGATAAGGTAATTTATATTCCGCGTTAAATACACACCGAGCCGTTTTCTTCGGGGCCGCTAGTCTGGTAAACGGAGTAATGACGTTGCTTGATAAAGAACCTTAATCAAGCCCGCGGATGATAAAGCGGGCCTAACGAAGATGTAAGCCCGGCGATTAACCGCCTTGGAAAATCCTAGCTGTCGGTTATCGAGATATTGATGCGCGTTTCATTGCGTCTACTGGGAGTATATTTGTTTTTCCTGTTCATCTCTCTGTCACGCGCTGATCGAGAACGCGTTTCGAAGATCCCATATTCTGAAATTATTTACCTCGTACCGCAAATCTCTCTTTACGTCCTGAGACATGAGACTTGTGATTATGATAACTTTTACAAACTTGAATTTGTACATTTGCAGACAAGATTTCTTACACGCTCAATTTTTT
>JAJVSH010000175.1:186251-207751 GCA_021460005.1 Tetramorium alpestre | reverse complement strand
TTTTGAGCGTGATGTCTTTTGCAGACAAGATTTTTTACACGCTTAATTATTTTAAGCGTGATGTCTTTTGTAGACAATATTTTTTATGCGCTTAATTTTTACAAATATATTATTTAAATATTCTGAAATAAATATTCTGAATATAATAAATATTCTGAAAATGAAATATTTTACATTTTTATTATGTAAACGTTCTATTACAATAACCAGAATTTCTATTATAATAACCAGAATATTTGATCAAGTCTACAAGATTTTCTGATTCGTCCGTTCTTAACCAGAATTTTTTCCAGTGTATTAAATAAATCGTAGATTTCAATTTCTAGATGAATTTCTAGAACGCGCAGTATTGTTAATCCAGAAATATATTAGCTGCAATACATAAAACAAACGCAAAGTCACGCCGGCAGCTTTTGCAATATCAATCGATTAACAATTAAATGCCCGTAATATCTCTCAACATATTTCACGATTATCTATGCCAATTCTGTGCCGTGCCACTTACAATTCCCTGTCGATGACGCAATAAAACGAATTTTCACATGTATCACTTTAAAAACAACATGGTCATAGTCCTCTATGCGTCGAATTCAAACCGCGAGCTATTTAAAGACAATGTAATCGCCGCAAACGCGCGATACATAATACAAGTGCCAGGTCGAAATCGATAAGCATGCAGAGACTTGCGAAACGGACTCTCGATATAAACAAAATGGGAGAAATTCAATTAAGGGCGCGCGCACGAGCGACAGACAGCTAAATCAGCTAAATGTAAAAGCGGGAGCTGGCAGTCCGTGTTATTTTACGTTACGAAAAACGGACGACGAAATCGATGAGCGGGCAATTAATCGGTATTGGGATTCAGTTGAATTAGCATTTAAAGGACCTGACGCCTTTTAAGACCAGGGGCTAAACGCAAAACGGCATGGGAATTCATTAAAGGCAGAATTAATAACTCCACCGTCCGTCCATCAGTCTAATATGACTCTGTCTTTTACATCCCAGCCCCTTAGGCAGGGCAAAAGTCTTTGCAGGTGCCCGTTCCATCTTCCACACCTCTCGTTCTCGTACCCTCTCCACCCCGACCGGCCTCCTCCTCACGACGGATCGGAGAGAAATCAGATTCCCTCCGTCTCTGTATTCATCCCGCCGACGTGGACCATTATTATCGCTCCGCGTGTATTCGCGGGACGATTTAGCAATACAATAATCGATACGGAAGACAACACGATTCGAACTTTATTTATTTTTCTTCCGTAGAAAAAACTGCTCTTGAAATATTATCGAGGCGAACTAATTAATTTTCAGCGCGCAGAAACTAATTTTGAAAACAATTTCTTTTTTATATTGCTCTCACATTTCCATTTTGTACTTGAAATTGGATAAAAAGCGAAAGTGCAAATCGATGCTGTTTATTTTTTTTTGCTTAATGAATTTCCACGCAAATTCAACGACTTTTAAGTATTCATGTATGTACATACGATTTATTCAAATTACATTCTTATTGTATATTCACGATACCGGAGTGCACTGCTTCTGCCGTTTATTACGCTATTTTACCCGCGCAGGAAATAAATAACGGAATGTTTTACTTTACCGTGCGGATATTATCCGCAAAAATCCATCGCGCCGTCGAATTTCCATTTGCGCAAATTGTCTGTCGGAAGTGCGACTTCCGATTGTCCGCGACTGTCCGTGCTACATAATGCACGGCCGATCGCGCCCTAAGGCTCGAATATATTTATCGTTACTAGAATCTCACTTCAAAAGCATATCAGTTAAGATACTAGGAATGGAACGTTGTATCTTAAAACGCGAATGAGTCAACGGTTACATTTCGATTAGAAGTCCACTTCCAGAGGTGATGAAGGGATGCGATAAAAATGGCACAAAGAATACAATCGTCGCGAAAATAAATGATTATAATGAATTAATTCTACAAAATGGACAAATAATTATTTATTTACCATACAAGCTTCGTTGTCACCGAAGTTTATTATGCTACAAAATCTAACTATTTAAACTACGAAAGTATTTGAACTAAATTTTTTTTTTACGCGACTGTATATACCTATACGGATTTAGATCGTAAACGAAATAACGCGCGTGCGATTTGTAACATTGCAAGTTCACGTTCGCGAATTATAACATAACGCATTCCATATTCCGCTCGAACGATTTATAACGCCAAGAGTATCGCATCTAAGTGCTCTCTCTCTTTCTCTCTCTCTCTCTCTCTCTTTCTTTCTCTTCATCTCTCTCACTCTCTCGAATATGGAATTCGAATGCAATTAGAAAGAAAACGGCGCGGCGCGACCGGCAAGCAAGGCAGTTATACGAACAATGCTCGATTTATATGTTGGGCGATCAAAGCACGAGCAACTTTCTAGTCGCGTGTTGCCAAGTAGCTAGTAAATCGCTCGCGGCGTTCCGCGCCTAACAACTAACGCAGACCGTGTGCAATAACAAACAACGGTAACCCAGAAAGATAGAAGAAAAAAAGCGAGCGCTTATCTTCGAGCGCTCGTGCGCGCGATGCATATTTCTGCGCGAAAGAATACGCTTAAAGAAAACATAGGCGGAATAATAGAAGTATCGCTCTCCGTTTCGAAGTATGTACAATGTGTCTTACACTCCTATTATCGACCGACCTCCGCAACAATGCAAGGCTTCTCTTACAATCCATTCAATAATTAACGAACGGAGAGGGAAAATATCGCACGTCCCTAGCGCTAAAATAAAATACTAAAATGAAAGTTGTATATTTTGCCGACTCTCATAGCGCCGGTGATGTCTTGAGAATAAATTACGAAATGAGAACTCGGTAAAACATACGTACGCACTCGTAGCAGCTGCAAAGCTTTTTGCTCGCACGAGACGCGGCTAATTAGCGTAATTCAGACTACGTTTCGCCAAGGGAGAGCGCTTACTCGCCGCTACGTTTTTTTCCGCTGGTCATGTCGCCGTCGCACACCACCACCTACGCTCGACACGATCGCTTGCAAATAAGCCAATTTCACGTAACGAGCACGGCCGAGGAGGAAAGTCTCACCTCGAAGGAGGAAAAAGAATACGAAAGAGCCGCGTCGCTGGCGTCTTTACGGTGTCGCTAAAACGGTTTTTCGTATCGAGCGACGCCCGATCAAACGCCGGAGCGGTTGCGGATCCTAAATAATGATAATAACAACCAAGAATGATGCTTGCATTACGCCGCGGCCGAGGAAGCGCCTGGGGGCCCCTAGTGGGGTCCGAAGTGCAGAGAGAAGATCGCTCTCGGACGGAGATCGCGTTCGTATTTCCCCCGTGTATGGGAGGACGTAAAACCGGCGAATTGGCTGATAAATAAAAAGTACTTGACTTCCGTCAAAGGGGGAAGACATACTCTCCGTGCGAGCCGTGGGGCGTTAAAGTTTTATGACGAGGCCCCGAGAACGTCGCGTCGTACCAATTTTCGCACTGGCTCGGCCTGACTCACAGTCCCGGATTCGAACTTGTGCGAAAGCCAAGTCCGGTCGCATGCGCGCGAGTGAAAATCGTCTCCCCTTGAGTCCGATCGAAATGTTTAACGCGTACGGCTTCTCACGGTGTTCTTGGCGCGGCCGCCGTATATGTTTATCTGTAAAACGAAACTCGTTTGCTAACACACATTGCATCCCGTCCACGTGCGTTATCGTAAATCCGTTTCACTCTTCTCTCTCTCTTGTCCATTTCTACTAACGTGGATTAACTTCAATTTCGGATTGAAGTTACTTTCTTTTTTTAGTCTTAAGAATTAGAGAAAGATGAAAAGTGAGTTAAACCAAGATTAAAGTTAAGCTTCATTGGTGGAAATTGACACTCATCGATCAAGCATTTACCTAAAAAAAAAAAAAAAAAATTTTTTTTATACACGTGGAATCTTCTAAATCTTATTGTTAGAGGATTTTGCCTCCATCTAACCTAACCAACTTGTAAATCTTAGGGAATTTTGCTCTTATATTGATCTCAAAAGAATTCCCCTGAAATCAAGAGAAAAATAGTATAAACAATAATATTTAAGAGAGAAAAAAGTATTTTTCATTTTATTGAAATAGAAAAAAACCACTTTGAACGTAAAATACTTTTTACATGGGTGTTTACATGGGCAGTTATCTTTATACATTTTAAAAATAATTTTTTGCTCTTTGATTTTTTTCTCCGAGATTAAATGTCTATTATAGATAATAATTTTTTTTAGCTTTGTCAAAAATTTTAAATCTAATTATTATTATTACAACTGTAAGGCTCCATATTTGCAATCAGAATTGTATGAAACGTCGATTGTACGTTGAATGATGTATGTTGAAATGTTGAACTTGGCGCCTGCGATTATTGCATATTATTCGAGAACACCTACATTCGGCCATATGATATATGCGCGATTGTTCGAAAGATAATTCGATACCGGACATGATGTGTAATGAAATAAGATACTTCGACGTTACATCCGTAAGGTTCAGCGCGCGCGCGCGATGGAGACTTTTGCAATCAGTCCGGATACCCTCGTGGGTCGAAATTGACTTCGCCATCGCGTTAATCGCGCCTCGATCTATCGAGTACTCTCCCTTGTTCCGGATCTATCGGACGGATCGAGACGCGAGAGAAGAGGCCGAGCACGAGAAATCGCCGCTCGTAAATCACCGAGTCACCCTGTGTGTATATTCCTGCACAAGCAGACTCACCGGAGTCACTTATTTTTTTTTTCTCTTCCGCACGTGTGTTACTCTCGCACTCGAGACGAAAATAAAAAAGCAAGTCGAGCCTGGCCGGAAACGTATACTTATTTTTTTTTTTTGTTACACGACGATATTTTAGTTTGAAGATATATTTTATACATGTAGGCGAAGCACATTTACATAATACTGTGTATAAAATTACAACAATATATTAATTATATACTAATATTTTGAATAATTAATAAGAATATTATCACAGTTTTAACATAATAATATAATCACTTTAATAATTAAAATTAATACAGTTTTTATGTACAACAGTTATCTATTAGTAGTAAATTATTGCCGTATCTTTTACCCTTCAATTAAAAACATTAAAGTTGAGTTTTCGAAAGAATCAAGTCTAACCATCGGCATGTGTCGCAGAATACTTATCGCGCAATTTTCTGCGGTAAAAGTTAAACACTGGCAGTGACGATGCATACAAAATGATACACTTGGCTTACCGTCAGCGCGTTAATAATTACGGGCCTCGAAGCGTGTCTAATGCTAGCCGACCTGCTTTAGATCGGCAAACGCAAAGTCGGAATAATCGACTTTCGTCGATAAGCTATGCGCGTTTCCGCGGCGATCGGAGATGTAGGCCGTTTTTGCGGGCTGTGCGTGAAAGTAATTAGATGTTTCAGCGGGTATCTCCGGTTAGAACGAGTATCTGACACACGGTTTTAATGCAAGCAAGGCGATTTCCTGACGACGCCAGGACGGCCGGCCTTGACCACGACGCTCTAATGTGACTTATTTGATTTACATACTCCTGTAAATATAATGATGGGCAATCATAATCGCATACTTGCCTGAGGTATGTTAACAATGTGCATTATCATAACGAACGTGCCGCGTCCCGCGGGAAATAAGAGCGGAATAGATTAAGTATTAAATATAAATTAAGCACACATATTACTTGTTTTTTTTTTTCTTCAACATTTTTTTTCTTCTTGTTACATTTTTCGTAGAAAGATACGCAATGTGCCAATAAGTAACGCACGACACACGCGAGTTTTTTTCTCGACTCTCGTCATTAATCAGCAACGATGGAAGAAAAAAAAGTATCGCCACATGCAACTGTGCCATTAATAAACTCGTCCCACCTCACGATGATAATGAAAAAAATTCCGGGGAACGATATTGCGTTATTAAGGCGCGCTTGCGTCGGCGAGGGGGGCTACTATATCGGAAAAGCACACCTCGCGGTCCCGCACGATCATTTATTACGCACCAAACGGACCGAACGCGCGCGCTTCTTTGACGGCGCGAATCGAACGGGGGGAGAGAGAGAGAAAGAGAGAAGGCGTAACGAACGCGTGTTAATTATCTTTCACGGATTACACGATCGGGTACACGCGCCGGAAGTCACGCGAGCCAACCGCGTGCATCGCGGTATCTCCAGAGAAATAAACGAGAGACGTGCGCGCCGTCGACGAAACCGGGACGAAATGAGACATAAGCGGATTCCACGCTCGAAACGAGTTTGTTCAAGTCTGCTGGGGTCCAGGCGATTTAATCAATTCTCGTGTAGTCGGTCATGGCCGATAAGATTAATACAATCGCCCATACAGATGTGCACTGTCGGATTAACAATTTTAATGCTACAGAAGATAAATATATTACGCTGTATGCGCTCTGAATCACTTTGCTCGCGATATTGCATCGCGTTATAATTGCCAAAAAAATGATCAAAGTCCCGATAATTTAATAGCGCTGATAAATAAACAATGCTGCTGAATAAATTGCAATCCTATTAAATAGAAGTAAAGTGTCCCAACCCAAAGGTAGGAGAAAATCTCTCTCCATCAAAATTAATACAATCAATACAAGTTATTCGTCCGCAAGTTAACTATGCTGATACGAACAGAAAATATGATGTAACCCATCGATTTATCTTGCCCGCGCCGCGCTCATCTATACTCGGCTCTATTCCTCGAATGTAGAATGGATTATTAACTAACGCTATAAAGACGCCTTTCAATAATCCTTAATGACTATCTTCGTGCGATGCCGCTGCGCCGATACATCTTTTACGATATCGCAATCTTCGACACGGAGGAATATCTTCTCTCGAATCATGACGGATGACGGACAGACGACGCAGAAAAAACCACTACGGCACATCACACCAGGTCAGGAAAACACTGAGACGGCGCAGGGATCTCCGCGAGGGAGGAGAAACCTTCGCATTCCTGGACATCGTGATAAAACTGGTGATATGCACCGTCGCGGTGATTCCTACGTCGAAAAGAATTTCTCAGCGAGGAAACTGTCGACGACACTCTCGGGATCGCACCCTTCCGCAGGCTCCGTGCTCAAGCGCGATGAATGAAATGAAAAACAAGAATGTGAGAATTAGAAACCATTTCTTCCAAAAACAATATACAGAATTAGAAGTAGCAGCGCTCTGTCCAAATCTGCATCGGGACAGAAATCGGCAAAGCCAGCGTGAAAGAAAGAAAGAAGTAGAAAGTGGTAGTGGTTCTGCAAGAATGTCGTCTGTGGAGAGATTTCCCGCAAGAAATTCAATTGAAAATAGTAAAACGCGAAGCGACGCTAAAACAAAGAGGGCTCTACAATACGTTGGGAAAAAAATATTAGTGCCTCGCAGCGAAACGTTGTTAGCGATAAGGCAAGACCGCTGGCGCTGATAAAAGTGAGACGCACTGGCCGGCAGAATGAAATCGGAGTACAAAAAAAAGGGAGAAAGCAAAATAGAGTCACGCGAGTGATTTGCGTTCTGTGAGCAAAGAGACGGGAGACTTAATTGCAGTACACGGTGCGGGGGGGGAAAAAAGGGGGAGAGATAAAATTTAATTTATCGCGAGAAACTTTCGAGCGACGTGTTAAAGGCAGGAAAAGCCAAGTGCGAGATGCCCGATGTCTTTAAAGTGTCGAAATAAATTTAGCGGAACGGATTAACGCGGCTGTACGTTTACGCGAGTTGTTTATCAGGCCTCCACGATAACTTCTACAAACTCGCGATACTTTTATTGTCTTATATAATCGTTTAACGCGCCGATAAAATTCCTGGTGATCGCGAGGTGAGCGTTGAACTTCGCCTTCGATTTTTACGGCTACGATCAGTCTCCGCTCGATGTTTACCGTCGATCGACCAATGTGCAAAATGTTACAAGGCCAACATAACGGAGCGGACTAGATTAGGCCATGGGAAAATGCATAATCAACTTGAATTCGAAAGTACAACTAATTAGATTTGCAGTCGTATGCGGCGGCGACGGCGGCGGCGGCGGCGATTGCGGTATACTTAGAGTATATTCCCGTGTGTATGTCCGTTGCTGCACGCACCACCATGTAAAACGTAACGAGAGGTAACGTGCAATCTCGAGTAATAAGTGCGGCCTGATATGCAAACGCGCGCGCGGGCTCCCACCGCGTCCTATCGACACATCGGAGTCGGTATACGATTGATAAAACGCAACGGCGAAGGCGCGTTTCTCCCTATCGGAAGCAGGTAGATAGAGAGCATATGTCATATTTATAGCGCTTTAAGATTATCCCAGTTGCAAGTTCAATGAATGATAAGGCGCTCCATTCCCGAACGCTATCGCGCGGCGCTGCGCAGCCTCTACGATAGGGACTGGAAAATGGTCATTTATCTGCCGAGATAATCCGGCTTTCGTGAGAACGTTACGTGACTCCTTGCCCCTGCAACTATCCACCTTGAATATCGCGTATCCTGGGGGGAGGAGGGAGGGGGGATACCGGAGAGATGAACGTGCGTTAAGAGTTCGAGCGGTGAAGAGAAAATTCCGTACCGCGATCACGTCAACGAATAAAGCCCTTCGCGCCCTTTGGACAAAGTAATTATTTCCAAGACCGCGTCGGTAGCCGNGCGCGCGCGTCCGGGGAGGCATGAATATGCATAGGCGAGGTCATTTGTATGCGCTTAAGAGAATTTCGTATACGTCGCGTTGTCGTGAAAACTGAAAGGAAGGAATCCTTGGGAGTTCCTTTCACGAAACGCTGTAAAATGCGCAATCGCGCGTCTCTCTACCGAGCATTAACTAACACTCGAGCGCGCTCAGCTGACGGCCGGAGAGAGAAGCGGCGAGAGTGAATTTTCATAAAGTAGTAATGGACCTTTCCCTTTTTCTCTATCGGCGGGAGAAAGGATCGTTGCGCCGGCGAAGGGGTCGTTCGCGGAATCTCGATGACGGAATCACTTTCTTTTCGGTGGAAATCACGCGTGCGATTATTCAGACGTTTCGCATGTGCGCGCCGTATCGTACCGGGAAGGATCCGTAATCGCCGCCGCGAGAGAATTCCACGCGATCGAATATCGCTCGGAGCTCGCCTTTAAAATCGGCCGGCGGCACCGATTTCTTTCGCGCGCGTTAAAAGTTGCGCGCCGCTTAACGACCGTAAATTAGAAGAACGCAAAGTTTTACACATCGGCGGAAAACAGCGTGAGAATTGAGTTTCTCCTTGAGACCGACGAGGCGAGCGGCGCTAATCATAATTTTCGTTACCTGGGGACTTACCGAGGGTGCTTTTATTGTCGCTCGAGAGCTTGCGCAACTCTTGCAAAACTCTCGCGCTTGTTTTTTTTTTACGACGCGATTTTTTTTGCAGCGACGAGAATTTGAAATCTGTCGCGTGTCCCGGTTCTTCGCGCTTTGCGAGTGCGGACGCGCGCGTGATGCAATTTCCTTCCTGATGCAGTGCGCACAACGAGCCGCATTCATATGCGCCAGAGATAGAGTCGACTCAAGCACGGAACGCATCGACGGAGGCGTCGTAAAAAAAATCGTTCTCGCAATGGATGAAAGAAAATATATGTCGCGTACTTGGCGAGCCGACAAATATGCGAGTGTACTTTCGACGCGTCGCTTTAAGGATGTTCTGGCGCTTGTTACATTGAAAATACCGTAGAACTTTTATAGATTGTTTCCATTTGTTATCTGAATACGTGGTTAAAACCTGAAGCCGGATTCTCTAATATCCATTTTTATCAACGAAAGATTAACTTTAATTAATTCAGTTTAACTTATTTTTTATCTTTTTCTAATTCTAGAAGAATTGGAAAAGGACACAAGATAAGTTAAACCGAGTTTAAAGTTAATCTACATTGGTAGAAATGAACATAACTGGTTCACTAATTACTGTACTTCTAATTTTACTCCATGTGTTCTTATGGAGAAACAGCATTATTTTCTTTATATGAATAAAATAATAAGGAAACAATGTTGTCAATATTCTGAAATTTTATTCGTAAGTAAATCAAATATTGAGCAACGTTTTCAAATCGATTCACTATCTCATTACCGAGTTATTGATACAAACCCAGGTAAAACAAAAATTATAATGACATATTAACATCAAAATAACGCTAAAGCAGTGATAAAGTGACATAATAATGACATTTTGGCGTCATTTCATAGATTTAGAAATCCTTTTACAAAATGAAAATATAGACATTAATATGTCTCTGCTCGGTAGTATTTATTCTGACATATTCAGAATAAATATCGAGCGGACACATAGTAATGTCTATACTTTCATTTTGTAAAAGGATTTCCAAATTTATGAAAAAGCAATACAAAGAAATCCTTTTACAAAAATTCAGTACCGCGGACGGCTACAGGATCCCCCCCCCCTCCCCCCTTAATGCATATTTCAATTTTTAAAAACATGGAATTTTATCAATTCCATACTGAAGTAACTTTTGGCTAGAATTGTATAACCAGAACATCCTTAACCTACATTACGTGCGTGACAAAGGCGACGGAAACGGCAATGATTTATTTGACAGGGCACTCGATGACTCTGAAAATGAAAATATACAGCGCACGGTCTGTCGTAAATGTTTAGCGATTCGATAGTAAAGGGAAGACACTCGACGCGGTGGATAAAACGACGGGAGGATAAAACCGATGGAAGTTAGCAAGCTCCGGCGAGAAACGCGAAACAATTCCCGGTGGAAAGACACCGTGCTATCGAATGATTTATAAATGACACTGTTCCGCTTCACGACTTCTCGGCTTTTCGTCTCGATATTTTTGCCCGGTACCATCGCGCGGCGCGGCTCACAATACGATCGTTTCTTCCGATCCGACATTCAATCACGAACGATCCGATCAGCTTCTTAGAAGCCATTTCGTTCGTTCACCTTGCGACAATACAGGACAAAAAGCGGCGAAAGAGAAGGAGAATGTACGTGCGTTAGGTTCTTTGAGTTACACATATAATGCGATACTGTAAACCCTCCATAAAATATTAAACACACAGATATATATATATATATATATATATATATACAGGATGTACTCGCTAAGCAAATTTTGTCGTCATTTAACAATTTATTAAAATGTAACTTTCCATTAATAATCATCCAATTCTCGTTGATAATAAATGTTTAAGAAAACATATGCAAGCAACGATATATTTTATATCATATTTACTCGTAAAAGGACACGAGATCTTTGAACGTTATAGAAGCGGAGGCTGCCGATCGCGCTGCATGCTGCGATTCGATCCATGGATCATCCCATCGCACTGCCCGAAGGAAGTAAAATCGCTGGATCGGTATTTAGCGGAGCCGTTATCGCCATTAAATATGGCTGAGCGCACGTATTACAACTTCTAACATTTGTATGCGACGTGAGTAGATATTTTGCTTTGAGACCACCCTCCATTGCTTCCTCGTACAGTTATCGATCGTAATATCGACGTAATAATACCGGCGTAATGTATCGTGACGTCTTTTTCAAAGGGGAAAAACCTACTTTGCACTTAAACCGCGCGAAGAAGTACGGCTGTTACTTTCAATAAAACCGTAGAGACCGATCGCGTTTTTTTTTTGTCACGCGGTCACGTAAGAATTTTAATGATGTGCAAATAGAAGTAAGATTACTTACGAACGCATTTACCGCTCGCGGCTCAAGGTGAAACACTATAGCTGATGAATTCCGACAACTAATTATCCCATGATGCCTCGTTAGTTTTAAGAGTCATGCGAGAACCCAAGATAGAAGCTGATTTTTCCAACGTTAGGATGACGAGGTAAAATAGAGACGCGCAGGAATATCGAAAGTATTATTAGGTTTATAAAGATTTGTAAAGCTGATTCGCGAAGCGATTATAACATTCCGCAAGCAGACAGAAAAGTGACAGGGGAGAAAATGGAAATGTGAGAGATTATTAAGAATCCATAAAGACAGAAAGTGTAGCTATAATAATATATATAAATAATAATTTATAAATTATTAATTTAATCATGAGTAAATCTTAATGGTTTCTCTAAAGTTTACCGAAATGGAATAACTCCTAAAGCAGTCATCACAATTCCGAGAAGACTTGCGAATATTCTATCCATCGTGACGAATGGTTTTCTTTTGTTGGAAACTCGCTCGATTGCACGAACGACTTCATCCGATGACCGGAGACCTGTGCGGACGTAGAAGCTACACCGCTACTCATTGTCGCACTGCCAAGTGATTACCAAGAACGAAGGCTTGAGCCTGTTAACGATCAATTAAAAAAAAAAAAAAGAAAAAAGAAAGTTAATCAGTGCGATAATACGATAGAAAGTACGATAGATTCAAAGCTTTCTTCAATCGAAAAGGAAACGGATACCTGAGACGTTAGATTTTATCACCAACTAATCCGGGAAGCGTGAGATTGGTAAGACATCAAGAAAATAATCACTCGCCAATCGCGATTACCAATCGATGGCGAAACATTGGAGAGCTGAGCATGAAGAACGAACCACTACGGTCGAGAAGAGAAACCGAACTGAGGCTAGGGAACGTGTGCACTCGACGATTTTCATTCGTGTCGAGTCGCCGTCGAGATCGTCTTTGGTTTCAAGTCGCAACGGTTAACATTGTTGCTATCGTCGCCACTGAGCGTTGTCAGCATCGTTAGTGATCCGATAAGAGTAACGGCAATGCGCCTTAAGGCGTACTTAGAATGACACTTAAACCGTCATGCAAGAATAGTTTATGTACGATTGGTAATATAATTCCTTATCTCGATGAGTCATTCGAGTCTCCACACGACATATATTCTACACATATTTTTAAAAACTTTTAAAACGCGAATTTTAATAATTATGAAATTTTTATAATTTAACAGTACAAATTATATTAACTTTTAAGAATATCGTGTCTAAAAAATTAGCAATATCTTCATATATAATAGAATAATACTAAAAAAAAAAAAACTATCTAACTAGACCTTTATGTTCTCTCCCACGAATGAAAAGAGACCCAAATGGTGATAGAAGAGAAGCAAAAACGAAACCAGCAACCCGATATTAGGCCTCGTAACAGCAAACGTAAGCAGAACGTTTTAATCTAAACGTCGACAGAATTGGAGCGAGTGACATTGGGCAGAACGCGAACGAGGTAATATTTGTATTCATACACGCCATAGAGGCTAAACTTTCGTGGAGTATTCCTAAATTATCCACGGAAAAGCTTAAGAAATGTTCGACCTCGTATTCTGAGAAAATCGGCAAAGGTAACAGAAAGGATATTGAGCTCTTGTCCATTCAAGAAGTTGAAACTTTCCCCTTTAGCGAAATCCCTCGGATCATCCCGGTGAGTGAAACAAAGTACGTCATTACGGGGTCACTAATAACAAACCGAAAGGGTAAAAATTAAAACCCGGGCATAAATCTCGAAGGTAGAAACGTCAAAATTACACAAAGTCCCTTCGAAAGCGGAACAGAAGAATTATCGCGTCGTATGTCATGCTCCCGCGACCACCCGCGAACCCGCCGAAGGTTGCCTTTCTTCAGCAGTAATAATCGACATTCACCCGAGCTAAGAGCGGCCGTTTCGCTCGATATTTCAATGCACGCACGGCCCGGCCCTACCGATCGCGAATCGCGCGCGGAGGCAGGGAGAAGGAAAGGGACTCGTGAGAACCGAACAGTACGGTCGCTTAATTGCGTCGAAACGCGCAAATATTACCGTATTACGTGCACGTTTAATAAGCCAATGAGTGCGCACACCCGTGACGGGCGCGACCCACACCACCGCGTCGCGTCGCGTCGCTCGCACCCACGCGGGCTCGTTCTCTCTCCCGATGTGTTCCGGGCGCTAATTACAAACGAGATACGCTCTCGCAGCCCGCGCGCGGCCCGGTCGATCTCTCCGGCACCGCGGTCGGTCGCATACGTGCATTACACGTCGGCGGCTCTGCGAGAGTGTGCACGTTATGCCGATGATAACCATACTAACCGCCACACAACCCCGGATAGGTTACGATCCTCCTGTAACATGGGGCGTGGCATCCGCGCGCCCGCGATGGATGTGCCGCGTAATGCATGCGGCACACACGCCCGCGATGTGAAATTTATACAACCGACGTGTTTTCACTCCGACTATTCGTCGGGGCCCTCTGCCCGTCCCGGCCGCATAAATTCGCGCGCGCGGGTTCGCACGAGATTTCGTTACGTGCTCTCGCGCGTTCTCAGAGTTCCGCGGCCGCGAGTCTCTGCCGGGTGTGTTTTGCCAGAATTACAGTCGAGATAAATCAAGCCGCGTCCGAGTAGAGAGCCAGAATAGGTCAGAGTAAACCAAAATGGCATTCAGGAGAGATCTGTGATCAAATTACGTCGATATGCATCAGGTTAAATTACGCCAAGATAACGCCGGTAATGTATCAGAACGTGTAGATAGATAAAAAGTCAGAATAAAGCCAGATGGCTAATAAATTTCTATCAATATTGTTTTAAGACTAATCAAGAGTATGCAGGCTCGTATTTGCTAGCAATTGGAGAAGTATTATTAATTAGAATTAAAATTTAATTGCTTATTTGGGCCCAACTTCTCCCTCAATATTATTTTGTCTCGCGTTTTCCGTAATAATAACTTCTAGCATTTGTCAATTTTTTTTTAGAATTCTTGCTGAGACATCAATCATATCAAAAATAATTTTATGATGTTGAAAAATGTAATGCCAAGAGAAAATTAATTACTGCAGTCTGTCATATAAATTACAATTAAATCATCTTCCTAATCTCTCTGAATTATATTTAACTTTATCAACTTATGAGAATTAATTGTTCTTTTACAGATTCTGATTAAGATTGCTTTTAGATACATTTAGACCGTTATTTTATCGGATGCGCGCGGCTAAGTAATAAGGAAAAGATATTAACAATTGTACTATGTCCGAAATGACACGTTTCATGTACCTCCCAAGACAATTTAACCGAAAGATAAGGAGTCGTGCGGCAGCGATCGCTCGTACTGCGCGTGAATTATAGAATGTACACGTAATTACAAACGAGTAGTATGCACTCGTGGCCAGCCACCGACTTACAAGCGTTTAATGGTGTTGGCGCGTACATGTTGGAGGGATAAGCGTATATCCATTTCCAGTTATGATGTTCGTGTAATAAGGGTGCGATGTTCGCGCGTGTAACACGCGCACGTACGCGTGTGTATCTCCTAACGAGCACGTGGCCGCACAAAGTTTCGCGGCGCTAACTATGCGGTCATTATGAGTCCCGTTTTGCACCGCGCGGAATTTCAGCGAGCATTTAACATTTTAACACTTGATCCCTAAAAGGACAAACGCGAAAAGAGACGTGGAAAAAAATGAGAAATGTAGAAATTTAATTCCAAAGATATCTCTTCCAGAGAGCGATTCTTCGACTTAATGACTGTTATCTAAATTGCGATCGACATCATAGCCGTATTTAATTACCATTTCATGTGCACTCGAGGCAAAAAAAAGGCCTGAATGGGAGATATATCTTTCCAAATCGCGAGTTTTCGACATTGATATTTGTACTCTAAACGATTGAAAATTGCAATCTTTAAACATGAGTCGATTACAATTCCAAATGCGATCGGCAGAGATATCTTTGGAAACAGCAATTTTTTTTTCTTTCGATCTTGATTAATCCAGATTGCTCAAGATTATCATAATTAAGACAATTAAGTATAATTTTAAATTCCACGCCTCCGCATAATAAGATGGCGGACGTGCACGCGACGTGCATGAAATCGTTCGCGAGCCCCGATTCGCGCATCGCTAAGCGATGCGCTTTTTCACGTAAAGAAATCCGGTAAGGTCGCCCGACACTTTCACGGCCGCTGAACGTACTGTAACGACGATAATTAGCGTTGTACGCTAATTAATCTGATTCGCGTGGCCACGAGCGCGATTCCAGTGCGATGACTTCTTCGCTGTGCAGGCAAGAGGCGACTCGTAATAAACGTTCGCGAAGAGTCCAAGTTTTCCGGAGAACGGGTAACGAAATCGACCCGCTTTACGCTCATTAATTCGCATCGGACGTTGCAAAATCGGCGAGATCACAAGAATAATTCATTCTCGTGTATTTGCACGGCCAAGCGTAGTCGTCCGAGCTCTCGTTGATCTCGCGCTGCCACAGGTCCGCGCATTCTACATATCTACGAGTGCCTTTTCATGCTTTACATGGCCGAGCAGAACTACGATGTGCTTTCGATGGTCAAGGAGATACCCGGAGTGTGTCTTCCGTTATGTCAGGGTCGACAGAGGTATTTCCCTGAATACGTTCGATTCGTTACGTTAATATAACGGTTGGATATGTCCGCACACTAATTTGATGCGCGGTTCACGGTTGGGTTGAGACGAATGAAAATAGCGAGACAGGTATGAATTTACAGAATGTTTGATAACCTCGATGATCGGAGAGGCTTTGTATGCGCCTTAACTGTAATCGAATCTTAAGTTTCTAATGAGTATTAAGTCCAGTTATACATTTTCAGAGGCTAATTCTATTCTTTGGCTTTTAATACACTGCCTTCAATCCCTGGATGTTAAGTGGAACGGCAATTAAAATATCTAGTCCAATTTCTTCAAATAAACCTTCAAAGAGATTAATTATCCGAGCGATTGCTTTTATTATTCATTTTTTTAAATGAGAGACGGGAGAGAGAGATTTATATAAAATTATATATAGATATTTGTCTTAAATTGTTAATTTTAATATAAACATTGAGACGTTGTCGACATACATTTCAAGTGACGACGAACAGCTCAATCATGTGGCTGTGGAAGAAATTATTGGAGCTATTACTCGCTTCGGCCTATCGATTCGATCAACTTTTCATAAAAGAGGTCAAGATTTTTGGTTCGTATTCTAACTTGGAGACAATTGACGACCGTATCAAACGTGAGTATGCACGGCTCGACCTTTAAAGAGCAGATAAATTGGGACAAACCAATTTTACGTTTATTATGTACAAAAAAAAGATAACTCGAAAATAACTACAAAACTCTCTACATTAGAAAAATAATACAGAAATAAATAATAAAATTAATAATTGCATTAAAAGAATAATTCTCTCTACATTCTGATTTGCAATGAGTCGCCATTGCTACTACTCGATATTCGGTTAATTTGACTAGAACAATGAGAAAATTAGCGACATACTGAGTAAGCCTTATTCATCTAATTTAACTTCCATGTCAGTCAAAAGTAATGAGATATTGAGGAGCAATGGCGACTTACAGAATAGTTAAAAATGATTCAAATTGAGTATAATTTGACACTACGAGTTTAACAGTGTATACACAAGGACAATCTCTCCATTCGTGTATATTGAAAATTACTATAATAAATTAATTACACAATTAATTTTTATTAATTAAATTGAAACAAAAATATATACCATTAAGAACAAAATTGTTTAACCGACAACTCCAACTTGAAAAATATAATCGGCGCGTCGAAAATAACTTTGCCGTCGAAGATCAAGAGAGACTTCGATCGCTGCCGGTTCTCGATGCTACCTAATACCCTTGGCAGAAAGCGAGCTATTAGTTCCGCAGTCGCGCCACGAATTAACGAGACCGCGGTGCTTTTCCGTGCGGTCAGCACGAGCGAGGAGCGCGAGGAATGACCGAACGGTGCGCGGCAGAAACGACGAAACCGTTTCTCAATCATATTCCTCTCGTGCAGCGCCGTCTACTCTATGTCGATTTTGACTCTGCTGATCGTAGAAGCCACGGTACTAATTAAAGCGCCGGCTAACAGAAGGTAATATATAAGAACGCATATAAGTCTCTCTCTCTCTCTCTCTCTCTCTCTCTCTCTCTCTCTCTCTCTCTCTCTCTCTCTCTCTCTCTTTCTCTCTCTCTCTTTCTCGTAAGCGTATGCCGCGCCGCACTCATACATTCGCAGGGAAAGTGCACCGGCTCGCCTCGTACGTGTGGGCACTTAAGTGCACGTAGGATATATATCGAAACGGTTCATTGTAAGCCGAACAATGACCGAGTGGCCAAGTGTGAGGTTCAGGGACGCGGAGACGCGGGGGGGGAACAAGGGGGGGGGGAGAAGAAGAGGCACTCCAGGCAGACGTGCACAATGTGTGGCGGAACGTGGGACCAAAGTGGGAATATCGTTGCGGCAACGGCAACGAGAAAATACCGCGTCGCACCGCACCGCACAGACCGCAACAACTTTTTATTTCCCTTTGTTCCCGCGTGCCTGCACGATTAATCTCACATACCATTTCCCGCGAGCGAGCGAGCGACCGTTTGCTCCATATTTCGGACACCTTCCCGACGCGCGCGCGCTTTATCTCTCTCCGCATCGGACTTCATTTAACAATAGCCGAACGAACGGATAACTCGTAACCCTGCGAACTCGGGTACGTTTGAGAGATAACGGTACGAATTATGAAAGTAAACTCGGAGATACGTTGCTGTATTCGTCGTTTTAAATTCAACGGCGGGCCTTATCATTCGTAAATTATCAGGATAATGCAACGTCGCGAATTCCTCTGTATATTCATACTTCTATATTTATAGAGATCATTATCCATATACAATTATTTTTCCAAACTATGCACATCGTAATATAGCTACATACTCTTCATCGCTGCCTCGAACAGTAGGATACCTTCGCAACAATATCGCGCGCGATGCAGTTCGCTGAACTCCGTCTCGCAGTAAACTCGACTCGCGGAACGCGCCTGCGGTGCGGTGCGGTGCGGCGCGGTGCGGCGGCGGCGGCGGCGCGAATTTGACACAGAAAAGTTGGGCCAAAGCTTAGCCCGGACGTGCTCGATCGCGCGACGCTGACGAGCGCCAAGATGATCGAGTGTCCGAATAGATTGAACGCTATAGCGTCGTCTGCAGCGGCTACCAGTTCCACCGACAAAAGCGAGCAAATAGAGAAGAACGAACCCACCGTCCCGGCCGGGAACTGGAAGCACGGCCACTGCGTATATCGGCGCACACACTGTACATGGCATTATCGCGCGCGTGTATGTGTGTCGGTGCATACGCGGAGACCGTGCAGAAGGCGCAGGTATATATGTGTAACATGGAGTCTAGGAAGTACGTAAGGCGAGTGCAGCTCTTCTAACGGTAATTCCCTTAGACCAGTACCGCAACTCCTGCAACCCAGAAGAGTCGATGTTTCTGCCGCCGCCGCCGCCGCCGTTGCTGCTGCACTTCTCTCTCGGTTTCAGAAGAGGGAGGCCAAGGATGGGGAAAGGGAGGACGAGAAGAGGACCGCTGTTATGCACGAGAGTATCGCGAGAGGCAATCCGAATGTCAGTTGGAGGGCCAACTCTTTTCTCCCGGGCCTCCCGCGTCTCCCACCTCTTCTTCCTCTTGCCTATCTTCACGCCGCGTTCCATCGAAAGGGGGAAGACGACAAAGAAGCCGGCGGAGGAGACTGAGGAGCGCGGGGTAGGGATGGAAGACCAGGAAAAGTAACAGTAACCTTCTCGCGTTACGTTACCGTGAACTTGCTCGGCTTCGTGTAATTAGCGCGATACTCGACGCGGAATCGTGATCGACCGCGAAACGGTATTAATTCGCAGTTACGACGCGCCGGTGTATCTTATGAAGCGACGCCGCGATAAAACGCCTCGCGTTTGCTCTTCTCCCTCCTCGCGTAAACATCCCCGGACGACATGCAACGGCGCGCGTTTTATTCTCACGTGCGTTTAAAGAGTTTTCTCAGAGCAATTTTCAAATTTTCCTTCGCTTTGCGTTAATGGGGAAAAACGAAAACGAGCGCGGGTTCGTGTACGAATGAAGTATCATTCAGAGAGAACTCACGCGATCACGGGCGTTCAAGAATAGCCGGAAGGGTCCGTGCATATCTATTCCGCATAGTTATGAGAGACAATAATTATGACGCGATGCATTCTTTCTCTTTTTTCCTGTTTTTCTTGCGGGCTCTGATCTTTCTCCGGCGAAGGCCACGCTCTGAATAGCCCGCAGGATTCCCGCCGCTGCATTTACCGGCAACGGGCCCAAGTAATAAGTCAATTATTTTTCGATGGTAACCGCAGAGAGAGAGAGAGACGTGAACGTTTCGATCGGGTGGATTAAACGGACACGAATAACAGCACGGTGAGGAAGACCCGGCGCGGTTTAAACGTAATTTGCTTCGCTATGGAAACAAACTCGGTAAAAGACCATCTTGAACGAGCTTTCAGGGACCGATGTATTGTCAGATCCAATTTCCTATACCGCAAGAAGCAAACAGTTCGATCGAGTCGCTTCCGCAAAGGCGAGCATCGTAATTTTACCAGCCGCGCCGATAGAACTCGCGTTAAAGTTTTCTAACCGTGCACGGTAATGCAGATAAGCTTATTGAGGTGAAAATTTTTTAGGATTTAGATATCTACAAAGAATATGTGTTGCAAATTAAACTGTTAAATAATTGGATAAAGAATATTTTAATAAATCCAAAGTCAAATATTTCTCGTACCCTAAATTTAAATTTAATTTTATTTAATTTTAATTAAAATTAAATAAAATTAAATCGTTGATATAATGCCTTTAAATCACGCTTTTAATCCCTTATATTAACGCGACCATTATACCCTAAATTTAAATTTAATTTTTAATAAAATTTATCTTTATTTAAAATTAAAAATAAAATTAAATCGTTGATATTATGTCTCCAAATCACGCTTATAGTTTTAATCGCTTATATTAATGCGAGCGTTATATCATAAATTTAAATTTAATTTTACATAATTTTTAATAAAATTAAATTTTATTTAAAATTAAATCAAACTAAATCGTTCATATAATGTCTTTAAATCACGCTTATACTTTTAATCGCTCACAATGCAACCATTATAATTCAGCCGATGAGAAGCGCACGGCTTCTAATAATAACGTATAATTTTAGAGTATTATAAGAGTTATCAAGAACGTATGCCGTGTTTTTCCGACATTGCATGCACACGCACCCTTAATTCTCTGTCACGTTCCGATCGATGCTATTCCCCCTCGACACGTTTAACGCCACTCAAAGCGCACCCTTATTCGCGCCCTAGTTGCGAGTATACCCTCATTCGTGTTTTCCGTCTTTGAGAAATCAACGATTTCTAGTTCCACGTACATTCGTACACGCGCGAAGTCGCCTACACCCGCAAGCGTAAACATCAGCATTACACGTGCACTGCCCCGTTTAACGCGCGTCGAAACGCAAGTCAAAGCGACGGTCGATAACATATTCCGATGAGTTAGTACCGAAGATTAAATAACAAATAAACGACGCAACAGTGTTGTGTAATCTATGTATCCATAAATGTCTGCAGCAATGAGGAATGACTAGGTATGTGCAATCATAATGACGTGTTACGATAATCAAAGCGTGTAACACAAAAACATGATTTACGTTATTATGCACTTTTTGGTTTTGATATATTATTCTTTTAAGAATTATTTAAGTATATTTTATTAGTAATAAAATGAACAATTTCCTTTATCGTCTTTGTTTCAGAAAACCTGAATTTTTGGTATCGGAAAAATATA
>JAJVSH010000175.1:135984-185865 GCA_021460005.1 Tetramorium alpestre | reverse complement strand
GGTATCGGAAAAATATACTTTTTAATTTTGATATATTATTCTTTTAAGAATTACTTAAACATAATTTATTTAATAAAATGAACAATTTTTTTTATTGTCTTTGATTCTGAATATCTGGATTTTTGGCTTCGACAAAAATACATCTTACCAACATTTCTCGTAAATAACGAAAACTGTGCTATGCGAGCGAATTGTGTGTCTGTCCTCAAATAAGAACACGTCAACGCAATATGTCAGTATTAATCCTCATGTATAAAATACAGGCAAGTAATCTGTAGTAAGTCACTCACTCTGCGGTCGTGACTACAGAAAAAAAAACGGCGATCTACCTTTTATCATATTCACGGAACGAGTTCCTCTCCGTCATTCTCTCGAAAGGCGTCAAACCAGATCGACGTTTTGAAAAAAACGTTGACGGCGACGCCGGAGTGCGAGTGGAGCGAAAGGACGCACGTCGAGAAAATTCGCTCCCGGCACTACCAATTGGCAATTGCATCGTCTGATAGTATAATGACGGAATGGACGGGCGGATGCGTACACGCATTTGACGCATCTGCCCGGTGCATTTCGCTCCGGCAAAGTGGACGATGAGCGATGCAACCCGTTTGCGCGTGCACGTTGCGCTACAACGAGAGAACTTTACGGCATATCGTAGAAAACTTACGGCGAGTGTCGCTTTGCATAAACGTGACGCGTAACATCGCACGCAAGTAAAAGGTATCAAGCACGCCGTCCGGAAACGATCAATTTCGGATCAATGAGAAGAGAAATTAAACTTTGAGGCCCTCAAAGTTGCGTTCTCGACTACACGGAACATGGAAAGCGGACGTGACGCGTATTTTAAAATTAAAATTTTAATTTTTTTCAAACTCGGGAGAAATATGTTGCGAGGTGGGAAGGACTCGGAGTGCCTTAAAAATACATAGTCTGGACGTTGAATTAAATTGACGTCGACGGTAAGTATCACACACACACGTTGGAGCGGTACGTGGCAGATTAAGAAATGGAGCGAACTTTTATCGTGTACCGCGATCGATAGCTTTCGCGTCCCATTCTGCAAGGTGTCTATTAATAGATGTTAGACGGATAATCGATAACATGACCTATATTACATTTATTACACAACATTTCTGCTCAATGTCAAAAGTAAGTATTATCAGTGACGTTGCATTTTCATCGGCGTTCATATTACTTATTTAAACAGCTCCTCGCTCTTCCATTCTTCGCGATCTCCTTAAGTGCTCTCGTCACAGAATGTTCCATCTTGCCTGCTGATTCGAAGCTGCTCCCGGTCAATCAATATCTAACAAGGTACGAGATGGCTGTTGTGCTTCCACAGGCTTCTTCATCCCGGCCCAGGAAATTTCATTTCTCGGCACAAGAATACGAAAGCACTTATGAAGATTCGCAAATTCAACAAAGTCAGTCAAAGGAATGCATTGCAATGCGAAGGCACTTGCAAAGATTTGCAAATACAAATCAATATAAAAAATATATTGAGCATTATTCGTATAGAAAACTATTTTTATAGGGAAAAAAAAATGAATAAAAGTATTGTTCTCTGATTTACGGTTGTTCACTCTCTGTTGGTTTTTATTCACAGTTTAATCTCTAATTAAGAAAATTGGCGGCCAGCACCGGTCGGCTCCCTTTGATCTTTTATACACGTTTAATGTGCGCGATTTATTAGGGATCGGTGTCAAATGGCACGTTTAGCGCTCAAGTGCGGTGAGAAATATGGATCGACATATATAAAATCATTGATCATGATAGACTCCGGCTATATCTAACATCCGCCACTTATCGGAGTACGTGATTCTCGTTCAACACCTCGCTCACATATGTGTGGGAGCCCTTGGGACAAGGGTTTTAAAAACCCTTTTAAAACCATTACTTTTATTAAACCACCAATTTAAAAATATTATATTGAAAAATCCTACGATCGCTATTGTCGATAAGCAAAAACTAAAGCTACGAACCAAGTGAACGAGTGAATCGTCAATAGTGCCATGCGCACGAAAATGCTTGCGAAAAGAAAAAATTAATTATATAACTTGTACAATTTATTTCCTACGTATCTCGCGCGCATGTTGTATATCTTTCTCAACGATCTGGTTTATGTCTTGCAATTGCTCGCTCAGCCACCCGAGAGAGGGTACGCGCCATCGTCGGAATTATTACAACTTCCGGTGATGTTAAACGGATCTATAGCGTACAGTGCCACGGAAGCTGTAACTCGTCCTCATTACGTCACCGCGCTATAGTGCGCGTGCACTTAGCTAAAAACAAATACTCGGCATTGTCCGATGTGTTAAACATTACTTAAAAATATTTTACATATAGATGTCTAACGCCTGTTTCTGTAAAATGTAGCTTATTGAATTTTGGCAATAAGAAACCTTTTTTAGCCGTTGTCAAAAACAAATTATGAATATGTAAATGCATTCTATACACGGAAAAAATCTACTATTTGCAAGAAATTTTTATTTAATCCTAATAATTTTCAATATTTGCAAAAAAAAAAAAAAAATTTTTTATTCTAAAATATACTATTAATATTAAAGAAATATTTAATTAATATTTGTTAATTTTAATTTAAACATTTCTTTTTTATAGTAAAAAAAATATTTATTTGAAATACAATTTGAATGTTAAGAAAAGTAATTTTTTTAATGAAAAAAAGCAGTTTACTAATTTTTAAAAAAGATTAAAATTGTTTTAAAATAAAAATATAATATTATAAGGAAATATTTTTTACGTTTAGGTAAATATTATTTAAAATAAAAATTTGTATTTACAATTACAAAACTTATTTATTAAAATAAAAAAACAGGCAAGCAAAAGAAATTACTTGCAAATGGCAAATTTTTTTACCGTGTATAAATTTCTTTATAAAAGACATGAATGATGCATTGTATTATGTAATTAACGTCCAAGGAAGTTTAAACAACTTTGTATGTATCTTTGAGTGAATTATCCAAAATTCTGATCGCGGGGGGGATCCTTCGATGCTCCATCGACTGCCTAACGAACCGTAGGGACAGGCATTGCCAATTTGGCAGTGTCCTCGGAACGATAAATCAACCTTAACCGTGTCGGACGCATCTCGATGCACATCCGCATTCTCGATACGCTCCGTTACCTCATTATTGTCGCTGTGTTTTTCCTAAAAGATAAGAAATCCTCTCCGAGCTCCCCGCTTTAACTAACGCCGACAGGATTTCTTGTACGTCTTCTTATTCTAGAAATGCCGCGGAAATTTCCCGTTGATTTTGTTGCCGATGCAACTGTCTTACTGCGCACGTACGCGGAGCGCATACGCGCGCATATTTGCCTGCCAATTAACTTTATATTCCCCCCCGACACATTATGCGCGATGGTGACGTTACCGAGCGTAAAGTCGAGAGAGTCAACGAAAGTGAATATAATACAGTATGGAAAAAGCGAAATGCTAAAGGCGACGACGAGGAGTGAGGCCGCGGAAGGAGCTTCTGGCTCCGGCGCCCGAGGCGCATTCATGGAAGGGCTTCGTTTTCGAAGGTTAGCGCACGAACAAGAATGCCACTGCTTGACAGCAGAATGGGAACTGGGAGAATCAATGATCGGGACCGCGATCGCTCGCCGGAGGAGTCGTTGCCGTTCGTGCTGCGCGTTTTTTTCCCCTCCCTCGGAGGACAATGGAAATCGGGAAGAGACCACTGTCCGATTGAAATTACGCTGAAAATTATCGTAACTTTCGGTGCCTCCCGTTTCGTGCACGTGCACGATACGTGCACGGTACATCCTTCCCTCTGTTCTCTTCCTACCGGCCTACGGAATGAATAAACGACAACGACGGTGCAGCGTTTTATTAACGTGATTACGCGATTAAGGCAAAATATTATCTGTCTGAGGTTAAATAGAAGTATCCTTAAACAAGCCTTTTAAAATTGCATTTATAATTATTTTTAAAGAGCTATGGAATGAAAGATTTTTTTTTTCATTCATTTTAATACTCAAACTATCATTTTTCGTAATATATAAACAAAGATTATGAAATAGAATCTCCGTTATGTTCTCACCGCTGTCTTCTGTCTTCTGATTAGGAGGGAGCAAAAAGAGCCGCGATACAGAAATAAAACGAAAGAAGATAGTCAAGAAGTAACGGCGCTATTAACGAGAAATCGGTATAGCGACTAAAAGCGATTAATTTCTCGTGGCTCCTAGCGTTACGTTTAATTAATATAATCCTCCACACAGGGAGGACAGTCCCGCAACGTGTACTTTACGTGCAACACGCATCTGCACGTGTACTTGCACAGCTGTGCGAAAACGGTACAAGTACATATACATTCGCAAAATCATAAGAATTCAACATTTTTTTCATATATAGGTAATCATTTCGTTTATGGCAGATAATAGAGAAACTGGAATTTGTTTTTACAAACGCCATTTTCCGTCGAAACTAAGAATTTTCAGAGTATTTCATAGACTATCTAAAGTTATTTAGTTTTTGGTGTTTAACGGAAATTAATAATTAAATTAGAATAACGCAATCGAGTTGTGAGAAAATTGTCTGCATAAAAACTTATGAATTTATATACAACACTATCTTAGAAATTGTACAGTTGAATTTCACAAACCGCGGTTTTGCTACGCGCTTTTTCTAGCTTGATGTTACGCCGAAGTACCAAATTGTTCTCTACACAAAGTAGGGATAACTGTATACGACAGCGTGTATCGTTTCTCTTTTACATCCAGGTCGGCCAGAACGAACTAATTCCGCTCTAGTACGGGACAGCAACGACCGATACACGTGTGAAAGCAGCTTAAAACCGGTCCCACCCACATAAGAGATCTCAATAGTGTGCCCGTAAATGCACGGCGCGCTCTAAACGACCGACAAAAATTAATGTATTCCAATTACAGACGACAATGTTGCTAACCCTCCCACAGCGATGTGCTCGTGGACGCAAGAAAATTCACTTTTGCACGACGTGCAAAATCATACAATAAAACCTTGAATTTTTCGAACAATAGTCGGAACATGAGTTGACTCGCTCAGTGGCAGCGTCTTAATTTTATACTTTCTTTTTTTTTATTGTATGAAATATTTTTGTTTCTGTAAATGTCATTAAATTTAACAGAAATTATAAAATTATGAGATATAAATACACAAACTGTATGAACGACATATTTTCTTTTTTCTTCATTGTATGAAATATTTTTGTTTCTGTAAATGTTGTTATTAAATTTAAGAATTTATAAAATTAAGAGATGCAAATACTCACACGATATGTAAACGATACGATAGTTTGAAAAAAAATTTAATTTTCCGCGGATTCGCGGAAGTTTAGAAAGAACCGCAGCTTAACTTCTTTAAAGTACAGTTTGCAGTAGATGCACGTCTCGCAATATTACCTATAAAGCCCGGGTTTCACTGATGGGTAGACCCCCAGTGCTGTTGCGCTAAGTGCGTGAGATTACCAGAGATTTACATTTAAACAGCATCTAAATCTTTGGCACGGTGGGAAAATTACCCGTCGCGCTCAACAACGGTAAATCAGTAGCGGTCCTCGACCGAATACCAGACCATTTATTAATTGTTACGAGCTTTCATGCTTGAAAAGATTGAAGTTTTCTCTAATTTTCTCTATACTAATATAAAAGCATTTTATATTTGCGAAAGAATAAAAAAAAAAATCCATAACTTTATACGCTATCAAATTTACACACAATATTGGAACTTTTATAATCGTAACATTTATATTAATTATCTCACATTACGCGCAGCAAAATTTATTTTATTCGATTTCGTACGTGTAACATAATCGTATAGCAGAGAACCATGGAAAATAATTCCCTCCCAACGTAATTCCCTTCCCGTCAGGTGCAATTAGGCGCCGGGCCTCGCCCGACTGTTAGTAGCTGCGAGTCGTGTTATTTGGTCGGCCGGGACACAATTGGATCGCCTTTGAAATTTTCAATAATCGGGGAGGGCGTCGCCCCGAGCGATGAATTCCTGACAACGGCCGAACGAGACGGTGGCGGCGGTCGTTTTGATCTTGTTTAGACAGCAGCGCCGACATAAACAACCGGTGAAGGACCCACGCCAAATGGACTATCGGGGGCAGTGATTTATTCAGGGTTATTGTCCTGCACGGGGTTTTTGTCCCGAGAATTGCAGTGCAGCGGATGCGCCGCGCGAACCCGAAAACGGCAAGAACGCACTTGGACCACTCCGCGCGTATGCGACATTACTCTCTCTCTCGGACCCCGGGTTCTCCGGTGCACTTTTTTTCTAACATCAACCCGCGCATACCGGGTATTACGCGAATTCCGAGCAAACCGTTAATACCGCTACGCGGTCTCGCGACTTGTTTGAAACAACACTCGCAAGAAAAATAATGGCAATAATGCAACTCGAACTCCTTGACGATTGCAATGGAAAATATCGATAACTTCGTGTTTATACAGTGACGAAAAAAAGTGATTACTTTAGCTATATCGACATTAAGAGGAAAATAATTTATAAATATTTAAAAAAATTTTATATCTTTTTATCGATAATCAATAAAGCTTATTAATAAGTTTTATTTCAATATCTTCCAATTTCTTCAATCAACTTTTAATTTATTTTCGAAAACGTATTTTGAAGTTTGAGAGATTTGTAAATTTAATTAATAATTTCATTCATAAGTATAAAACTAAATTAAAGAAGGCCCGATAAAAATTCTCGTATTATTACAACTTTGAAAGCACTTTCAAGAGAGAAATATTAGTTGATGCTACTGGAGAACAACGATGGAGCAGTGGTGATTGCAATCTACCAGGACCTTGATGATCCCATCACCGTTAATTAACGTAAGCAATGATTAGGCAGTTATCATGTTCCGAATGCCGAGATTTGCCATTTAAATTGCCATTATTCTACTTTACGCGGACTACTTATATGTATATTTTCCTACTTCTTTCTTATAAAGAAGGAAATTAACTTTTGTTGATTTAACATCTTTCCCGCTAAAATTCACAGACTTATGGTATATCAAATACTAATAAATTGTGATATATTAAATACTTATTTGCCAATTTTTAATTAATTTCGAAAATTTTAGAAATTAAAAAAATTAATTTGGTAATAGAAATATAAAAGAGATCTACTTTTATGGATAATTATTAGAATCTTATTTCATGTTTTGAGACACAGGTTCAGAATTTACATAATTAGAAGTCCAGTAAAATAGAAATAAAAAAGAAGTACAATAAATAAATATGTTATTCATTTTACAGTACCCATCAGCCAAAAATATCTCCTCGTTTCGTCCCGTTTCGCTGGCGCCGTTTTTTCTTGTGATTTACACGATATACTCATTCGCGAAAACGTGATTAATTACGATCACGCGCACATTATTCATGACAAGACGATTGCGCGCTTTATACACAGCGCTTCCGATCGTTATCGCGCACGATACGCACTTCACTCCTTTATCTGTAACTTTGGAAAAATAGCGCGAAATGTATCCTTTCAATAAATAACCGCCGTAATACGCTCACGGATCGTAAATCGCACGAGTTATCACTCGCGCGGTCTCACAGTCACTAATCAATTGTAAGAAATGATCACGTTTAGCGTCTCGTGGTCTCGACTCCGATCGTTTAGCGTCCCGAGAGGTAATACTATGACACACGGAATGACTCGAGCCACTCTACCGCTGCCGCTTTGAGTCTTGCCGCGCGACTGATAACAATGTGACCGCGCGAGCCGCGCGTAAACAGTAGCGCGTCGAACGAAGCAAAAAACGAAGGCCGAACACCGGCGCGACGACGCCGCGTACTAGTCAATTCGAGGAAATATAACATTATAAGATAACTGTACCCTGGATATTACGTTCCGAGTATTTTACGTAAATTTCGATGAACTGTACGGCAGTGCTTTACGTTTTGCGAACTCGTTACCTCGTTTAAAGTAACAATTAAAATAAAGTAACAAATACCGAGAAATAGAGAATATTAAAACGCCTGATAGCAAATTTCCTGAATTTTAACTTGAACATATTACAGGAATAATTTAAACGATACTATGCTACTTATAGAATTTCTACACGTATATTATTTAATCCACTTTCAATTGAAAAATTTTGAACAATTTATTAGATTTTTTTTGCAAAGTGGACGATTAAAAACGGTTATATGTGAATAAATTGGAACAAATTATGGACAATCAAATGCCATATTAATTTTGTAAAAATTCGCATTTCGGAGTTCACAGAGACCTCAATTTTTATTTCGAATATTATATTCTGCGTTATTTTAAGTCTCGATTATAATTATATTATATTATATTCGTATGTTTCACGTCTCGCGTTTTACACTATTTAACAATTTATTCTTTTAAGTTTTTTATTTCTGAAACGCGTTTAAATAATATAATGTTTCTTGATTTAATTAAAATTTATTGATATGTATACGTACGATGAAGCTTTAATTTTTGAATTTTCAAATGTTTTAAGGGAATCTCTCCAAGTGTTATTAAATTACAAATGTAATATTACGAATATAAAATTAAAATCGAATGTCAAAATCAAATTGTAAGCCGTATTGTATTGAAACTATTTCAGGTAAATTTCCTTAAATAGAAACGCAGTTACAAGTACATTTAAGATTTATTTATTAAACCGGATCACGTTTGAAAACTGATTTCACCCGGAGTTTCTCAGCAGAAACATGATTATAAATCTTTGCGGCACGATGACCGAAACTCCGCGAAATTTACGATTCGCATAAAGCTGTAACGACAAACTTTTGATTCCGACAAAGCTTTTGACATAAATCAATTAAGCATGATAGTATAAAAATATGGAAGTAAAAAATAAAGTTGTCATTCGATATTTATATAATCAAATAAATTATTTAATACACGTACTTAATATTCATTTATTATACTAAATTGCTTAATTAATATCTAAAGACTCTCGATATTAAAATTTAAATTTACGCATTACGAACTGCGTTTGACTCTCAAAGTTGATATTTTTGTTACTCGTTTAAATTTATATGATTGTTACGCCCACGAGATATTGATAATGGCGCGATAAATCTAAGGACAAGATTATAGAAGACCAATGAATACGTTAAATGGCAATAAAAGTAAAACATCAATGTGAGAATGCAGAAACTTCTTGTTCGAATGAAGTATGATAAATTAGTATTCATGGCCATTATTACTCGACCAATTAATTTTAGCGGAATAGTGAAAACAGCGATCGTATATCGAGTGGGATGTGCGACAAGCTCGCTTAGCTGTACGAACATATCGCGAATACCAGATAGAATCTACAAACGCGAGGAGGATAGGCCATTGAATGCAATAGGCTTCCTCGGGGTCGGTCACTATCGACTTTTACATCTTTCGAATACGCACAAGGCTTCAGAGTCAACCCCCGAAGGATAACAAAGGCGGGATCGATGGGCACGCGACTATTAATATGGGACTGTTCTATGGTTTATCCGTGAATCTCTCTTAGGGGGAAGACTGACGTTTTAATATTTGCAACAACTCAACTACAGTCCCGTCAAGATAACGCATAGTTACACTGCAAAAAAATTCTGGTTAAAAACGAATCGGAAAATCTTGCAGGATTGATCAAATATTATTACAATAGAAATTTAGGTTATTATAAATAAAATTCAATACTTTATAACTTTATAAAGTTATTTATAGCGTTATAAAGTATTAACTTTATAAAGTATTGAGTTTTATTTATAATAACCAGAATATATTTGATCAATCCTACGAGATTTCTGATTCGTCCGTTTTTAACCGAAATTTTTTTTCAGCGTATGAAAAAATATATTGTTCGATTTAATATTGTAAACAATCCAAGCTCTTGCTCTCTCTCTCTCTCTCTCTCTCTCTCTCTCTCTCTCGATTTCGATTCTTAGTTAAAGTACAGAGTTTGCAGTACTGAACACACCGCGACGACTAATTATTGTCGGTAACTTTCGAGAAATCGACAACGCGGTTCTCACGGTTCGTTAGAGACCCAGCGGAAGTTCTTGTCTCTCGTAACGAGAAATGCGGCGGAAAGGATGGTGGAACCCTGACCAGAACGGCGCGGCGTCGGTCGCGTCGTCGTGGCGGCGGTGGCGTCGGCGGCGTCGGCGACGCCTATATTGATTTTGGGACCCCCCCGAGGAAAGCAGTGTGCGGCGGACGCGAGACGAAGGGGCGTAGCAGAACGAATTTCTCTGCCGGAATGCGGCAAGAATAACTGAGTAGCGTGGAGTAGCGTGCGGTTATTGAAAACGATGCGTTTTTACGAGAACGTGAAGGCGGCAACGTTGACGGTATCGTTTCGAGTGCGACGTATAATGGCTTGTGGCAGCATGCGCCGCAACTGCCGTACGGTCGTTAACCGATGCGCGATTAAAGATTTAAATCTCGCCGGTGATAGCACTGCCACGGCGCATCAATCGTTGAGAAGTCAATCTACTGCGAACAATCTTTATTTGCATATTCATGAGCCGTGATGCGAAAATCTAGAGGATTATACATTTATATTATATCCACAGAATTAATAAAGCTGCGACCCTCGCAAATACGTTAAAACATGCCGAGATAATCAATTTGTTTGTCAACATTTTCTAATCATTAATTTCTACCTTTATCGTCTCGCCAACAATAGCATGAATTTTTTGTATTCAATGTTGTCAATTTAACGAATATTGATTTTAATACAGTGTACACATGTCAATACTCGAATTTTATTTTTCTACTTTAATCTCATTTCAATTATTGTCTTACATTCGAAATATGCAAACAAGCTTTCCCAACAATCGTTTCCGAATATTTTAACAATCTGGTAATGTAAAGAATACTCGATGTATTCAGGAAAAAAAGCGAAACTCCATTAACTCGGCGCGCGCGACTCGAAAAAATTAGTCGTATGTTAATATTTGCTCGTGAGAGCACGATGGGAGAGAATACGTAATTACCGAAGAAAAAAAAAAGAGCGTTTCAATGAAACTCCAAGACGAGAAAAAGGTAATGAGGAACTCGTTACGCAATCAGCGGCAAACCCTAAGAAACTACGTTTTCATTGAACGTCCATGGGCCTGTCCCGTTAAAAATGTTTGATGAAAGAGACTTCGTAATATACGGCAAAAAAACTCATCGGGGGCTTTGCGTTCCCGATAATTTAAGCGGGAAGGAAATACGCGCGTTTGTTTTTGCGCATTTGCGACAATAAATCACGTTCAGGCGCAATGCAACGGGTTTAAGCAGTACACAATGTTACAAGTATTACACACGCAATTTCGCAACTGACACGCTCGAATATATTTCACGTCTCTTCGTACCTTATTGTAATAAATGTCGATTATGAATTAAATATACATATAGGCAGATTGGATTCCTGCACACGCGTTGCGAATAACAAATTTCCTCACGATGCAAATACTTGTGCAACCGCGATTAATTTTTATCGTTCCCGTTGCCAAGGATATCATATCGCGCGAAGGAAACATTCACGAGCATTAAGAGCTAAATTAAAGTTCTGCGATAATTTAATGGTACCCTTAATGATGGATTTATGATGGATTTTGCGGCGCATACGTCCTTGCATAAAAACGAATTAAATGACAGTAAAATATCGAAGTTATAAAAGTAATTAATAAAAAAATAATGCAAAATAAAATTGTGCAATAGTCAAACGCGGTGGCTTCGAGCATTTCTATATAAAATTAATTAATATCGCGAGATAAGGCTATAAAAAGCCGGATATGACAAACGAAATTAGCGTAACCTCTAGCGCTATCAGCCGATATAATTGTCGGAAACAGCATGATTCACAGACNTTTGCTCAATGCCGTCCTAATGTAATGCGGTGACAATGGGTCGCATAGTCGTGCAAGTATATTATCAGCGATCTTATCTCACGAGGTATTTAAATGGCATATAACTGTGTCATGTGCGTGTGCAATATGCGACGTATGTACTCCGCAGATGTAATAAACTCCGCAGTAATGTATGGATACTTGAGAACGATCGAGAAAAAAAACAGTCGTGTTATTAAATTTTTTTTTCTTTTACAGACACTTAAAAATCAATTAACAATTTTATCTTGTCTCTCTTGGGTGTTCAATTATTTTTATATCATTTTGAAAATATGAAAGGAATGAGTAAAACACAATTTTTAGTCGTGGCTCATCGTCTATAAATGCAGGAGATAAGCAAGTTTAAGATAAGTAGCGATCACGAGCCTACTTTTACCTGTTCTCAATAACCCGAATTCTTTCATTATCTCTTCCCCAGAAAAACAATGGGTCGGAAATGCATGTGCACACAAATTAACGATAATCGTTCCCGTTACAATGAAGATCTTCGAGATAAATGAGATAAGAGATCGAATTCTTATATACATAGATATACCTGGGCGTCGAAGAAGGCAGCGAAGATGCAATCCTACGCAGGATACGATGGAAACGGCGAGGAGGCTTGTTTGGACTCTCGATTCTATTTACATCGGCCACGAAACAATGGCAGAACACGCGTCCTTGCACGCGAGATAATAAAGTCCTGCGGTATTATACGATTACGTTACATCCGCGTTTCTCGTTCGCGCGGAAAATTGAATGGCGTGAATTACATTTTCTAAGAGCGCCAATTAGCGTGTCGCGGGGAGTTAAGTGTCACGATAACAGAAAACGTCGGCGAAATCGCACGCGGCACATTTTAATGCGGCTGTATAAAGAAACGATATTACGCGTTACGTTCGTTGAGGCAAGAGCCCATTATTGATTATTTACGTCGATGCTCGCGACGGTTTCTGCAAACGACAGCAAATTGCTCACGTTTGTTAGCATTCGTGACCGCGCAGAGGATGATTGTGTCATAACGTATTACGTATCCTGTAAGCCGCGAGATTATAATCAATTGTTACATTCTATCCTAATTTTACTCAGGCTAAACTGCAGCACTGGTCACAATTCTATTCTTCAATTGTCATTGTACACGAAAAGTCATAAAAAAAATATGTGAATCTAATAAAAAAAATGAGAAGCTTTCAGAAAAACCTTTCAAGAGATGATCACTGAGAGAAAAATATAGTAAGATACTTTGTTGACCTCAGTCACAATTTTATAATATTTCTAACGATAATTATGGTTAATGCATATAATTATATTTATTGTTAGAAATATTATAAAATTATGGTTGGGTCAAAAGTAACTATATTTTTCTCTCAGTGCAATTGTCATTGTACGCGAAAAGNTAACTATATTTTTCTCTCAGTGCAATTGTCATTGTACGCGAAAAGTTATTAAAAAAAATGTCAATCTAATAAAGAAAATTAAAAGTTTTCAGAAAAACCTTACAAAAATGTAAAGTTTTCAAAAAAACCTTACAAGTGATGGTCATTGGGAGAAAAATATAGTTACTTTTGGCCTCAACCGCAATTTTATAATATTTCTAACGATAATAATGGTTAACAAAATGCATATAATTAAGTTAATTATATTTATTGTTAGAAATATTATAAAATTACGGTTGAGACCAAAAGTAACTATATTTTTCTCTCAATGCAATTGTCATTGTACACGAAAAGTCATAAAAAGAATAGAAATAGCCAATCCAATGAAGAAAAATTAGAAGCTTTCAGAAGACCTTTCAAGAGACGGTTCATTAAACATTCAAGTGCAAAGACCTCAAAGAATTACTGGATTTACAATCTGGCGAATTATCGTCGACAAGGACTCTCCCCCGGGAGTCACTCTGCACGATCGTGCAACCTTCGACGCGCGTTACATAAGAGGATGCTTACGTGCGAAAACCTGTTGTCGAACGCGCGTCCAGGGAAAACATCGCACGTGTGTGCCTGCCTTTCTAGAAAACGCGGCCACGCTCCGCGAAGAAATTTCGCGTTTTACAAGTGGACGAGGCGAGGCGTTATCCCGCGCCGAGCGAGATTGCGCGGACCGTGGCTGCGTTGCAATTTTCGCAGTGATAAATCTCGGTTTCATCGTAATAAACAGCAAATCAGGACGCTCTAATCCTAAACAACATTCCACAGTTTAATCCCCCCGATCTGAATTACGGTATTAGACGTCGGACAAATGGAGCGATAAAAGGAATATGTTTCGCACCTAAAGTATACAACGTTTATCAAGATTTACGCTGGATTTATCCCGTCGCGAATATTCAATTCCACATTATTCCTGCATTTAACAGGCATACATTTGTCCATTTGATCGTGTCGCCAAATGTATGCACGTAAAAATATACGGATGTTAAAAACGACCGTGGGCAGCTCTCGATTTAAAAATTTGTTTATAAAACTACAAAATACAAAGACAGAGCGACGATTCGATCGCAGTGCTTTACGCTGTTAAAACTCGTAGCGTCAAAAAATTACTTGAAAGTCTCTCCTCTGAATGTCTAAAACACTTAAAATTCTTAAAAATGGCATTGCTTTCTACACTGTTAAACTCGTAGTGTCAAAAAATTACTTGAAAGTCTCTCCTCTGAATGTCTAAAACACTTAAAATTCTTAAAAATGACATTGCTTTCTACACTGTTAAACTGGTAATGTCCAACTATACTCAATTTGAGTCATTTTTAACTATTCCATAGATCGTCACTGCACTGAGAGAAACGTTTTGTATTATGGACCAAAAGTTTTGTTGATATATGCTCAAGAAATTTATTTAGTACCTGTAAAAAACAAATATGTTATTTGCTTATATCTTGTTAAGTCGTTTTGGTTTAGAGAACAAAACAGAATTGTTTAGAGAACAAAACTGTTTTGTTCTCTAAACCAAAACGACTTCAAGATATAAGCAAATAACATATTTATTTACAGCAACTAAATAAATTTCTTGAGCATATATCAACAAAACTTTTGGTTCATGATACAAAACATTTCTCTCAGTGTGCTGCTACTCAATATTTCATTAATTTGGACTAAAAGGAAGGTAAAATTTTGACCAACATGGAAGTTAAATCAACAACGTTCTACCCAGATAGAAGTCGCAAAGATGTCAAAATGACATCAAAATTACTCCAAAATGTCACTATTGTGTCTTTTTACGTCATTTTATGTCAATATGATGTCATTACAATTCTACTTGAGTATTCACTCAACATGTCGCTAATTTTATCTCATTGTTTCAGTCAAATTAACCGAATATCGAGCAGGAGCCGGTGGCAACCCACACAGAAGTCTACAAGTCGAGCTACGAATTTTTCAAGCGAACATCTCCGTAACTCCACGTTACAGCCGAGCGCTCGGAAGAGTGCATCAAGGGTCGCCTGCAGTGCATGCGCTCGAAATCAATTTCGTCGCGCCGTCGTCGGCGTGCGGACTCGTCGGGGGCATCGCGAAGAGCGCAAGGCTGACAGTTCGTTCTCCGTCGAGAGCTGCATGACAGCTGCGAGAGGCCGCGAGCCTCCGTTTACGATATCACGGGGGAAAGGGCGAGGGGGGCGGGGGACGTTCAACATTTCATGAGGGAACATTTCGTGACACTCACCACAGCCGGAGAAAATGGACCGCGTCTCTCGGGGGCTGACGTTGCTGACCTCCTCCGGTTATTCGCGCTCCGGTTATCCCGCGCTCTTCCCTCGTGGGTTCACTCCGTTAGTCCCGGGCGGCACTTTATCAGGCGGTCGAACACAACACCACAGACATCCGCAGGGCACTTTATCACGAGAAGNAGGGAGAGACGCGCGCGCGCGCGCTCGCGGACACCTCGATCGCGCGCGGCGTGGCGTTTTGACGTATGTTACAAACCGAACGACGCGCGGGACGGCGAGCGGGAACCGACGCGGGAACCCCCGGTTGACGGCGGCCGAACGGCGAAACGACGACGCGTCTCCACAGGCTGGACTCACGCTCCCGACTGATCGGCCGCGCGCGCGCGCGCGCGACTCGNGCCGATCCCGACAGCGACGCCGCTCGTGGAAGCCGACCGAACCCGCCGCTCTCCGCCTGCAAACGTTAAATTTCGATCGGCGCGTGCTCGCTACGCATCGTGCGTAACACACACAGCTGGAGCGAGGTGCGCGCCCTGCGACGCGGGCAGAAGGGGGGGAAAAAAAGGGAAGAAACTAACAATCGTGCGCGAGGAAACCCCTCTCTCTCTCTCTCTATCTCTCTCGTAAAGTCGCTCCTGACTCCCACAGCGGTGTATACGAGCACAACCCTCTTATACACGACGTAGCGTCGTATCGTTATCTCAATGAGAATTCCTCGTAGCACCATTTTCCTACGCGCACGCGAGGGGCGGCTGAAAAATGCCGTAATATAGCCGTCTGCCGCGCACGTACGGGCCTTTGAGATTTGATACTTTCCGAGAACCGCGGCACGGCGGTGCCTGCGCACGTGTGGCGAAACTGCCGCGGGATGAATTTCTTCGCGAGTGAGGAATGTTGAAGTGACAAAAGTCATCAAGAATGGTTTGATTGCACTGAGAGTAAAATATACCTAGTTACTTTTGGCCTAACCACAATTTTAGAATATTTCTAACTGTAAATATGATTAACTTAACTACACGGAAAAAAGTGTTTTTAGCTTAACTTGCAAGTAAATTCTTTTATTGTTTTCTTTAGCTTAATAAATAGGTTTTGTAATTGCAAATAAAAATTTTCATTTTAGATAATATTTACTCAAAGTATTAGATTTTTATTTTAATGCATAAAAATTTTAATTTTGAATATTTTTTAAAAATTAATAAGCTATTTTTTCTCGTTAAAAAAAACTATGTTTCTTAATATTAAAATTGAATTTCAAATAAATTTTTTTCACTTTAAAGAAGAAATGTTTAAATTAAAATCAATAATAAATATAATTAAATATTTCTTTAATATTATAATAGAAGTAATATTTTAGAATAAAAACAATTTTCTTGCAAATAGCAAATTTTTTTTCCGTGTATTTGCATCATTATGTTGACCATAATTATCATTAGAAATATTCTGGTTGTGGTAAAATTGTGGTTGAGGCCAAAAGTAACTGTATTTTTCTGTCAGTGTGAAATGATGATACCAATAATGTGCAATAAACCGTTGATCAAAACGTAAAAGAACTTGTTAACTTTTATATTTCGACAGAATATTGATATTCATGCAATAACAAGTGTCTTTATTTTTCTACATTGAAAACGATGCTTCAAAGCAAAAATGCAAAGGAAATGAAAAATACAAAGGAAAATTTGGAGCATCGCTTGATACGCAGATTCGAAAGTGTAATAAAGGATTGAAATATATATTTATTATTCAATATTAAAAATACAAACTGTATATGTAAGTATATATTTTATATATTTAAAAATATAGAATTAAAATCTTAAAAGGCGAAAGTGTTATAAAATCTGAGATTAATTTTCGTTTTATATTCAGTAAGAGGAGTCCGCGTATATTGAGTGTCTTATATTTAAAATAAACAACCGTTCCTTGCATGTTAATGAAAGAGAAAGGACCCATGTATGTACATTGTTAAATAGAATTCCGCGTGAGAGAGAAGTTCCTCGTGTTTCTCACAAATGTTCTAATGAAGGCAAGAGCTTCTAATAAATCTTTATTAACGTGTGTTAATAAAAAAAATTTTATATGCTTCAGACATCTTTCAATTAAACATCGAGTTTACATTTAGCTTAAATACATATTCATGCTTAGCATCGTCGTCAATCCTTTTAGCTCCTTCAGAGAGTGCGATAACATTTTAATAATTCTTTAAAAAAATTTTGAGAAAAAATTGATCAGAGATTTGTAGATATCAAAAAAATTAATACAAGCGTTTCATAAAAGCACATATTCCGTATTTCCGTAAAAGTAATATTTAATAAAATTAAAAAGTAATATTTAATTCTATTCATCACGAGTATAATCTGTAGAAAATAAATAATCCATAAAAATGTATCACGATTTATACATAAATTTAAACTAACAACTACTTTAAAGAAATCATTAAAAATTGATTTTAATTAAACTTACTTTCTTCACCTTGTATTTGTTTAATAGATTTGTTTAATTTAATCTTCTCTTCTCTTTTCTATAATGTATGTGCGCACGTGTTTTTAACATTCTAATTTTAATTGTTTTTTTATACTTTATACTAAAAGGATTAAGTACAATGTTCAAATCGCAAATACTGATGATTGCAGAAGCATAAATGTGTATTGTAAGCAGTGGAAAATATTGATATCATCGCTGATTGATCAGGATGCGACGACCGACCGCGAAATTGAGTTTCAACTAATGACAGTGGCGACGGGTCGCCGATTTCGAATGTTAAATGTCAACGATCGTGAGAGACAAAAGTGCGGATGCTCAATTTCATCTCGCCATCGTGTTCTTAACTGTAAACGGACCACTCGATGAAGATAACGTTGAAGAAAGTATCGGGCAAGAAAAGAATGCTCGTATAATCCGCGTTTCCGACATTCTGCACCGGCACCATTACCATTACCATTTCAAGGTATCCCTTCTCCTGTCCCACCATCCCTCTCGCCCATCCCTTCTATTCATAGTAACTGGTAAACCGTAATTCCAAGTCGACCGAGTAAATCAATAGTCGGTCAGCTTCTGATTACTAAGTGTCACATTCTCCTATCTATGCCACTTACATTACTTCTCGTACTGAAAAGACAGTTTCGAATCACATGATCTGATTCGGTAACGTTATTTGGTAGTAAACAAATATAAAAGAACTAATATTAAAGAAAACAAGATATAAAGAATTTATTTGTATTATATTAAACAAAAAAATATATATTTATTCATAAAATATAATTCGTAAATATTTAAATATATAACTTGTAGCTACATATATATATGTATACATAATATTTTGTAATGTGTATAATTATATACATAATAATATTAAATTCAATTTAAAAAATGGGTTGGTTATAAAAAATCGATTAGCTTGGCATTTCCGCAAAAATTGATTAACTTTCTTCGTTTTAATAAATTTATTTTAATTAGAAAAATTGAATTTTTCTATTATTTAATTGAAAAATTGCAAATATATGTATAGCTGAAATTATTGGAGTTTGACTTTTTGTATGTAACGATTCAGTAAACACTAGATTCAAGTCATTTTCACTTTTTAAATATCTTTCATTTTTTTTATCAGATTCGATTGTAAGGAATATAATATTAAATTAATCTTTTGTTACTGATTATTTTGACTTTTTCTAATAAATTTTTCTTTTTTATCGCTTGCAGTTTCACATAACGGGCCTTTATGATGATGATGATGAAACTTCCAAAATAATCAGCAAAACAATTTCCGACGTGGTATCTAAAACTTTTGAGCGATAAGGACATTGTGGAGGCAGTTCAGTATTATGCAAATTGCCAACAAAATTCTTTTTGCACAATGTCGCTTGAAGACTTATTAAAATTGTTAGGCTAATATCTTTCCGTCATGTCACACTACCGTTTGATCAACATTTCTACAATCGCGATCTCAGTCGATTAAACGAATGCATAATAATGCACTTAAAAAGCGTTTGTTGATAACATTCAAGGATCAAAAGTCCTTAACGAAGCTCGTTTTGTACTGAAATTATTTCTATAATAATTTCTATAATAATGTGACAATAAAATTAATTTTAAAATCAGAAGCGTGGAAAGACTACTTCTTTTATAATATTCTTGTTTCATACTTGTCTTGTACTTATATTGAAAATAGAACAGCACACGGAATATTATATGGAACTTTTTAATGTATATATTGTAAAGTATGAAAAAGAAAAAGTTATATCATCTTTCATATAAAATTATTCCTGGAAAATGAGTGTGCAAATACATATATTTTTTGCAATCTATATACGCTAATAAAGAGATTTTGAAAACATGATATATCACCTATTGATCTGTTTTATCAAAACAGGAGATAAGATAATTTAATAAAATCTACAATTGAAAAAGAGTCTTTCTATGCAATTCCTATACAATGTCACTTGATTGCATTACACAAGCTGAGTTATAATCTAATATCTAATAAAGAGCAGAAATTAGACCGGAGTTTAATCTCTGCTCTCGATAAGACTCACAGAATTCGTTATAAGAAAACAAATACAGCACTCAAAAAAAAAAAAAAATTAATTATGATGTCAAAATTATAATTAATTGCGCATCCTGGATACACGACGCAATACGGAAAACCGCCATTAGCGACTACTTTTGTGATTGCAGCGAAACCCAATGGAATTTTTCGACAGAAGAAAGACGAAGAAATTGCGTGCTTTGTACGAAATCCAATTCCTCAGCCGGACAAAAATCGAATCGTGAGGCGATAAATGTAATCAGTAAGAAATCTATAAATAATCGGCTTGACACCGATCGATATCGCCGTACTGTGCCTATAAATACGTCCACATTTTTCAGCATGCAGTTTCGCCCGTGCTGTTTAATCAAACTCAAAGTCGAACGGTTGTCAGAAACTCCGACGTAAATCATCTTACAACGAGTCGTACGTAAACAGTATATACGATCCTTCTAGGTCTTGGGAACCATAAATATTCAGATAATACAAAATGTACAATTTCGAGTATTAAAAAGGTGACGTGTCGATTAAATTTATGGATATTTCTTGCGGACGTTTCGATCTCTGCTTTTGTATGTTACATGCGCATCGCGGACATTTCGGATGATTGCGATGTCTTTTCATGATAATAACGTAGCTCAATGAAGACCCTGGCGACGAATTCGTTAACATTAAGATTGTGATCGCGTTGGAAGTAACTTAATAGAACGTCTTTTCTGTTTCACGCAGAAAAATGAATCTGGTGGCGTTCAGGCTCATCTTGATCTGTTGCAACGCTTGGGCAGCGAAGGCAAATTGTAAATAGATATCTATATTTTATTCCCTCTTATATTTTTTCTACATTTTTTTGAAATACCTTGACTTATTAAGTCTTAACAGGCTCTTAAGCGTTTTTCTGTTTTAAATTCTTGTAATTTGATTTCTAATCAAAATAATTAGATCACAATAGATATTTAGAGATAAAAAGAGTTACTGAAAATGTAGTCGGCGAGTGAAATATCTAAAAAGAAAGATATGAAGGTTGAAAGTGAACTTAAAAAAAAAAAAAGTAATTACTGTCATTTCAAAAACAAAAATTTAACTAATAAATAATTTCGTCTATTTTGAATCGAATTTTTACATTCAAAAAATAATTATATTGATTTAATCTATTCAAAAAGGTAGACACAATCGTTTATTAGTTAAATATTTGTCAGTAAAAAGGGTTACTTACTTTTTTATCTTTTATCTTCACTTTCAATTTTTATGTCTTTCTTTTTAAATATTTCACACTTAACGATTAGATTTTCGGAAAAAACGACTCTTTGTATTTTTAAATATCAATTGCGATTTAAAAATATTAATTAGGACCTGAACTACAAAAATGTGTACAGAGCTTAATTAATAGGTTAAACTATATTTTTCTAGACGAGATCATCTTCAAATTTATTTAGATATGTAACCTAGTTTTGTCCTATATATCTTGAGCAATTTGTCATTAAATCGTTTGTTTTTAAATATTTAGCTATCTTTTTTTTAAATATTTCTGTAATATTTTTAAACATATTTTTGAACAATCCATTTATCGCATTATTAAATGTATTATCTTGATTTAATATGTATTTTAATATTGATTTTCATGTCTTTATGGATTTTTTCTACTTATATATTTTTTCTTTTAATATTTCATCAGAAATTTAACATTCAAGACACTTGCATTTGTTTAGCATTAGCTTGTAAACTGTTTTACGTAAATTTTTTATTTTCAGTCTTAAGCAAATCTGGGCAAAATCGAATAATGATAGAATTTCTCGACAAGTTAAAAACTGCACTAAAGACTGGACACGAGAAACTTGGACTTCCGGTTCTCGATCCATACAATGCGGATCAGCTAGAAATCAAGCTAAATGAAAACATGATAAGGTGCGTTTTAATATTTTTAATTAAATGATGTTCATGATATCAACAAAATTGGAAGATCAAGTATTGCAACGGCTTTATCAACTTCTTTTTCATCCATTCAATTTGTATATGTATGTCTGTACGTTTATTTTATAAATTATTTTATAAATACGCAACTCTCACTTATCTTCTTTTTAATAAAATTGCAAACGTTTTTTAATCAATATTTTTTTCTGATAGCTTCAGCTAATAATAATGTGTCATTTAAACGAAAAGAACAAAATGTCTGTACATCACGGGACTAAATGACATTTTTTAAAATGTTTCTCGCACTTTTTCAGTTTGGATGCGCTTTTGAAGAAGGTCAATGTAAATGGTTTGTCCGAATTTGACATTATCAATACTGACTTGCAGATATCCGATCAAAGATTTACATTGATTTTTCATCTTTCATGGCCATTGGTAACGGCAAGCATTAATTACTCTATAAACGGTAAAGTCGACGTCTTCGAAATTTATGGCAACAATTTATGGCAACATCAGATGAAGTGAGTATTTGTTCCTCTATTGAAAATCTAAATCACTATATTAATTATATAATAATATAAATACATATATCGCGGCAATTTTAATTTTAAGATTTTTAAATACATTAAATACAATTACAAGTTTTTCATAAGTTTTCAACTCATTTTAAATGTTTCTTTCTAGTAATGTCATGTTTAATAATAAAACATTCGAACCATTTTAATTTAAAGTGAACCAAATCATAAAAATGTTAAAATTAATGATATACTACAAAAATTCGTTTTTTTTTTTTTTAGAATGGCCGCGGAAAGCTTCGTTTTTGATGCCTTGCTTGATTTCTCAATGAAAGACGGGCTCAACGGACATTTGAAAGTAAAAGACATAAAGTTGAACCTATCTTTAAAATCGCTAGATGTAAGTAGATAAAAAATTTTATCAAAACTTTCTTTTTCTTCTTTTTTTTTGTAATCTTCACAATTAACTGTTATGTTGCATATTTGAAAATTTTGACCTTACTTCGCAGATATAAATCAAAAATTTTCTGAGAGAAAGAAAGATGTATGTAATTGAAAAAAATTTAAAAAAAATCAAGTACTACTTATGTTTTCGAAAATTTATCGAGAAATTATTTAAAGTATATTAATCATTTTAATATATATAGTAATATATGTAATTATATACTGATGGAAAAAGAGTTTAGTTTCAACATCAGCATATTTTATTAAATTTAAAATTTGACAACGTTTCAATCTGTCATTAGACCACCTTCAGTGAGATAAAAGAAATAACTTGCAATTAATCAATATTTTATTCTATCTATCTTTCATTTTTAACAGTTTATTCGAAATTGTCAATTCTAATCTTTATATCTCTTTTTTTCTCTTCTTGCTCACTAATTGTTTCTATTATTTGCAGTTTCATGCAACAGGCCTGTATGACAATGATGTAGTATCCGCAGTATTAAGTGCCATGATTTCCTATTTGGCACCTAAGTTAGTCAGCGATGACACATTTATAAACGAAATCAAACAGCTTATCAGCAAACTGCTTGATAATTTTCTGTCCACTAAGACAGTTTTAGAATTAATACTGCTGATATTATCTTTTTAATGTCAAGCATTAAAACTTTTTATCATATTAATGTTATGATTTGATCAGTCATTTGTGTGTGTACGGTTATGATAATCCATAAAATCCATAAAATGATATAAATATAGATAGATTACAAAATATTATTATATATATAAATATACTTTATCCAATATTAGAAATAATATATATTCCTTTAATATTAATTCTGTTTGTTATGTTAAAGCTATACAGTTTTAATAGCTAATTTGTTTGACTAATTTTCTTGAACGCGTTAAAGTAAAATGAATTTAAAAAATGTTTATGTACATAATTATAATTATATGAGCTATATAACGAAATTGCAGTAAGAAAAGGTATAATGCATCGATGCTTTCTTCGGCACTGTGCAAGAGGGATTTCTTTTCGACGCGAAGCGCGTCGCGTTTAAAAGGCCTTCGAATTTTATGATACCCGACGAAAGAAGAGAACCGTTTGGTGAAACGCACACCATAAAAGCAAGTTGATTATACCAATTGCTGTATAAGCAATTGTATCAATAACTACGGCTTTTTCGACGCACCATCGTCGTAACATCTGAGAACCGTACTTCGTCAATCTGCTCATTGCAAAAACATTAACGTATTATATTGAATTTATAAAATAAAATTAAGGAAAGAAAACATTGATACACGTAAAATTTATAAACATTATATTCAGTTTTCAGTTTTTATTTCCAATGTAATTTTTTACAATCTATTTTTGTGTGTAGATTTTTATTATATATATGTATATATTATAATTTAAATTGCCTGAATTGTATAACATCAAAATTCAATAAATGCATTTCATTTTTTTTTTTTGGTTAAAAATGGAAAGCAATATTTTGGGTTTTATTAATTATTTATAGAAATGCAAATAAATAAATGATTGCCAAAATATAATTCTCAAAAATTATAAAATAGTGGTAAATGAAAAGATAGCAGATGCTATCGATGTTATAATATATGTGTAATTGTAATATATAATAAATGAATTCACTCACCAGTCGTTGTACCCTAGCGAAGTACGCTCTCAGCTGCACCTAGAAAAAATTAATATTGTATATTATAATTAATAAATTTTATTACGTGTATTATGTATACTGATTTCACGTATTATTTATTTCGATATTAATTTTAAAACGTAATAAATATATAATTAATTAGTTACACAATAAACTGCATAAATAATTATGTAGATATTTTATTATTTAATTAAGTATATCGATTAATTTAAATATATTCAGTTCAATTACTTGCGTACCGATTTTCTGCTTACATATTTATCAAATTTCCATTCAATTTACTCGAAAATAATTAGATTAAATAATTAAGACTTTCAAATTAAAGACCAACATTTCTCAAAATTCAGAAAATAGATGAAAAATAAATGATAAAAAAATTTACAAACTAATTTCAAGTATTAATTATGCAAAATTAGTCCTATATCCTCTTAATAACCAAATTAGTGTCACAATTAAATATTTTAATGAAACTTTACTATAAATATTTTTTATAAAATATAATATACAACAAAATATAATATACAAAATTTTTATAAAATATAATAAAATATAATATACAAAAGGCATTCCTTGTTTATAAATATTGAACAAATAATTGCAACTGAGTGTATATACGCCAACAGAGTTATGTACATATATTATTATGTATTTATATAATCAATAACTTAAAGAATCAATAACTTACATACCAGCTAGGATTTCGCAATTTGCTCTAGCAGTTACTCCAGTCGTTGCGAGTTCCGCTTCAGAAACTCTTCACGTCAGTTTTATTATCGATATTACGATGAATAGCGGAAGCACGTTCTTAATTCCGCGCTACCGAATAAACTTTGAAAGTTAGCCCGCACGTTTTCACTTTCAAAAGAGCACGGGACACGCGAATTCGCGCCGCGAGTTCGCCACACCGCGATTTTGCACAACACAAGCGCACTTTGTTCTTCGCGCACACAATTCTTTGCCGATTATAGTCACGTGTGCTCGATGGCGAATTTTCCTTTAGATGCAATTGCCACGTTTAAAAGTTTGTTATTGTAAAAGACAAATCAAGCTGCACCTAGGAATATTAAAGTATCAAAATCCGCCACTGTTTGTATTTGTTTTACATGTAGCAACAATCGTTTATAATATATTTCTTATAAAATGATTCAATTTTTTTTCTTAAATGTTGTAATATTCGAATGTACTAAAAAAAAAAAAATAATGACTAATAGAGGTATATCACGATCACTACCAATTACCATCGCGTATTTTATATATTTTATGCATTTACAATTTTAAAAATGTAACGATTGCATTAATTACAGCTGTAACAATCGATTTTTTAATCCTAGTAATCGTAGCTCCTTAACTACGAGCAATTTTGTATTTGTAACAAATCAACTATAAATAGTGAAAAAAAATATTTCGCGATTACAGCCAATTGTTACTTTAAATATTTCATGGTCATCATTTTAAAAACGTAACGATCATGTATTAATTACAATTATCACAGCATTATTAATCCACAGAACAATTGAATAGTGATTGTGGCTAATAGAGGACATCACGATCACTGCCAATTACTATCGCGAATTTTAAATATTTCATGCATTTGCAATTTTAAAAACAATGTACAGAACAATTGAATAATAATCGCGACTAATAGAGCTATGTCATGATCACTATCAATTACTGTCGCGTATTTTAAATATTTTATTCATGCATTTACAATTTTAAAAACGTAACGATTGCATTAATTGCAGCTACAACTTTATTAATGTACAGAATAATTGAACAATAATTTAATGAAGAATATATCACGATGACTGCCAAAATCGCGTATTTCAAGTTAATATTTTAGTCATAATTTAAAAAATATAACGATCACAATATAAACTACTAACCGCTGATAATTACTACATATAAATATAATGACAAATATCAATATTTCATGCTGTTATGTATATAAATTCAGCCCACTGTTATATATGTATAAATAACTTAATTATCGCATATATGTTTTAATTAATTCAAGCATATTCCAATTAATCCATATGTACAAAAATATTTAAAAAAAAATGTCGAGTAAAAATACGAGATAACATTATGATCACATAGAACTCTTGAATTATCATCTGTATTATGAACGCGTGTTATCATGTCCATGACGATGGCACGGAAGTACGTTGCAGTTACGTTTGCGACAAGATTAATAGAATATCGCTACAATATAACTGCGAGTTTTGTCCTGTATGAGTTAACAGAATTGTGGCGCATTCGCGTCCCTCAATTTTCGTCACTCAACGCACGAGGTACGTCGTAGCCGACACACTACATGTATATACAGTGGCGGATTTTTTTATTGAGAGCAACAGATGCGAGTGATACAATTACGACTGCATCCAACGAAAAGTACGCCGATCGGGCGTCGATTCCTTCGAGGGAATCGTAAGGATCACTTTCCCGTGACGTAGTCACGGGAATCTCTCGCTGTAACGTACTCACTGCAACTGTAACCCGCCTCATCGGCCGACACAACTTCGACGCGAATTGGCGTCAATCGCGAGCATCCGCGGTAACCGATGCGTTTCGACGATCGCCTGTCACTCCGTTCGGCACTCCGGACAAGAATTTACTTTCGTCGCACACTTTTAACGGGTTAAATCCGCGATTAACCGGACGGGCGCCCGCGCTACCATCGTTCCGTATACCGGCGGTGGCGCTCTACAAGTGTCATGGCGGCCGCGCAAGCGCGCGCGTCGCCGGGTCGTTCGAACCAAAACAGTTTCACACGCGGACGTTTAGATGATTGCGATGAGATTTCGGCGCCTCGTTTCGCGCACGTTTTAGAGAGCTACGACGGTGCTCTCGATATTTTTTACGGGAACTTGAAGAGATACGAAGGAATTTATTCGCGGCAGACGCGGAATGGGAGGAAGTAATCTCAATCGAACTTCAAACTGGCGCATACGCGAAATACTTGGCGCGACGTCACGTGACGTAACGTAAGGGCGCGTCCTGATGGATAAAGAAATAACCATGGAGGTAGGAATATCAGGAGGGAGCGTAAAACCCATTCTACAATGGCAGAAGTTGTAAGGGCTTAAGAAAATCGACCAACTACAGTTAAGTTTTCTTATTAAAACTCAACTATAATTGGTTGATTTCCTTACGACCTTACAACTTACTGCCATTGTAGAATGGGCTTAAGATACTTTTCTAGACGAGGGGGAGTAAAGTTGACCGCTCCAGATGGCGACCATATTGGAAAGAGAAAGATAACCGCTGAATTTCCATAGACTTATATAATAGACTGCGCGTTCCGTGAGAGAGCTTGAGGCCAACACTAGAAAGAGAGAGCAATAGCGTAAGTAGTTATGTCTCTTTCTAATACGGAGGTGGTGGGGACACGAAGAGGAGAAGTTGCTATGCGTCTCCATAGCGATCCCCTCCGTACTCCTCCCCACTCTTTGCGGTGTGCGAGTGAGAGCGCACTACTTTCAGACTATCTCTATCCTTTGGTCTTGGCAGAAGCTGGCCCATAAGAACGCGCAGTCTATTATATAAGTCTATGTGAATTTCAGAGGTTATCTTTCTCCTTCCAATAGGTCGCCATCTTGAGCGGTTAACTTCACTCCCCTCGTCTAGAAAAGTATCTTATGCTCCCTCCTGATATTCCTACCTCCATGCTTGGAGCTAAGAATATCAGGAGGGAGCATAAGATACTTTTCTTGACGAGGGGGTAAAGCGAGTGAAGAGAAAGATAACTGCTGAATTTCAGAGGTTTCTTTCTCCTTCCAATATGGTCGCCATCTCGAGCGGTAAACCTTCGTCCCACGTCTCACTCTTCACCCCCGCGCTCCCTCCTGTTATTCCTACCTCCAAGCCTCCATGGGACCAGGACCCTTAAAAATACTTAAAATTTTGATTATATCTTCTCATTTTTCTCGTTGGATTTGAAAAGGTTTTATCTAGAAATTAAGAATTCTGTACGAAATGGATGCAAGATGATCGGCAGTGACGCGAAGAAGTTATCGAACGTAAAAAAAGGAAAGTGTCCTTGGCAGGGTCCGGAAGCGCAAATCGGGCCACGTGGCGCCATCTAACGTTTCCCTCTCCAACGTCCCTCACCGAGAGGGCATCAGTGCACGTGTCTTTTTTTTTAATCGCTTAAACTTCGATAAGCTTCCAACGGTCTTCAGCCGTTATCTCGCAAGTGACAGTCGAAAGGAGAGCCGTTCCCGATATAGCATGCGGACACAGACGAAAGTCTGAGTCAACGGTGCGCCTTATCTGTTTTTTGTCGAAAAGCCCGATCGCGTCATCGCGTATCTCTATAGCTACGAGCATTCGCGTTCCCGTTCCCTCTGTGTCCGCGCGTCGCGAACGCGATCGAGTTTCCTCTTCCCCCCCGCCCCTTCTTTTGCCTCCCGCGCGCGGAAAATTCACGAATCTCCGCTTCCTTGATGCGAGGCAGGTCGCGGACGCGCGCGTGATTCGCGCACGCGCACTCGACGCCTCGGCCGTCACGCGCAACACGTCGGGACATGTGACCCGTTTAAAGTTTCACCCGTGTGCGCGCAATTACCGAGGCGCGCGGTGCAGTCGGTTCTCCGCGAGCGCCTCCCACTGTCGTCGCACCTGCGAAACGGACCCGTAGGTTATGTCGCCGCGTTTCGTCCGCGCCGCGACCGTCCCGCCGTGAAATCGGAGTATTCGGACCGCTCCTCCGCGCACCGCCCGCCGTTGCTGTTCTCATCGTCTTCGCGGCGGGCCCTCGTGGGGGATCGCCTGGGCGAAATATGAGAAGGACACACGTCGGGACATCGACTGGGAAATCGGCAGACGTGCTACTGCGTCGCGTCCGCGAGTTAATTCGATAACGGCCCAAGGTTCGCATCTCATGCCGTCGCATTTCCTCATTCTCTCTCTCTCTCTCTCTCTCTTCCACTCGGGCGTCCCCGTATTCGGGAGACTCCCACGCAGATGTTTACGCGCAGACGACGATCGAACGAGAGCGAAAGTCGCGTTTTTCGGAAAGGTGTGCCGCGTCGCGCGCGCGTGTCGCGTTCTTTTTTTTTCTCTCCCCTTTCCTCCTTTTTTTTCTGCCGGATCAGGGTGACCGCCGCGAAACCTTGTCCTATTTCTGTAGGCCGCCTATATACGTAGTATGTATACGTAGGTATATGCTATGTACGTACGTACAGCGTACATAGCGGCGCACGATTACGCGGCCGACCGACGCGCGTAATCGCGCGCCCGGTTATGAATCTCGCTATTGTGACCTTGTGCGTTTTCGTCGCCGCACCGACGCGTCGTTTGTTTACAGCTTGGAATAGCCGTGGCGGAAGCTGTCGCTCGCTTATCCGAGACGCTGCAAACGCGGTTTCGATCAATCCCCCGTAAAGATTCGATCGGATTGATAATACAATTGTCAAAATTTAATATCAAAAATTGTTAGTTTGTTAAATATTCCTGTTCTTGTTTATTCACGTTTTTTTTTAAAAAAAAAAAATTAAATTGAAATTTGATAAGTCGTCGAGAAGTGCGCTCAATGTTTGTTTAATAAAATGCATCTTGATAAAATTCTTGGATTAATCTGAAATTTTGTAGGTTACGTCATTATCTAAATATGTTTAATTGGCTTGATAATTTGTAAAGATAGCGTTACAACTTGACATTGACACTTGAAGTAACTATCTACAGAGCCTCTAGCAGATAATTTGTGCGATAGATACATTGAGCCTTTGATACTTGAAACTGATACGTTATGACTAATGATTGATGACTCATGATTCATTCTGAATATAGATTATTTTTGCTTTTGACTTGTTATTTGCTTAGTAATTACTTGTTGACAGGACACAGCTGTGTTATGAGTGTTGGTTTATCCATGTACGATGGCTTGGACAGCGAGAGTCCCCCTGATAACGGCCTGGACAGTGCGGCAGGTACCACGAAGAAACTGGCCAGGGGTATTTCTCGGGCAACAGAAAATGCAGCGATTGTGTCCTACGCTCGTTCGCAACTGGCAGCCTTAGGAACTCTCGAGACCCCAGAATTCACATTTTCATTGCCAGACTTGTCAGTGTATCCAGGTACAGTTCTTTTCTCAAACGTCATGTGTGTATTCTACGCTAAATGTTTCTGCTAATATTATTGTAAGATGAAGAGCTAGATATGACAATTCCTAATGTCACTTATGTCTATTTCTATCGATGTAGATTAATTTTAATCTCGGTTTAACTTCTTCTTTTTTTAGTCCTAAGAGTTAGAAAAAGATGAAAAGTAAGTTAAACCGAGATTAAAGTTAATCTACATTAGGTAGAAATGGACATTAGACTTGAAAAGTTCTTCTGTTACTTTCTACTGAAAATGGGATGACAGTCCGATAAGATTTAAACCCAGGAACCCTTTCTTTATCATTTGCATTTACACAAAGCCGTTCATAGCAAATATTTCTGCAAACACTTGACATTTTATGTTTAGATTCGTTTCGTAAATTCTTGGAGAAGGATCTTATAGAGAATGGATGCCTGAATTCTTTGGAAGCCGCAGGTCGGTTAAACTGGTGGTACAAAAGTGGAAGCACTAGAATCCTCTGGCCACTCGCAACAACTGGAGATGGCAATTGTCTGCTTCACGCTGCATCGTTGGGGATGTGGGGCTTTCATGACAGATTACTTACCCTGCGAGAAGCACTGCATAATACTTTGACCAAAGGAGAATACAGACATGCGCTTTTTAGGTATGAAATTGGAGAATATTAATCTCGAAGAGAGTGAATAACTGAAATAGAGTTGTAGATTCGTAATAATTATAATTTCAGACGATGGAAATGGAGACAAACGGGTTTAAACGCAGCAGCTGGCCTGTCGTACACGGAAGCGGAATGGTCATCGGAATGGCAGAGTATAGTGGACATGGCCTCTCCTGCAATCAGAAATCAGACTGTTACCTCTTACCAGAGCCTTGAAGAAGTACCTCACCATCTTTTCTCCTCAACTACCAATTTTTATTTTGTAAACTACAGAGTCTACTTTCATTTCAGATACACATTCTATCCTTGGCCCATGTTTTAAGAAGGCCTATAATAGTTATAGCTGAAACTATGCTGAAGGATGCAGACGGAGTAGCCTTAGCGCCAATCCCATTCGGTGGAGTGTATTTACCTTTGGAAGTACCGCCTTCGCATTGTCATAGAACACCTTTACTCCTGGCATATCACTCTGCTCATTTCTCCCCGCTTGTTACTGTAGACGGTTGCAATGATTATGGCAGTGCTTGCGGCGAAGGAGTTAGTATACCATTAGTGGATCCAGACACGGGCAAATTGTTATCAGTCTTATTTGCCGTGGATCCTGGTCCTGATTGGGATTGGGTTGATGGTTCGCGAGAGTTGTTAACGTGTACGCAGGATACTGTAAGTAAATGTTGTATGTACTTATTATAAGTAATTAAGTTATTTGTAAAACGGAATTATTTTGGTCACTTGTTGCAGATGGAGATTTTATTGCGACAGTATTTAGACTGCGAATATCAAAGTTTTACATCCGAAGATATTGATAGGCTTTCCGATACGGATGGTTCTTTATCAAGGACAGCGAAGCAATTGTTAGAGGTTGCGAAGCAGTTCGGTTCTATCGGTAAATCCGTCAGTAAGAAGCTATGGTCTATGACGAATAAAAGGCCAAAGAGTCCGCCTTCCACGAGCGGTGGAATTTCCACAGAAGGCTTGTTGTGTGTGAGAATAAAAAGTAGACGACATCAGTATGTGGATCAGATGCTTCAGAATTATCTTCAATGTGCCCATGCAAGGTATTTTAACTTTGTTTATTCGATGGATTTGAGGATAGTTATACAGATTTTCTATCTGCTGCAGATATCTGCAAGATCATCAGGTGGACGACACGGGTAGTGAACTAAATTACGGTGCCGGCAGGTCAAAATTTTACGCTGCCAGTGATCTCGGTAGTCATGCGAGCGTTAGCAAATTATTACCTACTAATACAAACAAAGATCATACGCTTTATCTTTCAAGGTATAATTGCAAAATGTAAATTCTCTTTCTTTGTTGATCGTAAGAAGTAATAAATTAATATTATTCCTTTTGCAGATCTACATTTTATAATGATAAAACTCCATCAAATAATACGGGGCCAGAGACTTGGAACGATAAGGACGATTTAAAGGTATTTAAAGGTTAAATAACTTTTGAAAGGGATATATCTATTAATTGAAGTTGTTACACAGGACACCGTGAAAGAGTGCCGCAGTGAACACTGCCAATTCTTTGGGTCGCCAGAAAAACAATATTATTGCTCGCAGTGCTGGGCTAATCTACATTATCGTTATTAAACAGCCGTCCATAATCACACATGACAATAATCTCAATTTAATATTGTTTAATATCGGAATAAGCTATTAAATAATTTTTAGATATAATGCTAGCCGTAAGATAAAGCTTATGAATGTCCCACCAACATATCGTCGATAATATTACGATATTATTTTCAGTTTTGTTTCTTTTGTTTCATGTTTTCTTGTATTTATTAACATTTTCTATCTGAAAACTGCATATGATATGCACAGGATTTGACTAACTGACTTACGTGTTTATTATAGCGCATACTTTATCGTTCCAAATTGATTAAAAGATTTGTTTTTGTGTTTTGAGAACGAAATTTTTCTTTTAAGTTTGGATATGCCTTCTATCACGGAAACACGATGGTCTATATCATTATGATAAAAACGTTTACTCACAAGTTGTGAGTCACAACTACCTCTACGATTTTCATTTACAATTGTCGGTTAATTGTTATCACTCAATTTTTTTTGTATTCACGTAACATTACATGAAAATTATGTTTATAATCTCATTATCCTGTGCAATCGTGTATGTAAAACTGTGTGAAAAATAAACATATTTTTATATATATCGCATTATTATTATTTGCCGATGTGCGGTATATATTAGAAGATACGCAAGAAGATACACAAAAAGCCCAGTATTTTGCCATAATAAAATGTATTTACACATATTTCCTCACATTAGCCTATCATCATGTGAAAAAGGTAATTAATAGTAAATGATTAATATTATTACCTGACACATTACCCATATTCACTAAATTATTGACAAAGCATATTTTGTGGTAGTATTACGCTAATTTTATTTATAATTGTACGAAGAAAAAGTTTATCTTATTGGTATGTACAAAAAGAGGAAATAATTATGCAATATATAAATTATTGTTTTTTTTTTTTCAGTACTTTGTATGTTTTCTATTATTAAATAGCTATATTAAGAAAAACATGAAATGAGAAAAGATTTTACAATACGTCGAAGGAACTAGGGAATATTCACTTTAGCTACGATACTACTACAAGCGCAGAGTATATGCTTAGCTATTGGGATTTAAAAACGTCCTCTTGCTTTTACTTTATTATTTAAACACTTTCAACATCCGATATTGGTCTTTCAATGAAGTGGCTAATAAAGAAATATAAGTAAAAGAGTACCACCTATATATTTCGTATTTTTAAAATTGAGTTTCACGTACTATTTACAATTTCAGTCATACGAGCACAGATACACTACCAGAATCGATTAGTTTTGTATCCGATATATCTTTCACTTAAGTAGTAAGCTTACACTTAACCAATTTCATCTGGAAAGCTTTTATTTCCTCTTGTGAAAGATGATAGCAAAGAGAGATCTTTGAGAAAATTATAAGCTAAAGTAACTTTTTATGGCTGTAGCATTATGCGCGTATAAATTTCATTATAAATTCTTTTTCGAGACATTTATTATCGTTTATCATCAAAATGACGATGCAGTAAAATTTATTTTTTTTTTTTAAATCACGATTGAGTCTGTCGTCGAGACTCGTGAAGAAATAAAAACATGACGTTCCTGTTAATTTTATAATGTTATAATTCAGTAAAATAATACGGCGAAAATATTGGTATGATTACATCGATACATGGATGCACATACATATATAAATATAATTAATGATATCAATATATAAGATGAATCCTAGTGTGAGAGATGCGAAATTTATTGTTAATTTTTAACAGGTCTTCTTCGGCAGCTTATTTTCTCTTACACTAGATTGAATTCTTCCCCTGACTTCTTTTTTTTTCTTTTGTGTGTTATCGGAACATAAATAATTATCCAAAACGCAAATTTTATACGTATAGTTTATTATAGTTAGGATCAATTGATGTACCTGTTTACAATTTTGAACAAGGCGTGAAACTAGATGCCCAATGTGAAAAAAAAATCGATCGCGTACTAACAGTACTTACATGTAATCATTTTTATCGAACGTTTGTCATCACAAGGTAAATCAATTGGTCCGTTCCTATTTAAAAGATCAAAGTGCCAGCCACAACACAACAAGCAAAGTGCTCCTAACCATAGTACTTATATCCATATCGCGCGCGCGCGCGCCGTAGCATATTGCTTAAGTTAAAGAGCTTGTAAACACGGGATTCTCTATAATTTCATACGACTATTAATATTTCAATCTTTCTATTAACTCTCGCTCAGCCAAAACTGGATTATTCTTAATCCATTGCTTGTATTAATTTTTTATTTAATATTTGTATGATGAATTTTTGTAGTGAGTATATTGTATTACGTATACATTTTACATTTGCGTAATAACGTACATTTGTGNAATACATAACTGTATAACACATACAGTTAGATATATATATATATTATATTATATATACATATATATTTATTACATTATGCATACATAATATGAATAATTAAATTTTCTGAACATGTGCTATAATAAATAAAAATTCATCACAATATGATTGCTGTTCAACAAAGAGATCGGCGGTACGAGAGTTAAAGAATATTATCTTTCATAAACCATCGTTAAACCGACTTATTGTTTCACAAAAGAACCTTGAAATTATGAAAATTATTTCAGTTTTTTTAAGAAACAAAGAGATGAATTAACACTGTATAAATNAAAAAAAAAAAAAAAAACATAAATGACAATGCTAATGACGATGGCTTAAGAGAGACATAATGCTATGAAATTTGTTTAAAGTACTTGGTTCTTTTTCGATAAAAAAATAATTATTTGAATTTTGATAACGAAAAGAAAAATAGAGAGATTGTCCGGTTTAAAAGCTCGTTAATTTATATATATTAATCTATACAGAACTGATATATAATAATTAGTGATTCGCGGTTTTTTTATTATCATTTAAGAAATGGATCACGATTCTCCATTGCCACTATCGTCGCCGTCCTCGTAATCGGTCGCGCTCAACTGCTCATCCTCGTCGTCATCCAGCTCGTATTCATCATCGTAGAAGTCCGTCATATCTAGTTGCTGTTCGGCTGGCCTCGCACGAGTCTTTATGCAATAATCCTCGAGAGTTACAGGCACGACAATACCTTCCTTTTCGGCTTCCATCTTGGCAGCTTGAGCTTGTTTCCTAGATAGAAAATATGTATACGACATATATATCGACAAAATACCTACCTCGTTGATTGACCAATATTCTGGTTATCAAACGAAGGAAGATTAAACATATTTAAAACAATATCTACTTAAATCTGATTTTTTTTTATATTTTTGTGACCGATTTCTGGATGCAAGAGAAATAAATGCAAAATCCTCGAAGATATGATTTCAGTAAAAAGTTTTGACAAAAATTTCCCACGACTTTCATGATTTTTCAAAAATACGCCATGTGGTGTATATGCATAAACTCTCTCGTTATATTTTATATAAAGATGGAGAAATATAATATAGAATAATTTTAATAATTTCATTTATGGACAAATTTCAGCAAACAATTATTCAATTTTAGCGCGTGATTCAACATATCGGTTATCATTTACAATGCAAATTGTTATTTCTAAATAATATTCTCTTAATTGACAGACAATTCAACTGTTTAAAAAACAATTTAAAGTTTTTATTTTTTATTATAATTAGGATATGCAATGATTAGATTAGGTGGCATATATTTTTTAGCGTTAAAAAAATATATATCTATAAATAAAATCTAGATTTACTGAATCTAGCGTTAAAAATATATATTACGTTACTGATATTTATTAACAATACATTAACCATTTTCGCAGTTTTCTGTTCTACACAATTGAGATAGTTTTTAGCACGCTATGGATTCGATAGCAATGTAATTCCAATAAAAATGCGCAAAGTTCCCCGCAACCGCATGATGTCACGCATTATTGGCGATATCTTACCTTATAATATTTTCATATTCTTTATCTCTTCCTTTGGAATCGCGCCAGCGTCTATACATCACGGATGCGTCAACGTTGGCTGGACTGTACGTGTTGGGCTCATTCAACAACGAGATCACCGATAGCAGGATAGTCCTAAGACGCAAGAAACACAATCAATTAATAATTAATTTTAACAGAAATTTCAATTCATGTTTTCCCCAATTCTAGCATAGAGTTGTTCAATTTTGTCTGAAGATCAATCGTTTTCAGTTTCAAGTTCAGTTTTGAAAATTATCGCTAGCTCACGGACGATCGCAACTTTTATTTATTTTTCTCTTCTTTTCTCCTTTCTGTCTGGTTCATTATTTGACGATACTACATTTACCTGACATTTTGCGTTGGATTCCACCTCTCACAGGGCAATTCGCCGCTCTGTGGATCGTCTACGGGTGGATGCAGGATTGATATGCAGAGATCACCATTCTGTACAGAGAAAGTACGATTCTCTCAATCCTTACTGTACCTTTTTGTTTCGATTTGATTAACATATCGCTTTATTTTGGATGACTAATGGAAATTCACGTATTTTTAAGTTTCAATGAATTGTGCCTTTGTATTTACTCGCATAATAAGTCAATTTTACATACATGCTGATTAACTTGTTATTAAGGAATTAAAATGAGCATAAAGATAATCGCGTCATCTTAGGGGGGGGGGGGGAGGAACTTATACACAAACATTTCCGCGATTTCTAAATGTTAGTAGAGAAAAGAGAAAGAGTCATAAGTTTGTGCGTGCGATGTTGATGATTCTGTTTTCCTTTCGCCAATGCACGGCGACCTCAGTGCCTCTGGTTCCGCGTTTGCTGTCCCTGAGAAGACATCGTCGCACGAAGGACGAGACCTCCGAGTGTACCTTTACGGTAAAGGGAAATCACCGAGGACACCGCGATTCTACACCATCTTCGGTGGCGATAGATGATTTTTTTTTCCAAGACTAACATTGTATATTGTCGACATTGTTCAAAACCGTCGATACGAGAGGTGAGACTGCGTACAGGAAAAAAAAAAAAAAAAGAAACCGTAGGTCGTGGGCTGTTTCGTAATCGCGTGTCGAGCATCATGAAAATCGCAGAGGACTGCTACGCGCATGTTTCCTCACAAGTGCCACTTCTATCTCTCGTCTCTACCGAGCGAAGACGTTCGGCAAGTAGGACAAGGCGCATCGTGGTTTCACCGCGGCCCGACTCCGAACACCTCGTAATAAGCCGCGAAGGCGAGGGCGAGCTCCTCGAGTAAACGCCCGGCACTTGACACGACCGCTCCGACGGCGATATAGCATCGCTGTGTTCGTGCATTTGTACGAGCGGCCGACGCACAGAATCGCGCGAATTGCAACCGGCAGAGGTGACTTGGGATCTGTATGTACGGTAATCATATTTCTTTGAGAAAAATTAAGGACACCGCCGCCTACCCTTCTTCCACAAAGTGTAATATAAATTTATTGTTAGCATTAATACACTGAGAAAAAATATTTGTTGAAAGACGCAAAATATATTTCATCTAAAATATTTAGGCCGAACGTTCGAACATTATTACAATGACACAAAATATTATATGAATGGACTATACTTTTTTTAGTGCAACTAAAAAATTGTTGAATCAACCATTGGATTAAACATACAAATTTAGTTCGTACAAACGATCTTTTTTCACAGTGTATTTTTCCCTAAATTATATTTATATAAAAAAAATGTAAACTGAAACAATTATAAAAAAGAATCACATCTTTCGTTTAAATATTACACAAAGTATACAAAGGTGATAAAGACTGAAACATACACGGAAAAAAAATTTGCTATTTACAAGTAAATTCTTTTATTGCTTATTGTTTTCTTTATTTTAATAAATAGGTTTTGTAATTGTAAATAAAAATTTTCATTTTAGATAATATTTATTTAAACGTAAAAAATATTTACTTAAAGTATTATATTTTTATGTTCAAACATAAACATTTTAATTTTAAAATAGTACTTTTTTAAAATTAGTAAGCTATTTAAAAAAAAAACTTTTTCTTAATATTAAAATTGTATTTCAAATAAATATTTTTACTTTAAAAAAGAATGGTTTAAATTAAAATAATAAATATAATTAAATATTTCTTTAATATCAATAGATGTAATATTTTAGAATAAAAAATAATTTTCTCGCAAATATTGGGAACAATCGTTTATTAGGGTTAAATAAAAATTTTTTGCAAATAGTAAATTTTTTCCGTGTAGAACATTTTATAGGATTTTTCAGAAATAAAGGACAAAAGTAAGTTTTCAAGAAAAAATAAGTCTAAAGGTTACAGACCTAAAATAAAGGATTGTCCTCTGTATAGTAAATTTTTTTTTCCGTGTAGGACATTTTATAGGATTTCTCAGAAATAAAGGACAAAAGTGAATTTTCAAAAAAAAAAAAAAGTCTAAAGCCCACAGGCCTAAAATAACGGACTGTCCTCTGTAATATAGAACGGACGGTCACCGTATATCTATATGTCGAGATCTGCATGGAAAATGTTAGGAAAAGCGTGAAAGAAAAATGAAATCGACTCCAGATTGCTCAAGAAACTCGTACACTTCGTGGCTTGATATAAAATCATTCTCTATACATTCTGTGTGCACAGAGCTAAATTTAATAATATCGTTGCCTTTTATTCCATACATGATTTACACGCCGACGAGGAAGACCGGGGACGACTTCGCGTAACGTGCCGGATGCACAGGCGCACAAATAATATGAATTTCACGACGGGGAAAGTTGGCCCGCGAGAAGAGCGAATCGTGCGCGTGTCGAGCTGTGGCGGTATAGTATATATCGAGTAAACCTTCTACGACGAATTGCCTCGATTGCGAAAGACCTCCATATATTGGAGTAAGTGCCGTTTCCTCGGTGGGTTTGCGCAATGCGCAGATTATCATCAAAATAAAATTTCAACGCGGCGAAGAAAAAGCGAAATAAGTCGACTTCTTTCTGCGTATGATTAATTTCTGTAATACACATCCGAGAGTTACAATACTCTTCCACGGAGCTCTGGCTCGTTGAGCGTATAGAGATCGCTGTTTTCACTTCGCAATTAGCGGCTTCGCTACGATCACGCGTAATGTGAAGAACGGATACGAAGTAAAAAGATTTCACTACGTACTTTGAATTTAAATGGGTTGCAATTTAAATGATAAACGGATATTCAACTTTAGATGTAAAGTTTCTCACAGAAGAGTGAGAACTGACGTCTCTACGCTTGCAAAATAATTGCAGTTACGCAAGGACAGGCTGTCGGGCTTATCAATCGGTTAAGCAAATTGTTTTGGAATCGTTCGCGCTGATATAGGAAGAAAATAACGATTAAAAGTATTCAATTTTTAAAACTTTCCATTTTATATTCGCGTTCGCGTACAACACATCGACTATTACTTTATTACAAGTTTCTGCATTGTACTACAAGCACGTGTACTACAGTGCAAGTGTAGAGTGAGAACCACTATCTATAGTCTACAATTCACAAACTTTAATATCCTCTCTTCGACAGCCCAGACCTTTAAAAAAAAAAAGGTATTTGTGTTTGCCTCGTTACTCATAACACGTTCCCGTCGTTACCATCCCTATCGACGACGGGCGAGTGGACACGGATGTCCACACGGGCTTTCGACGGTCATTGACTTCGCTTCGCTAGCCGCCGAAGGGTCATATACGACGTACGAGCGGGCAAGAGATGCGGCGGCCGAGGTCGATAAGCGTGTGGGAATGCGATACTTTTGTGCAAACGCAAATGGTATTATCGGCAAATACGTAAGAAGAACGCGGAAATGCATTCTCGATATCCCCGGCTATTTCCATATTCCTTAATGATACCTCGGACGGATGCGCGGATCCGCGAAATATATTTTGCCAATCTTAATATTTTATGCTTGTAAGTTTAACTTGCTGACGTCCACGTGGACAGTCAGCTGTGCGTGTCCATAGAAAGAAACCGTAAACGACTTTGAGAAGATATTTTAATGTATCTGTGTGTCCGTATTTCAATCGACATTTTTATCTCGCGTGAACGATATTAGACGAGAGCGAAGCTTAAATGCACCGATGTATGTACACTGAGAGAAAAATATAGTTACTTTTGGACCAACCATAATTTTCTATTTCTAACAATATAAATATGATTAATATCTATTACTACCAATGTGGCTTAACTTTGATCTCGGTTCAATTTATGTTTTTATTTTTTTTCTAATTGTTAAATGTAAAGAAAGATAAGAAGTAAGTTAAATCAAGACTAAAGTTAATCTGCATTGATAGAAGTAGCCATAACTTAAACACAGAAAAAAATTCATCATTTTTATTTAATCTTAATAAACGGTTGTTTTCAATATTTGCAAGAAAATTATTTTTTATTCTAGAATATTACATCTATTGAAATTAAAGAAATATTTAATTATAAACATTTCTTTTTTAAAGTAAAAAAATATTTATTTGAAATACAATTATAATATTAAGAAAAGTAGTTTTTAACGAAAAAAATAGCTTACTAATTTTTAAAAAAATATTTAAAAATATAATACTTTAAGTAAATATTTTTTACGTTTAAGTAAATATTATCTAAAATATGATCTAAAATGATGAAAATTCTTATTTACAATTACAAAACCTATTTAAATAAACCTATTAAAATAAAGAAAAAAAATTTACTTGCAAATAGCATTTTTTTTCCGTATATGCATCATTATGTTAATCATAATTATCATTAGAAAAACTATCAAATTGCGGCTGGGTCCAAAAGTAACTATATTTCTCTCTCAGCGTAGTTCGGCGTGACGGACAGGAAGCGGCCGTTGTGCTTTCGACCTTTTAAAGTGGCGAACAACACGGCTGATCAGTCGTCGTGAAAACGTCGCGGATTATTAGCGGCGTGTGCGCCAACTCGCCGGGTCATTTGCCGGACTAGTTTCCCCGCTAATCGTCGCACGCGAATTCGCACGTCGACGGATGTGGCGAAAGAACCGGGAGGAGTGGAGATCGCGACGGGGTTTTTACAAATAACGTCGAACGTGACGACGCGTGCCCGCGATAAATATAGTACGGCCGGACGTTCCAAGAATGTGGCGGCGGTGATACGTCAATATGAATGCAACCTCGGGCGAGAACTGCTATTGCAACGTGCAATTTTTCGAGTCGGCTGTTTTTACTTTCTTTTTTCCCCCCCCCGTTCCGTTTCCGTCCCGGCCCGGCCTGTCCGCCGGTTTGCGTCTCGATGGAAACGACGGACGGCCCGGGGTTTGGACGGCCCGGGTGGTTTCACAAGCGCTGAAAGTGACGATGTAAAAGCTGATGGTTGTAAAAGCTATGGCGGCGAAGGGTGGAAGATAAAGAGAGGCGGACGGACGAGCGGACAGAGCGGGACGGTCGTTATACAGCGAGGGGCGGCAAAAGGGAGAGAGAGAGAGAGAGTGAGAAAGGGTGAGAGCGGGGTGAAAGCGGGACGGATGAACAGGCAAGGGACGAGGCAAGGGAGGACACGCACGTACACACGTACGAGAGGAAAGGGTCGAAACGGGGAGAGAGAGAGAACGTGCGGGGGATCGATAATTCCCGTTTATATTCACTCACCTCATATACATTCGGGTGCCAAACTTTTGTCATGAAACGAATGCTCGGTGGACTGTACGGGTAATCCGGCGGGAACTTCATGTGTGCCTGCAAACATAACGAAACGAGCATCGTCAGGGTATACTGTCGACTCCGGCTTCGAATCACGTCGGGGAGGGACGCCCACGTGTAGTCGGCGCGAGAATACACTCCGCTCGCCTATCTCGTCGTCGTCGTCGTCGTCGTCAACTGAAACCGTTATAATTTCGACGAGTTCAATCGCCAGCGCCGTGCAGGCGCGGAAAAATATGCCTCGCTCTTTACAGCGAGGTCGGTTCTATTCTCACGAGCCAACGTGGGAAACGTTCCCGGCGTGCGTGTGTACGGTGTATCGAAATTAGTGAGCCCACCGAAGTTACATACCGGTTTCAGTTGCACCTGCCTATGCGAGCCTTCGAAAAATCTATCGCAAACTCGAGCTTGCGAGCCTCGTACAATTTCCCGCAAACTTTCTAATCTCTCTTGTTCGCAATGTTGTACATTGAAAGAAAAATATAGTTACTTTTGGACCCAATTACAATTTTTTACTATTTCTAATGATAATTATAGTTGACATAATAATGCATATAGTTAAGTTAATCATATTTATTATTAGAAATATAAAATTATGGTTGGGTCCGAAAGTAGCTATATTTTTCTCTGACAATAAGAGAAAAGTATAGTAAGCTTTTGGCCTCAACTCCAATTTTATATTTCTAATGATAATTATGGTTAACATAATGATTTTTATGGTTAACATAATGCATATAGTTGAATTAATCATATTTATTCACCCAAAAAAAAAAAAATTTTTATAAACGTGAAATCCTCTAAATCTTATAGGATTTTACTTTTATACTGACCTCAAAAGGATTCCTCAAATTAAGAGAAAAATAGTATAAACAAGAGTATTTAAGAAAGGAAAAAGTAATTTTCACTTTATGTTTGCTGTAAAACAGTAAGCTTAGAATATGTGATTACAGGAAAAATCATTTTGAACGTAAAATACTTCTTTTTGGGTGCTGTTAGAAATATTAGAAAATTATGGTTGAGTCCAAAAGAAAACTATATTTTTCTTTCAGTGTACCAAGTTGAAAATTGGCAAATGGCAGCAATGACCTATTTCGCATAATTTATCGTGAAAAATCGCGTGTCGAATTGATAAAAAAAAAAACAAATTAACGCGACAGAAGAGTTAATCACTCGACGACCTGTGAATCAACACATCAACGGAGCTCTCCGATGCTGCGAAAGTGGAGCAACATGGCCGGTTAGAACGTAAACGCGATAACGAGACAAGATGTAAAATCGGAGCGCGGGCCGCGACGTCGATAAGATCCGATATTTCGATCGGGCCTGGAATCTCTCCGTGGGAATCTGCGGCGATATCGATTTTCCATTCCGGAGCGCAAAAGGGGCGTCTGGTTGTTCGATGCAGGCTTCGCCGTCGGGACGCTATATTGATCGCGACCTGGTCATGGCCCAAATATCCACCTCGTCCTCCGGGATAACCGCGTTCTAGAATTAACCTACTTTCTACCGACTACACGCTTACAGTCACGAAAATTCTGCTCGGACTGCTCCACGTGTATTCGCAAATTGTCTCGTTGCTCGGAGCTTCGAACAATTTGCGCTACAGCTAACTTTGCAAAACTGCTTATTCAACAGCTGAAACGGTGGCTCCTGTTCGAGAAAAGAATATTTCGTCCATCCATCTCGTTGATGTAAAGGCGATCAATAATATTCAACGTAACTTTCACTGTTAGTCTTTCCGTGAAAAAATTAAGCTTTACGTTTGTAATTAATATTTATTCCATAATCAACTCCCCGGTAAAGAGTAAAGAAATGCATGCACGAATCAAGTTTCCGATGCGATACCGCAATATTGATCGCGATTATCAGTGCGCGATCTTACGTGGCACTGTCAGGGAATATTCCGCGAACTGTGTCCATAATGTACTGGCTTTCTGTTTTTATAACGGTTTCATTATAAATCCCGCGGTCGAATTTTTACATGTCACAGTTAGTTATATGCGCCGCAAAAACTGTTTTTACAAGAGGAGAGATCATGAATCATGAGGATTTTTGCTGGCTGCTCCGGAACGGAACTATCACCTCGGCGGCGTCTTTCGTCGCAACTCCACCGTGTGACCTACAAATTTTCGCGACCTACTTCGACAATAAGCAACTCTGGTCATCGTAACGCGACGTTGTGTAACGTGAGTTAGGCGGTGACGTTTAAAACTATCGAATCGTGTCATGCCTGAGGACAGAGCAATTTGATCGGACATTTTCGCAAACAAGATTGTCAATCGATCTAGTCGAAACTTAAAAATAAAATTGACGTGGCGCAATATTTTCTTTAGAATCTGATTCATTATTCAATTTCAATCGCTTTCTCGTCAGCCTTCTACATTTTTAAATATTGTAAACAAATGTACGGTTCCATTCTCAAGTTAAAAATGACATTGAAAGGTGCGGCATAGTATTTTATTTAAAATTCAATTGATTCTCCGATTTCACAATCGCTCTCTCGTCAGCGTATCTTGTATATTTTTATGTTTCCTAAACTATAACGACGTAAGTTCTTTTCACTTTACCAATTTCACAAATTATATCTCGTGTATCACGCGTTTCTACACTGAAAACAAAGTCTGATTAAAAACGGAGGAATCAGAAAATCTTGTACTGATATATTCTGCTTATTATAATAAAAGTTATTATAATCAAATATTCTGGTCATTATAATAGAAGTTCTGTTATTATAATAGTTTATTATAATAGATAAGTAGTAATAGGTTATTATAATAAATACTCAATACTTTATAAACTTATAATTCAATGTAAAGATGATTTTACGTTTTTACGTAGCATTTTTCATAAGAATTTCAATTCTACAATGAAAAAAAATTCTGGTTTAAAACGGAGGAATCAGAAAATCTTGTGGGACTGATCAAATATTCTGGTTATTACAATAGAAGTTCTGATTAATATAACAAATACTTTATAACTTATAATTCAGTGTAAAGATGATTTTACGTTGTAGCATTTTTCATAAGAATTTCAATTCTACACTGAAAAAAAATTCTGATTAAAAACGGAGAAATCAGAAAATCTTGTAGGATTGATCAAATATTCTGGTTATTATGATAGAACTCAATACTTTAAAACTTTTAATAACCAGAATATTTGATCAATCCAACAAGATTTCTCCGACTCCTCCGTTTTTAAGCAGAATTTTTTTTCAAGTGTGTACAAATAAAATCTATAATTTGTAACTTGAAAACGTTTTCCTTCTAGAATGATCAAGCTCTTTTCTCTGATCCAAGCTCAAAAGCCACGAGAAGAAAGGAAGAGATAAAAATAACTTTTGGCTTTCTCAACACGCGTAAGATATAACAAATACTCAGAATTGCAGATCCAAACGGATCAACAACCGCAACTTCTTTCCAAAGATTCGTCAGTATTGCGACTATATCAATATCGCGGTCATATTATCGCGAAAAGTTCTGAGAGTCGCGGAGATGGCGGGATGCCCGCCATCTCTTCGCGAGGTGAAAGGATAAAGTCCGATCGAGACGGACTCGATGGAAAATGAAACGGCAAAGCTTGCCGCTGCGTCGTCGAAAACCGTGAACGTGTCAGATAGCGAATCGATTTTTCGTACGCCGACGACGAGCCGGCGAATGATCGTCTTGAGCGGAACGAGATTAGGTGAAAGTTGGTCGGTAAAGGCCTGCTTGCACCCAGGAATAGATTCGAGACAATGCTCGATGTCATTTTATGTAACTTGGCAGCCGTATCGGCACTCCGCGCCTTTTACCGAGTCGTGCATAAATTTTGATCACGGGAGACGCTCGATAAGTAGAACGTGATGTTGCGAGATGATCGTCGGTTACGACCGAATGTAGAACGATATCTCTGTCGTACGTGCCGTTAAAACGCGAAAGAGATATGTGATATTTTGATTATTAATATTATATTTAGATATCACGTGCCGATAAATTTCATTTCGATGACACAAACCATAAATCGAGATCGGATCGAATTTTTCTGTTTCATTTTAAAAGGCAGCGATCATTAAGAATGCATGAAGGCGTTTCAGATTCGATTAAATTATGTGCATACACAATTATTCAGCGCTGCATTTATATATCATTGGCACGTTCGTGCCGTTCTTTGCGACGCAGCTTTTCTTCTTTTGCGATTTTAATAAAACTCGGCATCGTTACAGTTACGCAGCCGCCTCGGCATTGTTGTCAAGCTAGGTTTATCTCAAGTTAAATAAGGCATTGAATCTCATCGCGTATTTGCGGTAGAAAATTTGAAGTTCTCATTCAAGGCTCGAGATAAGAGTTTGATTTAATAATTCGATCAGCTGCTTGGATCCCGCGAAATTCCATGAGAATAAAATCGATTTCAAATTGGATAGCACTGAAAAAAAATTCTGGTTGAAAACGGACAAATAGGAAAATCTTGGAGGATTGATCAAATATTCTGCTTATTATTACAATAAAAATTATTTTAATAAATGGTTATTGTAATAAAACTCAATACTTTATAATTTATAATAAGCAGAATTTCTATAATAACCAGAATATTTGATCAATCCTACAAGATTTTTCTGATTCGTCCGTTTTTAACCAGAATTTTTTTCAGTGCAGTACTGAAAAAAATTCTGGTTAAAAACAGACGAATCAGAAAAATCTTGTAGGACTGATCAAATAGTTCTAGTTATTATAATAGAAATTCTGGTTATTATAATAAAACTCAATATTTCATAACTTATAATGACCAGAATTTCTATTATAATAACTCTATTATTATAATTAATAATAAATAATATTCGTTTTTAACCAGAATTTTTGTGCAGCACTAAAAAAATTTCTAGTTATTATAATTCTGGTTATTATCATAAAATTCAATAACTTATATAAAACCAGAAAATTTTTTATCAATCCCACACGATTTTTCTGATTCGTCCGTTTTTAACTAGAATCTTTTTTCAATGAGAAAATCCATAAATAATAAAGGCGAAGAAACTTGGTCCTCCCTTCTAAACAATGAAACTAAAGTACGTAAAGTTATTCATTCACGAAGTATACTTCAAACGCGGCGTAAGATGAAAGCGATTGTTTACCTGAGCACGGCGTCAACGCGAGCATTCACCGGTTAAGGGCTAACACGATTACGGTAAAATGGATAGGAGATTAATCCGATGCTCGGAGCGGAGCGGAGTGGAGTGGACGCAGTCTTTCGAAATAACCATGAGAAGAGAGGGATTTACTATGCGCGCGAGGTGTGCATGGGCTTGCAAGAAACGCCGCGCTCGTTACCGCGTTCTCGGTTACGTTGTGGGAAGATACGTTGCGTTACGTGAATAGGCGTTCACTCGTTCACAACGAGGCAGAGAGTGGTTTTAGAAAGCGGACGGGACATGCAAAAAGTCCGCCGGCCGCGCGCGGCGGCAATGACAGAACTCATTTTACAGTCTGGCGTTTAACTTGGCCGGGCATTAAAGCTTCTTCGCCTCCTTGCGCGCTGCAACCGCGCTCGTGACGTCAGAAGCGAAAAATCATTTCCATCTCCTATTTTTCCTCTCTCCGCGCACGCATAGGCGCGTTCACGCCGTTTCGCACCGTTTTTAATCGGCCGACGAGGCCGACTTTTAACCGCAGACACAATTTCGATAAATCAAACGAGAGAGAAAAAACAAATTTTTACTCGATTAGCACGTTACTATTTTCTATTTAATTTTGTTAGAACACTGAGAAGAAATTACAAGTTATAAAGTAGTTACAAGTCGAGTCTATTGTAATAACTACAAGATTTTTCCGATTCATCCGTTTTCAACCAGAATTTTTTTCAGTGTATAATGCAAATAATGCAAATACAGTTACAATATACAATTACATTTTTAATATACAAAACAATGCAATCTGAAAAATGTTGTCTCAAATATTTAAATATATACTGAAAAAAATTCTGGTTAAAAGAACGGATGAATCAGAAAAATCTTGTGGGATTGATTAAATATTCTGATTATTATAAGCATTGAGTTCTACTACAATAACTAGAATATTTGACAAATTCTACAAGAGATTCTTCTGATTCGCTCGTTTTTAAGCAGAATTTTTTTCCAGCGAAAGAACAATTAATCTTCGGTGACTGACAATGAAAGGAAAAATAATACTCGAGCATTGTCATCGGCCGGTCAAGGTAGCCCCAATGACTCGCGCGTGTGATCGTCAGAATTCACTTGGCAGGAAAACGCTGAAGTTTCCGAGATAAACATTGGCTCAAGGATAGGAAACGAGGCGCACGGGCCCGTATGCGGCGGACGCGAAATTCCGCATTGTCACACGTGCAAACATTTGGCGACGATAAAAGAGAGCTGTTCCGAATCGTTTCATTATCGAGCTAATTATAGGATTGGATTGACGGACCGCTATTGTCTCCACGTCTTATTACGAGTTTGGATCGTGTGTACAGGGTGACACGATCCGAATTTATTCTGAAAACTGTTTTGCGGCAATCCGTATAATTAAAACATTGCGAAACTGTTGTTCATAAACAACAGACAAACAAATCCGTCGACTTTAGAGTGGACCACGAAATGCAGAAGCATCTGATTCACGAGATTAGAATGCAATCCATCAAGTCATAATTTATTTTTACAATTTGCAGAAACGCAAATTATTATATTGACGCAAACTACCTGTGCATTTATTATGAAAATGTAAAAGGCGGCGTGAACCCGACGTCAAAGTGCGAGCCGATTATAATCTCCACGGCGGCGAATTCATCGAACTGCACATGTGAAATTAACTTGAACCTTCGACCGTCTCCTCTCTCTCTCTCTCAAAATTAGATAAGATATTTTTAAATATTAGCAAATCGGAATAGATACAACATATTGGAAATGCATGTCGGCGGTGTATCGCGCGCGGCGATAAGTATTCTACATCACATTACCAGGAATAGAATCCGCGTACCCGTACCTGCCGCACGTATGGATTTACTGGCAAACCAAAACGGCAGTCAATAAACGTCGAGCTACATTATGCGCCAAGCTAAGGCACGCGTTGTCCGCGTTTCCGTTCCGCAGAAAAAGTAGAATATCATATGCATACATATATACGCGGGGTCGCCATGCGACATATTTAAAAGCCAACTCTCATCAGGGACCTTTGTTTATTTCGCGAGGGAGGAACCCTCAGTTTTCGCGAGAGCGAGAAACTTCCTCCCTCTTTCTCCTTCTCTCTCTTCGCGATCACCAGGGGAAACGGAGAATGGGAACGACGCTGAGAGAAAAATATAGTTACTTTTGGCCTCAATCATAATTTTGTAATATTTCTAATGATAATTATGGTTAACTTAATGATGCATGTAGTCAAGCTAATCATATTTATTGTTAGAATTATTATAAAA